>JAEAOA010000355.1:1705000-2025000 GCA_016746295.1 Potamilus streckersoni | reverse complement strand
TGGAGTTTCTACTAAGCAAAAATATTTTTAAAATGTAACTTAGAGAATGGAATTTCCTTGCCTCGTTGCTACTCGGAAAAGCCTCGTAGAAGACAAATAATTTAACCTCTCAACTGTGAATTCTTTGTCTCTGTACCAACATCAACATTGTCACTTGTTTACTGATTATTTAATCCGATCCATATAGCCATTATAGAAGGGATGTGCCATTACGAATAATTGCATACATTACTTTATAAATTCATTTAAATTCTATTATGGGTGCTCTTAGTTAAGTTTTTAACATGCAATCATCATTTTTTTTTAGAGATGTTGACTCTTACAAGTTAAGTCATGTCAGTTGGTCTGCTGTAATAGCATTCATAACCATGCCCTACTCGTTGCAGAGCATATCATATCAATTCGAAGCTTTCTATGTTGGCAGTTTAATAACAGGAGTAACATTACTGTAATAAGTGACAGTGAACTTTCAATCTGATTAAAATCAGATCTCCAGCAATGTATGATTTTAATCGGATTGCTTAAATCTATACAATATGATTGTTTATTTAATAGTTTTATGATAACACCTCTGAAACGTCTAAACAACACTCAAATCAATTCATTTACATTACATGTATAACAGAAACCTAAACAACTAATCAGTCTGAAATAATGCACATTGTCACATTGTCTTAAAACGCAAGTGATTACAAATGAAAATAAAAACAGGAAAAAGTTTGTTGAATTTAGAAATCACATAATGCAATAATGAATATGTTTGTATTTCGTATCCCTCATCTATTCTTTATAATAACAATAAGACTTCTGCTGAAATATTCCATTCTTTCCTCAAACGAATGGAATTCTCTATATCCGGTATTCCGAGTTATGGACAGAAAACATTGGGGAAAAATAGTGGCCTACAGGAAGAAATATAGGTTAGACATAATATAATTTACCGTAATATACCGCATTTGAGAATATACTAAAAACAGTGTCTCAGATATTTAAGTGTACAGAAATAAAGTCAGTTGTAAAGTAGCGACAGAAACATAATGGCAGCCGCATTTTTCACTTAGATAATAATAATAATAATAATAATAATAATAATAATAATAATAATAATAATAATAATAATAATAATAATAATAATAATAATAATAATAATAATACTTAGGTATGATCAACCGAAGTAATATTGTGGGACGAATAACAAAAAAATACATGCAAGCAAAAATCTAAATAAGTCACATACCATATAGCACAACACGCATATAAAATAACTGTAATGAAACATTTCATAAAACAGATGTAATTTTACAACAGCACACACACACACACACACACACACACACACACACACACACACGACAACATAATACTATCGTGTGTAATTATCAAACCAGAATACACACTATGAAACATATTTAAGTTTTAAGATAAGGTATTTATTACAACAAAGGAATATGATTATAGGTTGATCAACCGGTGATGGGCACACAAGTTAAAAACATTTCCAATGGGGTCACAGAAATTATAATTATGTAGCCGGATATATACTGCAGACTAAAATTCTAATATTAGACGAAACGAAAAAGTGACCGTAAAGTATAAAAACCTACAAAATAAATTATAATTGAAAATGTCACTAAAACCCAATTCAAAATAATAAAATATCATGAGATCTATTATCGTTGTCTGTTTTGATTTAATACGTACAACTTACCGATTTAAAACGACCTATACTTAAAATGGTTTTAAGGAAACTGGATAATCTTTAATGGAGATATAAAAAGAAGATTGCGTCAGTGTTAGCACAAGCTCACGAAGAAAACTTGAATAACCCTCACCCAGTACCACCTACCTCTACCACAAGACCAAGAGTTAAAAATATCGAGAAAAGTAAGTCATTCAGTAGCTCCTTAAGATTCTTTTGTTTTGTTTGCATTCAACCAACCAAAAAGGCAACTTCCAGAAAATGTTGAACATATGGCTTACACTGACTGTTAAATTGAAATAATTCAAGTGCCAGTATTTGTTATATATTTATATGTACTGTTAATAAGCTTGGCACAGATAATCTGTTGGTAAACTAAAGGTAACACGGCGTCCAAACGTAAGGAATCGTCTCAATTTTATGGAATCAAATCAATTAACACAATCTGGTAATCCACTAAGTCTTGAACACTGGCATTATCTGCCTCCCAATGAATTCTATATAACACCGATGATAAAAGTCGTGGCATGGTAAGTTGTATAGTACTTTCGCAGTTGATCAACGTCTGACCATTCCAATATTTTGAAAGTAGTCTTGTTATAACATTTAGATACCGATGACAGGTCTGGATCAGGTCTAATGTTAGGGGGTTGGGTGGGGTGTGGTTTTCCACAATTAAAATAAGCCCTGACTTTTCTTGAAAGAGTATCAAAGCAGAAGACTGTTAATTTATTTACTCAAAGTATATATAATACCCCAAAACATGAGTAAGAATAAAAAGATGGTCAACTTTCAAGTGAATAATAATTGTACGTTTGTGTTCGTATTTTATTCAGTGAGGGGGTTGGGGTTGCGGATTGGGTTGAGTTGGATACCCAGGGACCCCCACTTCCGATCTAACCCTGAATGAGTAAAACGCCTATGCTGTTTCGGATGCGATTATTCTTTGCGTTTCACTTGAAAATCGGTACAAAGTAGTGGTAAATGCGTTCTTGCATATTAAGAGGTCGATTAAGATTATTTCTATTTCTTGTATATCAAGAGGTCGATTCTGAATGTATTCTTCTAAATTGTCTATTTACAGGAATACTTTCTAACAATTTTAATAATTTAAAACTAATCTGCATTTAATAGTATTCAGATATCAATGGTCAAAACAAATATATAATGTAGAGGATGCAATTGCTCTTTTTGTAAAGAGTAAATTTGCAAATCTCACAAACCGAAACTTATTCTGTTATTGGTACGGCCATGTTACCCACATTTTCTAGTGTAAGCACATCCTTCTATCGAATGGCTTTCTTAATAATAAAAGTAAGTTGACAAAATGAAATCTTTGCGTTTGCCTTGTAGCAAAATGTTTATAACTGGTAACAATCTTTTGATTTTATATACTACAGACTAGATAAATTAGTTATTCTCCTATTGGTTAATGTTTTAAAGGGTTGTGAGTCGAGAAAAAATACAAAAATAATGATATGCGAAACCTTCCATACCAAGAAATTGATATGCGAAAATCCTGATTTTAGAAATTAGTTTATAGCTACAAACAAATGAACTTCTTGACATGACAACTAGTTAATTTAAAATATAGGGATTTTACATGGAGACACTAATTTGGGGTTCGGATCTCTATGATCTTTAACGCAAAGTGTAATATAAAAAATGTCCATTGATTTGACAATATTGGTCACTATGCCCTCTAAAGGGATATTTAATGACAAAAGTAAAATTAATAACGAATGCGCCAACACATAAGGTATCCATTACACCAGCACATATGATATCTCAAAACCTACTTATTTCCTCGCCCTCGCCTATAGTACACCACCAAGACTCCATTTGGTGTGATAATCACCCAGTTATCTAATATCTATCACACACTTATTCACTTATCCAAACTCCACACAATACAATGAACATGTTGTTTGGAGTGAACATTACCTAATGATATATTATTCAACACCAATTTATCTACTATCCAATATTTTATTTGGAGTGACCATTGTCCAGTTATTTATTGTACATAGCTCAGTCATATGCTATCCAACATCCACACTTTACCACCAATACGCTGTTTGGAGTGACCAACATCTAGGTATTAACTATTCATCTGTCAGTTATCTACTATAAAATAATCTCACAATATCATCAACATGCCACTGGAGTGACCAAACTTCAGCTCAATTTTGGTTTTCAATTTTGATTTTTAATACTAAGATGATTTTATTGCTTTGGATAGAAGTTTTTGTTGTGTCAAAACAAAACAAAAAAGATAGAAAATATATTCTGTTCGAGATTGGAAATGGTAAAACTAAACAGGATGACAAGAAATGAGGTTATGCATCGGATATGAAGAGTTTGTAGTTGTTATGAAGATAACTTTTTGATAATCTGTAAAAACACGTAAGTGTGTAGTTTAGTGCTTGCACACACTAAACCCACGAACACACTTATGGCTTGAGGTTTTCATTTTGAAGACTTAAACATACGTAAGCAGACACAGCTCTTTCAACAGCCGCTTATATCCCTTGGAAAAGAGATTATATGATTCACACTGGTAAAACAAGATTATAAACAGGAAGATATGAACGAAAAAGTGTTTAAAAGATAGTTTTACTTGCTTGAGTTACAACGAGTGGCATAGAAAACTTTAACGATGTCGAAAACATTCTCAATCAAAGAACAAGTAAAGAGGGAAAATATCGATTTCTGCAAAATGAAAATTTGTTGGATAATTTATCAGCCCAGTTTTGATTCTTGGATTGCTTCACCAATCATTGACCATAAAAAGAAGTAGAAGTTACCGCTGTTTAACACAGCTAAATCTCCTTTTCAGAGTTCATCTTTTCAAGAACTACCATAAAGCAACAGCAAAAGTCACTGATGATATGGTGTGGATAACGTGTCCCTACACATCAAATCTTCTTTTCCTGCCAAACCTTTTTGATGAATTGTGCAACTGAAGCAGCCACTGAAACTTGTATTTTGCAACAAGGAGATAAACAATTGTGGATGTATTACTTAGTTGCTGTATTCATTATTATCTTCCCGTTCCATTGTTGAAATATATTCACAGTAGCAACAAGAAAAACAATAACTGTAGCTTCACCATCGCCAGTCGAAACAATAAATCTTCCAATCATATTAGCAACGCTCTTCGTGAACATTTGGAAAATCATTCTCCTCTAACATCAAATGACTCTATGGGGTCCAAACTCGTTGAATAATTAATTAATCAATTATTTCACATTATCTAATGGCAGTTCCCAACAATGCCATTTGTTTTGTGGTTTTTTTCATAGCCAAATTACCTCAAGCCCGACAACTGGATCACGAAATTCATTGCGAATTAGCTGTGGTAGAAATCATTCATCCCACTGAAGTCAAGAATGTGGTTGTACATTAAAGCACTTTCCCCGTCAAAAAATTCAACGACCAATTTTAAGAACATTGTAAAAAATTATCATCTTATTTGCGAATTTAAAAAAAATTATCACCAGCGAATCCTCAGTTAAACAATTAATCAATGAGAATTTCTTCAAGATTTTATTTCAATGCTAATATCTCTTTGAAACGATGCTAGATATTTTCAACGGTCAGTTTGGCAAATCAAGAGAGGGAACTCGCGAATCTGTACTGATCAAGCACCATAACATTGTTCATCGTCTTAAAATGTTTATCCAACGGCAATCCGCTGTCCATAAAATTTTTGTTTTTTAAGTTTCTTTGCTATTCTGGATGGAAACACTAACATAGCACCGCAGTTAACAGCCATCCACAACAATAGTCGATTCTACAGGTAAGGAGGTAAGGTATTGTAATCCTATCGAGTCAAATGAAGGACTAAATTATGATGTTTGTGTATTCTGATGTCGTCGGGTACAACGTCATAGGTAACACAGCTGGTCCGTTACTGAGAATCGTTCCTTTCAAAGAAGAATCTGCAATATAGCTGCTTACGAGAAAGGATGAAATGCATATAACATTTACCGAGAATTCGAACATCATCATGAAGTTCCTATCAGTAAATCATGTTGACATATTATTAGTATAAAAGCAATTATAGTACTAAATATTCTATAATCGAAAGGAAAAGTTGCCTTGATAAAACATTTTCGAAAACGATTTCTTAACAAATTTTTAAAGATGTATTCTGTATTTCAAAGAGAAACTCGACAACAAGAACATGGGTTTCTTAACAAATTTTTTAAGATGTATTCTGTATTTCAAAGAGAAACTCGACAACAAGATCATGGGTTGGGAGATATATCATACTTTTGTACGGTGGCATCCATCTTGAAACATTTGGTCACTCGAAGATTTCATGCTTTAAATATTCAGCTTTGACGCAAGGGAAATAATTTTTCTAAAATGTACTAAGCGAAGAAAGGAGAAAAAAAGATTCAAAAGGCCTCTTGGGTTACCAAGAAAAACATATAAATTCGCTTTATACTCATGACGATAGCATTGATTCCTCATCAAAGTTTCCACACGAACAATATATAAAGACAATCTGAAAACCCTTCAGACCATATATACTTAGCCGCCCAGAAAAATCACAGAAAACACCAATCTGAGATTTGGACGTTTTTGTTTACCTACTAAACAAGTAAAATGATGGAACGAGTTTCATGTATACGTTCCATGTCCGAAATTGATTTGTTTACACAGATGGTGATGTAAATAAAAGAATTTCAATGAGTGAAATTTCATCTTGTGTCAATTTTTGATTAATCAGGACCTATTTAATTTGAAATAAAAAACAACCTGAAGATTATATCGATCAGGATAACATTTATTAGTACGTAAAATCAAAGGTCTCAAAACGGACAAAACTAGTACAGGAGAAGTTGCAACAATATCCAATATCTCCAGTCTACAATTTCATTAATTATTTGTTCAACAAAGTGAAATTATACTTGAATAAAACACTTGTCATCAGCAGCATGGAAACGAACGTGCCTGGAAAATATATTGCCCTAAGGAAAAGAAGCCAAAAACACACATATGGATGTTTCAGTGATATGGATACCTGAAGCGTTGGACTAGTTCAACAACACAGAGTTTATAGAAAATGACGATCCTCAAAATGTTGGGTTTAATGACCGCCGAAACATAAAAAACAAGGACTTGGTTTGAAAATGATGGATCATTTGCATTTGGACATGTAGGTACAAGATAATTAATTGTTGAATGGATTGGCTGGACACATGAGACTGAATTGAAGTTCTACCGTTTGCCATTTGATCACTAATGTCAATGAGTAAAAAATGAGCAGCAGAGGAGCAAAACTCTACGGCTGACACGTGGAAGTCTTACCTAAATTGGGAATCGACATAAGTCAAAGTTCAAGAAGAACGATAGTCAAGTATGTTCTAAGACGACTGGAAGTTTAAAGATCCTGTGCTGCCTCTGGGCTCCGATGCAAATTCGAAGATCACTTTTCAAGGTCAGTTGACAAAAAGTGTACTCATAAGCAGCTTCTGCTCTGGGAAACACAGTGAACGTCATCCTGTATACGGATTTGGTAATACTCTGGAAATCGACAGTTTGAGAGAAGTTATCATAGACTATTAGAAAAAAACGGAACAAGAAATTATGGATACAGGCGACGAGGATCAAGAAGAAAAAGAACAAAAAGAAAAAGATGCAGTCGTGTTATCGAGATAGCTGGTGAATTGTTGGCTTAGCGAGAGTGTCGTGGCAAATTTATCTACGCACGCCAAGAAATAGTTCCCGTGGTTGATCTGATGTGCGAACACTTAAATAAGTTCATTAAGCTGATTTCATTTTGTTTCTGCCACATGATCATGTACGTGGGCGTGGACGAACATACACTTACGTGATAACCATCGTAGATGCTGCCATTAGATACAAAGAAGCTTAGCCGTTTACGTCTATATATTCAGCAAGTCAAGTGTCACTGATGTGCATAAAAATTATTATACTAGTTCAACACTAACATGGCCATGGCTATAGCAACTCCAGCCAGGAAAAGAATTTCTAGAATCATTCAAATGATGTGAACAATGCATAAGATGTTCGTTCGTGTTGGGCACGTAAGAATACATCTCGACCAAGCTATTGTGGAATTATTTGATCGTACACATGCAGATCTATTATTCGGACGTCATACACACAAGTATTTTAGAGAGGTCTTGAGCCCAGAGTGCTAACACTCTAGAGCGATGGCGCTAGTAGGTAACAAGACTTTCATCAGCGATACTAGCACTAAATAGTTAAATCACTCGAACAATTTGCTTAAAACCTGCAAAGACAGTTCGGCAGAAGGCTGTCGCTGTTACATATATAAAGATGTCACAACCTTCCTACACGGACGCCAGAACATATATTGGCTGGCTAAATTCAGTTAGGTTTGTTTTAACTATGGACAGCTATGAGACCACCGGCAAATATTTTGAGTGACTTCTGAGCCAGAAACATGCCTGTGAAACATGTCTTGTTCGCTTTTACAAATTTCCATCGTCTTAACGAGTAAGGCATTTGTCTGTCGTGTAAAGATTTTTTTCAAACTCGTTCATGGCTTTTGCGTTCAGATCTGTGTTCATCTGAATGGATGGGGCTATCCACGCACAATGGCGAATCCTAAACACCCGATGAATTTGCAGTACTCCGATACATGTTCGTTTTTCACATGTGCAACATCGTTACTCTTACTTCTCCGTTTCAGAACCAGTATAATGCATTCTGTAAGTGTAACCTAACTCTTCCATGATTTGGCACTGATACTCATAATATATGACTTTGTAGAATCATTGCCTTTGGTGTTTGTGGGCAGTCTTTGTTACGGTGGTGGATGTTTTCTAGATACAACAGATCAACTGCATAAAAGTACATTATTTGATGGTATTCAGATATCTGTTATATAGTTTTACAGTTGTGAAATCATTCAATGAAACCCACCAACAGGCACAGTCTCTATCATTTTCCAAGTATAACAACTGTTGTTGTAAAGATATGTAATGTAATGGGTTGTCACAGCGTTACAATGCTTGGATTGTTTGTGCGAGCGTCCACACCAATAATAGTACACTTTAGGTATTATTAATTCATTTCAGCAAATCTGATATATATATATATATATATATATATATATATATATATATATATATATATATATATATATATATATATATATATATATATATATATATATATATATATATATATATAAGTCTAATCTAATCAAGAGTTACCTTGATCGTTACATTTTATTTCTCTTCAATTTATTATTGGAATATATTCCTAAGTCTTGTCACATTATGCAATAAATGAATAAAAATTCAATGTGACCGTCTATTTGTGAATGTGTTACTTAAAAATGATAAATGATACTTAAAGTACTTAAAATTCCCAAAGAACACACATAATTTGCAAGCTAAAGTGAGCTAGCAATTAAAATTAAAAAAAAACATTCAATAAATGAAATTATTGGGAAACAAAATCATGAGTCATCACCATTAAGCATCGTGGTAACGATCTAAGTGATGATATATAAACCGTGATATTTCTTACCACAGCTAGAAAATATCACATTGCTGACCATATTTACTCAATAAATGGCAAATTGTATAAATTTTATATATTTGATTAAATAAATATTATCCTAGTACAACACACTCAACCTAGCATAGTCAAATTTACATACTATAAAACATTAAACCTTCTCACTTTTAAGGCAACAGTTGTCAGATCTGAAAGTATGTTTAATATCCCACTGAGAGTCTGTCTAAGGCATAAAAAGGGTGTTCATTATGCTTGCTATCCACAAATAGAACCATAATTTTGTATTTAAAGTTATTTTACATGCATATGTCAAACCACTGTAGGGAGGCTGTTCTCTTCTGGATTCACTGTACTAATTCAGTTCTCACAGTAAACCTATGCAAACACCATGATATTAATAATTCAAAAGCTTTATATTTCGGAATAATCATGATCAAATAAACATTTATTACCATAGACTTATCATTGATAATAGCTTTTTTTATAGAGAAAACAGTATGCCGCTGAATTTTCTAATTCTATTTTTGTTTTCAATTCCGCACCAAAAAGACAGATTCTAAATTCATTAATGAGTCAGTAGTATTAGAAAACCAGGTTTTCAACTCACTTTGTTTTTTTACCCTCCAAACAAGTATAAATTATAGTCCTAAATTATCCCCCACCCCACCCCCTTTTTTTCCAAAATAAAACAGGGTTTTGACTCACCCTCCCCCCACCTCTTTTTTTTTCCCCCTACTACTACCTGTAAACAGGTATTTTGTAACCAAACAAAACAACAGGTGTTGGAATGCGATAAACTCTTTACACAGAGGTGACTAATTTGTTAGAACAGCGCATGTGTGGAATACAATTATTCTAAAGACGGCAAACGGGTTTTACCACAAGATAACAGGATGAAAATTAAACTGTGTGTTAGAACGTTTCAGTTAACAAGGTGGAAATTAAACTAGCATTAGAATGAAAATGATATTATTTTATATCTCGTTACCAATGATTAATGTTTCAACTGTTGATATTAAAAATATTTCACTATCACGACTATAGATACTAAATTTTACTTTACCACTCACACAGCGACGGGACTCAAACAGATCTTTCATTTCTGGTTTGTTCAGAGGATATTTTTTGTTGATAAAATATACCTTTGACCGATCGAGATCAATTGTGAGTTTAGTATAGTTTTGTTGGCTAATGGGGCTGTGAAAGTTTTTAAATTCCGCTAGCAACTTTTGATACAATTGTTCGAGATAATTGAAATACATGCTGTTATCAGATCTGATGAGCGAAAGTTTTAACTTGTCACATGTTCCATTAAAACATATACCTGATGTTTCATTATTAAATCAACTGTCAATTGTTTACCGTCCATCATTAGATATTTGATGTTACTATTGTAGCTATTTGTCATTGTCAAATTTTCAAACATTATTTTATAAGTTTAGATAAAATTTCAGTTGGAAAAGATAATGTCGAGTATAGATCTATCATCATAACAATACCCAAGGGCAAATGTATCTACCCCATTTTCACAATAGCGTTTGTCATCAAAATTATACTTTACCACTCACACAGCGACGGGACTCAAACAGATCTTTCATTTCTGGTTTGTTCAGAGGATATTTTTTGTTGATAAAATATACCTTTGACCGATCGAGATCAATTGTGAGTTTAGTATAGTTTTGTTGGCTAATGGGGCTGTGAAAGTTTTTAAATTCCGCTAGCAACTTTTGATACAATTGTTCGAGATAATTGAAATACATGCTGTTATCAGATCTGATGAGCGAAAGTTTTAACTTGTCACATGTTCCATTAAAACATATACCTGATGTTTCATTATTAAATTCAACTGTCAATTGTTTACCGTCCATCATTAGATATTTGATGTTACTATTGTAGCTATTTGTCATTGTCAAATTTTCAAACATTATTTTATAAGTTTAGATAAAATTTCAGTTGGAAAAGATAATGTCGAGTATAGATCTATCATCATAACAATACCCAAGGGCAAATGTATCTACCCCATTTTCACAATAGCGTTTGTCATCAAAATTATACAATCCACGTTTGATAATGACATCTGTTTCGAGTTTATGATGATTAGTTCGAATTGCCATAGCTCTCATAAAACTAACACCACCATCAAGCGCATACCTGTAGTCATCAAATTTCATAAACTTTTTAACAAAATTACGAGGCAGACCTTTGGCTTTTTTCGTTATTTTATTATTATCTAACAATACGGCATACATTTTACTACGCAATCCGATAAAGTATTTGATAGCGCTCGAGTTCATTTCATCTTTAAACTTACCAATAACCTTTTTATTTATGTCGTCATGAAATTTACTGTCACGTGGATAATCGGAAAGATCAAACAGATGTCGATTATTATACATATCCTGATAGATGTCCTCACATTCGATTTCATATACGAGTGAATCAGTATCAGTAAACAATAATCTACTAGCCGGCCACTGATTTTTAACAAAAGTGTAATGAAAATCGTACATCATCCACTTTGATAAATCTAACACTGCAGCTCCAACATAGATCGGCTTGTTTAGTTTTAGATTTGTTTTTCTTCTTTGTATCGCAACAAGATTTTCATTAAATATTTTCATGCTCACAAAATCATCGTCTGACACAAGTTTGTTTCTGCGATTGACATCATTAACTATTTCAATATTTACACGTTTCCTAATATTCTCCATCGTCTTACCAAAAACGGAATTGTTCATCAGTTTAAAGAAGTTTTTCTCAAACTCTGTTTTTGCTGCAGCTCTTCTTGAAGTGTTGGAGTTAATATAACCTCTCATCCACGGCGACTGATTAAATTTTAGTACACGATGAACTTTTCTCAACACAAGACCAGCATCGACTGCTTGTTTTAAAACTTTGTAATGCAAAACATAATTTTTCTTATCAAGTAAATTTGGTACTAGTTTCTTGACCATGGAATGTTGCCTTGGTGATGCTAACGCTTGTTGTTCTTTTGATAACAAACTATAATCTATAACCATCGATTCCGCACAGAAAGGGTAATCGTTATGTAATTTGTGTAGCGAATTTGGATAATCAAGATCAACTTCAACGAAATAGGAAACATCGTCAGGTATCTTTTTTTCTGTCTCTGATAGAAATCGATCAACCGTGATCCAATGAAATCCGCTAAAAGGCATTGGTTCTGCCATCGAACCACCGTAAAGATTATTACAATCTAGATAAATTATATACTTCGAAGGAAGGTCAGGGTTATACTGTTTCAGGTATTTGTTGTTTGCTTCAGCATATTTTTTTGTTATCACGCTAATACCACCTCGGATACCTTTTTCAATAAAATTGAACATATCAACATCAGTCAGTAATTCTAACCTTACCTTACTAAACTTTAGCAAAGCATCCCATGACAACCCAGGGGCAGAATAATACCAGCAAGGATCTAGTCCATAATTATTATAACTCACTTCACGAAAACTTTCAAAAACATCTGCTAATAATAACACGTCAGTTTTCAGGTATAAATCATGATAATCACCAAAAGTCTCACAATCAAACTCTTTCCAGATATCTTGTGCATACCTGTACTCGTCATCAGTTATATTTTCATTTTTAAGTTGTGAGTAAAATTTGTCTTTGTCAGGTAAAGATATTTCATCAAATTTACTCCAATCGTCGAGGTATTCGTATGGAAAAACTCCTTTTTTAGCTAGTAGATTAAATTTATCTCCAAAACAGTCTCTTAGGTTATCAAATTTACTACAACCTTTTACTAGCTCATCTAACGAGGCTGCCATAAACTGCAGGCTGTCAATAAAACGCAATTTACCTAGCGTAACTGACATGTACTTTTCAAAATTATTTGGGATGCATTTGATGATGTTATCGAGTTTTAGACGAGCTTTTATCTCAGGATCACCAAAAGCTTCTACTATAATATGGCTATCATATCCTCGAAAATTGTGAAGAATAACTGGAATAAAATCTGGAGCATGAAATTTTAAATTACACTGATTATGAGCCGCTCCACGATACTGTCCAGTCAAATGACAATGGTCATGTACTTTTTTATCATCGTCAAAAGCTTTTTCACAAATATGACAAATTTCTGCTTGCTCGTGAGCGGATTCTTGTTGAGGTGTTAATTTTAACATTGGCGTTACTTTTTTCAAATGAGTAAATATATTATCAACTTCGTTAATCAACTGCTTGAGAAGCCAAACAGCTGGATTTTTACCACAATATAATTTGATTGATTTAGATAATCTAGAATCAGTACAACAAACTACCTTATACGCTACTCCACACGGAACATGATTTTGAACTTTTCTTGTACTCGATTGATTAGGATTATTTTCTACACCAAGTACAGGTTGAAGTAGGCATTCGAAATCAGCGTATATGACGAAAGGAATTTTTAGTTTGTGATTATGATGGACAAACTGTAACACACTATCTTTTTTAGATGGCATTGTTATTCTTTGCACATCACTACAGTACTGCAAATGCTTTTGTAATGTTTCATTGCTTGTACAGCCATGCAAGCAGCGGTAACAAAAGAACTTTTTGTTCTTATCCTTATTGTACTGTCTACCAACTAGTCCGTTAAAGTTTTTAATCCAAACATAATGATTTTTGTAGTATAGTAAATTTATAGTTGATTGTGAAGCTTTTTCTGAAATATATCTCGGATATACGTCCTCCTTTTCATCTAGTCCGAAAACGTTAATTGAAACATTATTCTGCTTTTCAAATTTTGGTATTTGATTTTCTGCCACTGGAAAGTTAATATCTTTAAAATTTAATCTAGACACATGACTGATATACCTTTCAACACGAGTAGCGTTTTTTTCTGCTGGGAATAGTGCGGAAAGAACAGCCCATTGGAAACATTTGTTATCTACGTTTTTGATGTTTATACAACATCTTTTACTTTTTATTTTTGGTGGCAGGTCGACGTATGAACTACCTCGTAATACATTATATTTCATCGTGTGAAACAATATTCCTTTGATCATTTCAAACTTCCAACCCGAACCTAATTGACTAAATTCCTCTATTTTTTTTCCAATTTCTTGGTGTATTTCATCAGATAGTGATAACAGATCAGTCCCAAGCAAAACACGTCTCGATTTTGCGTTAATATAAGGTTCTGCAATTTCCTTGTTAGTTAATTCTTCCATTATAACTAACTTTGAAAATATAACATGATATTGCACAAATAATCTGATACTTTTGTGTTTTTCGAGCTCACGTTTTACAATTGTCTGTAATAGGTGGTAAAGATTAGTTGCAGTAAAATTTACTAAAACAATTTGATTATCAAACTGATGACTATTATCAAAACCTGCAAAAGCAGTCGCTATTTTATTAGGTTCTCCCATAAAGCTTCTCTTAGCTATATCACGCAATTTTAACATTATTATACTATAATGTAATATCTAATTGATAATTTTTTCACACTGCGCATGCGCTAAAAATCAATTAGAGATAAAAAATATTACCTATAATATAATGACAGTAAATCTGACAAGCGCACGTGAGCAAGAGATTTATCAAATTCACCCAAAGTATAACTTATACGCTGGAAATGTAATTGGTTCGGTTATTAACATTAAAACTAGAATACCTGTTGGCAAATTAACGTCAGCGGGTTATAATATTAGTGTAAAGGGAGATAATGCCAAGAGGATTGCAATATTTAGAAAAGATTTTATTTACACGTTGTTCTGCGATGATATTCCAGAGGGACAGCGTGTATATCATTATAATGGTAAAGTCACTGATGATAATATTGAAAATTTATCCTTACAAGATGAGTTTCAGCCGCACCCAGTATTTGATTTATACGAGGCTAACGATCGCGGTATTATTAGAAATAGAAAAACTAAAAAAGTTCTTAGTAATATTAGCAATATGGGATATATCAGGGTAACAGTTAGAGGAACATCAACAAATCAAGTTCGTTATCTTGGTCATAGGTTTGTTTATGAGGTGTTCAATGGATCTATACCCAATGGTCTTGTTATTAATCACATCAATAATATACAAACTGATAATCGATTGGAAAATCTGGAGATAGTAACGCAACAGGAAAATGTGAGAAAAGGAAAAAATAGTAATGGTATTAATTTTAGATGCCCAATAAAACCTGTTATTTCAAAAAACCTCGAAACGGATGAGGAGATCGAATTCAAATCGATTTCAGCTGCGGCGAAATATTATAAGATAAATCCCGCAGTCGTAAAAATTATAGCTGATGGAGCAACAAAATCAACTTTTTCAAGAGAATACGATGCTAGAATTGGTTTTAGATATGATATTTGATAGCTCGGTTTTAGTCAAGCAATGATGAGCAAATGCTATGATATCATCGTGATTAAATTTTAACGTTGTTACTGCATTTTCATTAATTTTATCTTTTTCTGCTTCTGTTAGTAATATTTTATGAGAATCACCTTGCATTACAATAACATCAACACTATAACCCAACAAACATTTTCTTACCGCTTCAGCTAGTTCGTTATAATTTACTATATTAACTTTTTGGTGATATTTTATCTCATCGGTCATCTAATAATAATAAATTAGATAAAAATATATTATAATAATGGACTTGATGAAACGACTCGCTGAACTCTACGAAGAAGATACTAGTGATAAGGTCGTCAGTGATAAGGTCGTCAGTGATGATGTCATACATAGTATTACATTTTCCAAAGATTTTATAGACAAATCTGTTGGTTATAGCGAAGATGATATTTTATATAACAATGAATCTGATGATGATGGTGAAATAGTCACTGTTGCTGACAGATCTAATTACAGCAGATCAACAACTAAACGGTATAATGTCAAGTATCACATTGCTAAGCAGCTAATTAAATTTAATTTTACCGTTGCCGAACAACAACTGTTCTGGCAGTTAATCAAACCTTTTTTAAATATCAAGATCCCAGGCCGACAGAAAAATATTAAATTTGATTTCATATTTGTCAAGATTTTTAATCTAATGACGATCTCTAACGATCGTAAGCAGTATCTAATATCATTATGTAAACCAGTAAAATGTAAATCTGTCAAACAAAAGTATGAGTTAATTTATAATAGCATTATATCATAATCTGCTTGGTTGGGATCCAACTGTTAAATTTATCACTATACCCACGCCATTTGACTAAACTTTTATCCCCTTTTTTTCTAATCACTTTCTCGATAACAAAAACATCCTGCTCAGTTTTCTGTAGTTCTTGTTCATAAAAACTACCTACAATCGGTTCCCCTGCCAGATCTTTTAAAACGTACGTTACAGGTACTGTTAAAAGTACCTTATCAATTACAAAAACTTCTTCGCTCCAGTTCGGAGTAAATCCTTTTGCAAATACCTTTTTCATCAAAGAAATTCTAACTTTATCACCAACCTTAAATTTATGTCTGCGGTACATGTTTTCATTTGCTAATATTGGATTTTTAACAGCTTTTTTAGGTGTCATTTTGATGGTTCGATGTTTCGTGTTATTATATTCGCTTACGATTTGAGAAAGGTCATCGATGTACCTGTTGGTGTTTTTAGCTGTCATATGTTTGTGTATTTTCTCGTTTAGCGTGCGATTAAATCTCTCAACAACAACGCTTTTACCTTCGTTTCCTGTAACATACCTTTTTATATTATTTTGTTCTAGAAACTGTTCAAACTTTTTGTTAAAAAACTCAGATCCGTGATCAGTCCAGATTTTGTTTGGTTTTCTTTCTGTGCTTGTTATTATCTGCTTTAGCGCATCGGTCATTGAAGTTCCTGTCTTATCCGAAACAGGTACACTGAAAGCGTATTTGCTAAAAACATCTATAACATTAAACAAATACCTTTTTGGAGCGCCATCAGCGCCAACGTTAAACTGAGCTAGATTGGATACATCCACCAAATCTATTGCCCAGATATCATCTACACCATTAGCGACAACTTTACGTCGTTGGAACTTTTTTTTTTAGGTCTGTGTAGTTCGACTGCAAGATCATCGTATACTTTATTTCCCCGATCGTGAGGTGATTGACGAGACTCTCCGAGTCCAAGTTTATATTTTGCTCCAATTATTCCCTGAACAAATTTTCTATCAAAACGTTCTCGTAGATTTGTTGGCTTCATATCACGTAATTCGTCTAACATTACTTTATCACAATCTAATTTTGAGTTTTCATGATCACGATAACAGATATCATGACGCATTGCTATTGCATCCACTTGATTGTAAGGCTCTTGTCCTGGCAATGGATTGTCGTTTTCATCTAGTTGTTGATCTAGCGGATTCCACGGACCAGTATACCGATGACCTGGCAATGTCCAACCGCCTTTTGGTTTTGGCAATTTTCCAATAATTTTATGTATATCTATACCTGACCCTATTATTTCTCTGTTGTTACAACATTGACAGTATGCGACAATTTTATTTTGCTCAATACACAAATCTCTGTCAGAATCACAGTTGCATATCATTCTATATTTTTAGTCGTCGACTAAAATAATATTAGGATAACCAGATCCTAGCGACGTCGCTGGAGATACTATCGCTGGGGATGTTTTCTTTAAAAATGTATTTTTTCTTTTTCCACAGATTGCACAAATACTTTTTAATATTATCCTGTTGTTTTTTGTTTTTTCTGTTGTTTCATTAATACCTTCTGTTTTAGTTTTACACTTGAGACAGTATGTTGACATTATTATACTTGTAAGTTTAGATAAAATTAATTGCGATCTCATCATTAGCGTGAGAAGGTTGCTTATCAAACTGTAAAATAAATTTTAAAAAATTAAGATTTCTGCTCATCTGTCGGATAAACATAATACAATAATATCCGCAAGCAGACGTTCCAACAGGTTGGAGTTGATTTGACGAATAATATACTTTTGTAAATTTTTTTTTCATATACTTTTTTATTACATCGCTTGGAGGAAGTCCAAACGAGTCAAAATAATTATTATTATAAACTGCTACCCAATGCGTACCAGATCCGTCATTAAAATCTTGTATATTAATAACACATGAACTTACAGCAGATGGTGATTTTATTGCTGCGAGCTCATCTTTAGAATAAACTCCGTGAAATCCAGGAACTGCTTTTAACTTATCAATGATATCAAAATTACTCAACGGGGTCGACGAGTTCCTGGTAATGTTAGACCACGTCCGATTCCTAAAAGATTTGGCAGCAGACTTCCCGCTAGTCCCGCCAAAAGTGGAGCGAACGGAATAATTCCTCCTTGTTTTGGTTGATTGCATATGCATTTGCATTTTGGTGTTGGTGATTTTGTTTTTATTACTTTCTTTTTTTTTGTTGTTGGTGATTTCTTTTTCTTTTGTGGCATTATAATATATTATTTACATAAAATTTATAATTTTTTTATTCCACTTCCATGAATGATACCATTACCTTTGACTGCTTTCTCCGTTGCGCCAGATATTGCTCCAGACGCTGCTGCTATTCCTAATGTGCCTAAGACTGGTAAAAGTTTAGGTATTATTGTACTAGTTAATACTGATAATGCCGGACCAAGAAAACCACCTTCTTTTGCCATCGCTGTCATTTGTGCAGCACTCAAATTTAAAACAAAAGTTTTTTTACGATCATACTTTTTTACTTGATTTTTTGTTAGCATTAATTTTGTTAAAACACCATCAGAAATATTAGGATTGATTTTTAATGATACCTGTTCTCGCTTTGCAGTAGCAGCTACTAATTTTTTAACTTGGCCATCAGTCAAATACACTTCTTTTACAATATATTTTCTCATTTTATATAACAACTGTAGATTAAACTTGAACTGTCATTTTACCTCCAATAGAATCTACCGTGATAAATCTATCACTAATCACTAATGCGTATACGTATAACGGCGCTACTGGAACCGCCCCAAGTGTCCAGGTAATTTCAATATCCGCTGTGCTGTCTACAGCTCGCTCGTTATGTTTACTAACATCAAAATGAAATATAGGATAAAGCGTACGAAATTCTTCTACTGATATTTGAGTTCCATCTTCAACATCTTGATATTTTTGTATTGCGTCAAGCAGGTACATGTACGGTCGAGAAATATTTTTATTAGCATCATCAGCAAAATTACACTCGATAGCTCGTTCTGGATATTGCTTTGAATTTAATCTAGCGTATATTCGTCTGACATCAGAGTGATCAAATACTGCATTATTTTGTTGTTGGTTACCTCGTCGAGCTTGTTGTTGAAATACGACAAAGATATTTCTCGGCAGTTGTTCGCTTGATGTTGTTGTGACCCTCCACGTGTAGTCAGTAGTATTTGGAACCGCTGTCTGATATACCTTATGCTGCTTAAAGTAAATTCTGTTTGTATGCTTATCAAGCGTGTTATTTAGTTCTGACATTTTAGTGATTGATGGTGTTATACGTGGCATCCACAAAGAAAGTTTGTTTATGATAAACTGTACATCAGCCCCTCCAGATCTAAACAAGCAATCGTTTTGGTCTGCTCGATCTAAAATAAGAGTATGTTTTACTCCGCGAAATACTTTATCATAATCGCGACAAAAGCCGAAAATCATGCTTAGCGGAAGCATCATTGTAATTTGACGTGATCCTGCTGCAAGTTTTCTTCGCCTAGCAAAACCTTCGTTATAGCGTGGATTTCTCACATCAAGTGTGTTAAGAAGTAAATTTAACATCGCAGTACCGTCTGCAGCTGCAGCTGGTGGTGTTATATTTAGATTATTAAAAGCTGCTGTAAGAGAAACTCTTGTAGCGTCTGCATTAGCAGCTGCACCTGGTGCAACAATACCTAGCGCGTCTGCATTAGCAATGAGAAAATTTCTCACAATTACAGCATTTGCATCAGCATCAGCTCCATGTACTATAGCGCCTCTCTTTAAAAATTCTGTTGATTCAGCTATACCCCGTCCAGTATCTTTAAACCACATCATATTAGTTGCAGTTGATCTCGAGTAATCGTCGGAAAACGAAATAATATTTAAAATTGTACTTGCAACTTGTAGGTGACTCGAAATATCTTCTACAGTTTGATTAGCCAGTTGATATCTAGCACTTTTGAATAAACTCCAACCGTTATTTATAAGAGCTACTTCTGCTCCAACTGCAAATGCAGCAGGTGGATTGGCTACTGTCATAATCTGACCACGAACTTCTAACATAGCCTTATGTGGCAGTAGAAATACATCTTCGTCTCTGGTGTTAAAGGTTCTAATACCAGTTTTATTTGGTTCGTTAGAATTTTCATCAAGGTACTCAACAAACTCGAATTCTGTCACATCGTTGTCGATGTCATAAGTTTCTGTTAACTCGAGATAATTTTTAGTAGACATTTTATTTTATTAGATTATATAAAATTTTATTGCGGCATTGTTACTTTAGATATTAATTTTTGTATGATCTGCTCGCCCTTTGGTGATAATAATTTTTTTGTTGTTGTTATCATAGCTCGCTGAGTTTCTTTTGTTGGAGCGATTTCTGAGATAGCTTGTTTTATTTCAGATGCAGTCGGTGGATCTCCTTTTATTTTATTAGCTATTTTTTGTCCCACTGCAGTCCCAGCGGCAGATGCAGCCCCAGTTGCAAAAGCTTTACCCGCGTCAATAGCAATTGGTGCAACTTTACGCGCTAGTCCTGGAATATTTTTAATAACTTTAGTGAATATATTTCCAAAAAATCCTCCTACTATTTTTCTTCGATAAACTTTTTTTCTTTGTTTCATTATATTTGATGTTTCATAATTTTTACTTTTGCTCGCGTAGATGTAAATAATAAGTTACAATTTCATTACTAACATGTAACTGTTTTCCTGATTGATCTGTCAACTGCATCCTTATACTTGATATTTGATCTTCAACGTTTAAAGGATAATATATAATATGTCGTGGAGTTATTTGCATGAGAGAACCTGGCGGGACTTCTGGTGAGAAACTGTAAATCGTTTGACCTTTGCTACCTTTTGATGTATAAGAGCCAGAAGCAGTAGAGCAATTTACTAATATTGTATTTACTTCTGTTATATTTGCTGGCAGTTCACTGTCATATGTAATAGGCTGATCAAGTGCAGTGTAAGTTTTTTCAGTAAATCCTAACAGTTGTGCAATACTTCTTTCTCTTGGTTCAAGATTGATTGCTATATTTTTCAAAGTTATCCTAGTTCGCAATGTGTTATAATTTGCTGCTAATTCAAAATTATCAGCCACACCGTTAGCTTTTGTTATGAGCTCTTTGATCGTCTTGTTTAGATCTTCAATATTATAAGCTCCTTGCGGAATTTTTATTTTTTTTGTTGTAGATATTGGAGATGTTGTAATCATAGTAAAATACATTTCATCGTTAACATCATTTTTCACGTTAGGTATAGCATTCCAGCAAGTACAAGAAATTAATCCAATTTCATATTGTTTTGCAGGATCTAGTTCTATAGGTGGAATATAATTTACTGAAAAATTTGCGCTATCTTCTGTAGACTCGCTAGAGTTTAGTAATAATGTTGTTTGCATTCCTTTAATATTATATCATTTTACAAAATTAAGTCGCCGCGATTAAGTCGCGGTGTAAAGTTTCATATTCGTCAGATGTTAATAATTCACTCGATCTTAGATGATCAAGTATGTCAATGATTTCATTATCAAGTTCAACACTAACATTCCCAACTTCCTTTGATGATATTAATAACATTAATCTACCTATCATTTCAGTAGTTGAAGTAAATACTTTTACACCAGTTCCTGTTTTTTCTTTTCTATATTTTTCTACACGAGATTTATCGAGTTTATCAAATTTTCTTTTAAAACTCCACCCTTTACCAAAAGGTTTTGCTCTACTATTTTCTGCTGTTTTTTTAAACGTGAGAGCAATGACACCCTTTCTCATTCTTTCATAAAGTGGAATCATATTATCAATCTCTGTAACCGTGTTTAATTCATCTTTAGCAGCAGCTCCGTCATTAAATATTACATCTAATTTATCGATTAATGCTTGATATTCTGCATCAGTCCACTTGCTTATATCATCAATACCCCTTATATTTTCTTTGTTTAAAAAATCATCATATTCACTACCTTTTATCTCATCATTTGCTCTTTTTGTAAAATAAAATCTTTGATCTCCAACTTCCATAAACTTTACAGTAAGATCACCGACTCTTTGTTGCTCCTCTCTGATATCTTTTATGTCTCCTGATAAATTTGTTATAATATTTGTTATTCCTTGCGTTGTTAACTCTGCTAATCTTCGCTCAAGTTCCAGCGGATTGTTTATCAATCGATCTGTTTCTGCTTGTCTAGCCGCAGGATCAGCTATATTTGCTGTAAGTGCCTCAATCAGTTTTCTCTTTTCTTCATCAGATCTAGTAACAAGTTTTGCAGCAGCTGCTTCCTGTTGTTCTCTAACAATTCCAACCAAACCTTTTTCCTGTAGTTGCTTAAGTTCTTCTTCTGACAGTGGTTTAGTTTCAGGTTGTTTACCTAATAATGCTTCAGTAACCGGCTTGAAAATTGTAGCTGTTGTTTCTGTAGCAGTTACTTGCCCACGTCGTGCTTCTTGTACTTTTTGCTTAAGTGATGCCTGAGATTGAGCAAGTTTTTTTAGGTCTTCTATGTGTTGTCTGTATCTTGCTCGTTTGTCCATTATTATAATTATAAATTTTATAAAATTGAAACGCTTTACTGTAAGTAACTGTTAATACAACAGCGAAACATTTTAGTTGGATCATTTGTAAGTTTATCAAACAAGAAAAAGTTGTATTTATCTTTTGTAGCATTACGGTAAAGTTCAATAAACTTATCTTTTGTCACGCCACCGCATTGCTCGCTTGCAATATTTCTAACGTCAACATTATCCAATCCTGGAAATAAAATAAAACAACCCGTATTTCGCCTAATAAACCTGTCAACATTATAAAATCCTTGAGCGAGATAAACGGAATTACACTGTTTGTTACGGGACAGTGAAAAATATGATCTTATTTTGTTCATCTCCATGTTGTTTAGCGGAATATCATCAAAAACTACTATCTTATGTTCATCTGCATCAAGTTGATTAACTGGAATAAGATCTTCTGGCTGCCTAATTATAAAAAAATCTTCACCAGCTTTAAGATCATCACGAAGCTTGTTATTATACTCACTTAATAACTCATACTTATCTTGCTGTGGATTGATTGTGTAAATATAAACTCTATCGTAGTTAAAATTATCACCAAGAAGCAAGTTCATAAGCAAATTTGTTTTCCCCGATCCAGTTCGCCCAACAATAAGATAATGACAATCAGGAAGTTCATTGTTATGTTTATGCTTCACTAGTCTCTCTGTATCAAAGTTTAGTATCGACGATTTTGCCATTTTGTATAATATTAAACTAGTGTTGATAATTTTATCTAGGATAGTAAATAATGAGCTACTATACAAAATTTGGAACACTATTAGAAGATTTATCCACAAAACGTTTTAAAGGTGACTTATCCAAATATGCAACTCTTGATCGGCTCAAAAATGAAATCAATAATTTACTAAATCTTACCAGCGTAGATCCAGATGAAGTTGTCATTTTCCAAGACAAAGAAGGACGATTAAAGACGAGTAATGTAAAACTGTCAGATGTAGTTGTACGAAATACTGCTGCGATTGCTAATAATATCGTTACTTTTAACAATCTAGGTAATATACAAGATTCTGGTAGGTCAGTTAATGATTTTGTTAAAAAAGATGGTGATGTATTTAGTGGGAATATTGTTATGAAACAAAATAAGATTACAGATCTTGGAAACCCAACTGAGGATGGGGATGCTGTCACTAAAAAATATGTCAATGATTGGGACGCTTCAATTACTAATGAAATCACAGCGCTCAAAACTGATTTTACCAGTCACGTGAACACATTTTTAAGTTTTCGCAGAAGCATAAACAAAATTAGAGATGAATTTTTTGGAAATCCATCAAATGTTGGCATTACACTCGCTAATATCAACAAAAAATTTAATGATATTAACACAGAACTCAATGATATTATTAGTGGAATTCCGAATATTGTTGAGAAAACGAGTATGGTTAAAATTCCTCACAAACAGATTAAAAATATTGTGTATACTGTTGATACTGGTTATACTGGGTGGACACCAAAAAATAATTCTATCAAATATATTGCAGAAGTTACCGGTGTGTATAGATTGTCAGTGCTTAGCAGTGCAAAGTTTAAAATATCTACCAAATATCTATTTCGTCATCCAAATGATGACTCATCTGGAGTATTATCTGTAATAATAAACAAAAATTCTGAAGAAGAATTTGTACTTGAACCAGTTGATAAAACTTTACAATTAGCAATTTTTCTCTGGTGTTTGGAATTTATAGCTGAACAACCAGCTCTTATTATGGATTAACCAAACATAGGACTATGTGAACTAATATTATAATGAAAAGAAGTATAGTTGATTTCAATCATATTTCAAAAGATATTCCAAAACAAGATGTAGACGCATTAATACAATATTATAAATATTATCATAGAAAACTTTGGTGTGTGAAAAAATGTTACAAATACTACAACAAGATCCTTCGAGTAATATCTTATCTACCCTTGTTAATGACTAGTTCTGGTATAATTTCAAGTGGGGTATCATTAAATCCTTTTTTGTTAATCATATCCGCTATTGGTGTTTCACTTACAGCGGCGTGTAAAAAAGTAGAACCAAGACTTTTGATAAAGAAGCACGGTTGTTTAACATCAATTAAAACTTACAAGAAACTACTTGATCACATCCGGTCTTACCTACGAGGAGTTAAATATAATATGGATGATTTATTACGTGAATTTCGTATTATTGACAATATGTTAACAGACATTCTACCAATGAGGGTTAGCAAGTATGAAAAAAAATATCATAAAAAATATGAGTAACATAAAATTTTATCTAAACTTAAGATATAATATAACTAAAATAATATCATTTTCATTCTAATGCTAGTTTAATTTCCACCTTGTTAACTGAAACGTTCTAACACACAGTTTAATTTTCATCCTGTTATCTTGTGGTAAAACCCGTTTGCCGTCTTTAGAATAATTGTATTCCACACATGCGCTGTTCTAACAAATTAGTCACCTCTGTGTAAAGAGTTTATCGCATTCCAACACCTGTTGTTTTGTTTGGTTACAAAATACCTGTTTACAGGTAGTAGTAGGGGGAAAAAAAAGAGGTGGGGGAGGGTGAGTCAAAACCCTGTTTTATTTTGGAAAAAAAGGGGGTGGGGTGGGGGATAATTTAGGACTATAATTTATACTTGTTTGGAGGGTAAAAAAACAAAGTGAGTTGAAAACCTGGTTTTCTAATACTACTGAGTCTTCTAAACTCAAATAAGCAAAAAACGAACCATATTCCATTAAAAAACACTGGCTCTATATTTTTTATAGTTACAACTAGGATAAACTCTTAAAAGATTCGTTTTACTAAAATTTACTTTCATTGTCAGCCAATTCTGCCCAACCAAACCCATATATAGACTATTTTATGTTTGCCCATTTCTAGACTGGTTCCCATTCTTCCGTATCATGTGTAACACGAGTTCTTCAGCACTTTAGTCCATTCCTTTATGTACTAATTAAAGATGGACTCCTTTATGTATCTTTGGCACCACCATTTCGACTAGTGACTTTGAGCAGATGATTGCAATTGGGGCTGCTCACTAATTTCTCCAAGCTGGAATTGAGAAACTGCATTGAGTCATTAAACTCCAGTTGCCAGACCCTTAACATTATTTATTTTTTAAATGTATTTTTGATGACGCCTATTGGTTCATTTGAAGCTGTTTCTACTACTTGAATTACTAAGAGAGCGTCATACCCGTGAAGGTTATGAAGCTCTATGGGAATTCGTGTTTTATTTAGATAAATTGGTAACTGTGGATTGTATGCTATTTGTGCAGCTCCTCTGCATGCGTCACTAATATGACAGTGATCATGATTATTAATATGATTATTAATATCAGTGGGACTGAAATCGTCACTGCAGAAAAAGCGATGAATAGACTCGGAAAATTAAGGAATGTCATTATTAGCCACAATCATTTCTGCTCGCGAAGAGAGCCGTTGTTTGATCCATTTCGCACTAACCTCCAACGGATTAAGAAACACATTTAAAAATAAAAGCAGCAACGTCTGCATATAAACATTTTCCATGTAGACATTCTGTGTCAGTTAAGCTACCGGGAAAGATTCGTTATGATATCACAATGATATCACGATTCTGATTCATTCATGTCGCTTAGCAACAGTAGATGAATCTGTTTTCACCATTGCAAATTTGTTGCTTTGTATATGTAGGAATAATGCAAGTGCAAAAAAAGCCATTGCTTTAAGCGAATATATTACATCGATTCTTCAAGTTTTTTTTCGAGTGTGACGTTAGTAATGTGTACAGATAATACTATGTCACAAAACTAAGTGAACCCAAGTATTAATGGTATGTCCTTGGCTAGCATGTGTTCTCATTCTCGGGGTGCAGCGAGGACGTGAGTTCTCATTCTAAACATTCATTGCCATCATTTTCCATATTTATTACCGACAGTGGCGGAACATACATAAGTGTTTGTATGTAGCTCGATCCTGGGAATGGTATGCTTGGACAAGTATATAGCTTGAAAGTCACGCATCTATTCATCATGAACCTGCTTTGGTATATTTTTCCAACGTCTTGAAAATATTTTAATGCCTTTGTAGATTTCATCATTGATGGCTTTGGTGTCTTGACAGTTTAAGATCTTTAGTGACCACCACGAATCCACGGAACTGCCATTTTAAACCTATCTTTTCCTGATGACTTCCGATTAAGAGACATAGTCCAATGTGCACCAAGAATAATATGTGCGTTAACTCCTGATGTACCAGAGCTTTTTAGCACTGATGTGATTCCAAGAATCATCCTTAATTAATTTTTTTCTAGCGTCTTTGCTTGGTATCTATGTTTCGGAATAATCGTATGATAATCTTCAAATTATGCACTACGTTTTTGTAATTCGAACTTGGGGTCGCTGAGGAACATACTCGACTACCACGGCGACAGTAGTGGCTGTGATGCGTTTGCGGTTTCGTTCAACTTTTGACTTTATGTGCAACTTCTGCTCGTTTGATCTGTGTATGAAGTTTAATATTTAATAGTGCTGCAGTTTTACAAAGTTGTATCACAGTCTGATGTGGTGCATCTGTAAGACCTAATAATGCAATTATGTCTGCTTATCTTGAGCCTCTTGGTATTTGTACATTTCGATCACGAGTGGGTTTGTTTCAGTCCTTGTACTGCTAATATTGTCATTACAACCGTCTGTGGTTGATCCAGAGAGATTGGCTTTTGTTCATTTACGGGTCATAATAACTCATGTATGCTAGCTTTTTGCACACTTCTTTGTATTGTCTTTTGTATTGTCTCAACTTATTAACGGTATGCACACTGGTTTAAAAGGGAAAAGCATTGTCTACTTGTAGATTCCATCAATAAATGTTTTGCGCATTTTTACTTTTCCAGGATCAGAAATTGCAATTGCTTCAATCGTTGATATTTTTGCTCTGATTTTTGTATATTTTAAAATATGTTGTCGGGTGTTTACACAAGTATGATCATGAGCGACTATATTACATGATCAATCAGTCAGTCAGTCTTGCCATATATTGTTGACTTGTCAACGTAGATGTAAACTAAGAATAAGACTATAAATAACTTGGTTTTGCCTTGAATCTATTTCCACCTTTATTCGTTGTGCAGGCGTACAACGTTACCTGGGGTGAATCACTTTTCTCCAGGTAAATTATTTCGAAATTATATGCGGCGAAAAGTGACGGAAAGCATGAGCATTTGACCATAACTATTATTTACTCCTATGGATTTAAGCTTGATACATTTCGAGCTGAGACACAGGTAAGTTGGATTTTGTCAGTGGAGTGTGTATTCTCCACTATCGTCTTAGGCCATAGGGGTAAGTGTCAAAGTTTTGTTTATTTGATTTTGTGAAACTTTTTCTCAGTTTTGTTATGTCGGGTGATGAAGCTTTGTTACATTTTCGTTTTTTGTTATTACCATTTTAGTTCAGAACCCATCGTTATAAATAGTTTGTTTTTGTTGTAACCTATTGGACATTTTTGGACATTATTGGGGCTATTGGAAATTATGGGAGCTTATTGGTCATTTTTGGAGATAATTGGGGCTGACGATGTGTTATTGGGGCTGACGATGTTTTATTGGGGCTGACGGTGTCTTATTAGAGCAGACGATGTCTTATGGGAGATTCAGTATTCAATAAAAGCTAATTGTAGCTATCCATAGTTGGATGTAGCTATCGGTATTGCGGCATGCCGTCAGCGTCTAGTTGTATATGTGTATGGATGAATACATATAAGGGATCCGTGAAGGATGTGAATGTGGACCAATAAAAAAAGAGATGTGAATCTGCAGAGTTCCAATTTGTATATTGAATAAACTGTAGAGTAACAGTTTGTAAAGTGAATGACTGTTCCAGTTTACAGTGATGTGTGTTCATCTGTTTGTGAATTTAGTTGAACACAATATTGTTAAGGCAAAATAATATTAATAACATTATGAGTATTTCTCATTTTCCTTTGACTGTTGTATCTCAATAGATTACGTCAATATCAAAGTTTAATGTGTTACAAGAGATTACGTAAATCTCATTATACATAATACATGGTATATTTGTACCTCTCCCTTTATGCTAGAGGCCAATGAATCATATTATTGTATTTTTCTTTCTTTGTCATTTTGTGAGCGTGTGTAGGGTGATTTGGATCAATAGTATGATAGTAATGTGAGATTCAGTGTGTATGTTTGATATTTACATATATGCACCTAGTATTTTATTTTATAAATTCCAATAATTTCATCACTTTGTGTTTGTGTTATTCATTTAATCCAAGCGAATAAAATCCACTCGGTTTCAATTCTGCTACAATTCCATGATCAGTCAGTCGTGCCATCTGTTGTTGACTTGTCAACGTAGAATAATGATCAGCCGGAACATGAGCAGCTGGTTAAGCGAAATCATAGTGCACTTGGAATCTCCCAGTGGAAGATATGAAACTATATCCCAATAAGAGAAATTTAAAGGCTTGGGGTGGGGGCGATGGGCAATTTCAAAACAGCTAATTGGTAGTCTCCTTATAGGAGGAAGAAACGTACAATGATAAAAGAAACTTGGTACGGAAGAGGAAACAAACGGGCAATGCAACAACAGCAACAAATCCAAAGCCTGAACCCCTTGGTACACCATTTGAGGACTGGGGAAACAGAGGCTCAAAATCTTAACATTTTCCTTCCCATATCCATTATTCTTAGGGGTAGAAATGGAAAAAATAGGTGATGTGCTAAATGTGGAGCCAGATCTGGGCGGTGAGTTCACTAATAGATGGTGGTGACTGAGATAAATAAAAAACAAATGTTCTTTTCAAGGACAAACATATCTCTTCTAAATGGAAGATACTATTCAAAATCATTGCCACTCTGTGTGTTGTACCTCTGTATGTGTGTGTATGATATGTCTTCATTTACAATCCAAGTAAAACTTTAAGAATCTCGCTCTTATGTTTATATGTATAGTGTGCCTACAAACACTGCCTACCAATGCCACTATGTATGTATGTATGTATGTATGTATGTATGTATGTATGTATGTATGTATGTATGTATGTATGTATGTATGTATGTATGTATGTATGTATGTGTATATATATATATATATATATATATATATATATATATATATATATATATATATATATATATATATATATATGTGTGTGTGTGTGTCTGTACATACATACATACATACATGCATGCATGCATGCATGCATGCATACATACATACATACATACATACATACATACATACATACATACATACATACATACATACATACATACATACATACATACATACATACATACATACATACATACATACATACTTAAATTATATAAATATCTATATATATCTATCTATCTATCTATATATATATATATATATATATATATATATATATATATATATATATATATATATATATATATATATATATATATATATATATATATATATATATATAAAATAATTTCAGTATCACCGTCAAAGTATGGGTCGCTACATATGGCCTATTGGATTGTATAGTGAGAGTTATTGAATAGTATTCAAAAGTGGTTGTTGGATAGTATTTAAAAAATGGTGTGTTGAATAGGAATAAAAAAATATGTTGGATAGTACTTACAAAATTGGGCATTGGATAGTAGTCTAAACGTGGGTATTGAATAGTTAATAAAAAGTAAATACTGAATAGCATCTAAATTTTTAACATTACCAAACCCATGGAGGGGGGCAGACATGTTTCAACAATAAAACGGCCTCTGACGGGCCATAAGTTAGCATTAAGTATCCCATAATATTTTTAATACAAGATTTCCCGTACGTACCCAGAGTAACCCATCCTGAGGTAACTTCTAGCCCATTTGAGTTCAACCACTTTAATCAAGGTAACGATGTAGCTTAAATGTTAACCCAATAGGCATTTTTAACATTATTGTTCCAATAGTTCCAATAGGTGCCATGAGTGGCATCTAATGTAAACCAACGGTGTAATGTTAATTCCCATTAGGTCAGGGTGACACATATAACTACTAATGATATATTTTACATTATGGGAATCCCAATGTTTGTATTACTTTCGGTTTTGAAGTTTCAGTTCAGCTACACTGATGAAGTGTGTTTAAGGTAATATATAATACTTTATTCACGTAATAATTCATCAGGAGTATCAATATGATCATCGTTTAAAAGTACTCTGCAGTGTGTGTGTGTGTGTGTGTGTGTGTGTGTGTGTGTGTGTGTGTGAGAGAGAGAGAGAGAGAGAGAGAGAGAGAGAGAGAGAGAGAGAGAGAGAGAGAGAGAGAGAGAATTATTCAACAGCACTTGTCGACTACCTTTGTGTCTTTGAACCTTAACGTTGCAAATGTAACCCTGGACATTGTTACAGCTTATTTGCTTTCTTCGTTGCATCTAAATACAAAATTGCATGTCTGCATTTGAACATGTTTCAAGCATGCAAAACTAAATTTAAAATGTTAGTTGTTTGATAGCTGATCCTGATCTTGACGATACGACCTTCAATGTGGTATTCTGCAGATAACTACACTTTCTAATACAAATTTGACCTTTAGCTTAAAGCTCGAATGCTATAAGAGATACGCGCCCTCTAGTAAATGAATTGGTTCTACTTTTCATTAATCTGTCGCCCTCTAGTAAATGAAATGGCTGTGTTCCACTTTTCATTAATCTGTCGCCCTCTAGTAAATGAATTGTATGTGTTTCAATTTTCATTAATCTTTCTTCCTCTAGTAAATGAATATGGATGTGTTCAATATTAAAGTTACAGAATGGAAAAGAAAGTGGGACAAGAAGATGAATGAGTGAATGAATGAACGAACTCACAAGCAGATTTAAACCCGAGTGACTTGTTTCCCGATGTTTGAACATAGGCATGGGGAAGAAGGCAAAACAATCGGAAAAATCCTAACAACAGGTAGTGCATTGTTAAAATTTGATACATATCGGCTTATCTAATCGCCTCGTAGTTCATTGCCAATGTTATCCATTCAGCCGTCCGATAAGTCCGATTAATAATTTCGACATGCGCTATAACGGATTTGACAAGTGCCTAATTTCGTCATCAAAGAATTTCTCAATATTAGCACTGGAACATCTTGTAAATACATTTAAACCTATTATAGGTTACCTATATTTTGTTTTAAAACAAACAATAGCAGTCTAAAATGATTTTCTTTCCTATTAACCTATCAAAGCCATTGGTTCTAAAAGGATAAAAAAAAACTTAGTCAATCGCCTACTCGAATCAGTCAGAGAGCGGTGTTTGATTGGTTTAATTCCAGGAATGAGGTCATGTCGAAAGTATCAATATTAAGATTTTTAATTTTGCTTCGTCAGTTGTATATTAAGATAACTGACTCGTTTGTTTAGAGTTGTGGTGAGTCTTGTTTGTTTGTTTCTGTTTAAGTTTCATTACATTCTCTTCCGCTCTATCATGGAGCATAAGCATTGTGTCAATATAAGAATGGCTCAGTATAACAGCTGTTGGAGGTTGGTAGATCTAAACGCTATGTCTAAACGTTTCTTTATAGCTGTGTAATTGTTTTGACATGCATCAGTGTTTTGCATGCACTAAAAGATTTGTCATTAAAAGAGTCTAAGGCTGCAGGCAAGAAAGTACATATGTGTGCAAAATATATTCTTCCAATTGAGATATTTCGCGTTATGCCTAATATTCGGAAATTATCACGTGGCAGTTGATGTGATGTGATGTGATTATGATTTTTAACGTAGCTTTAAAAAAAATTTCAGTCATATCGCTACGATGTCTGCAGTGTAGCAGTTTATAGTGATGTCTAGCTGTGGGACATCATGCCGCAGACATGTAGCATGATATACCACCCAGTCACATTATCCTAACACTAGGCCGACCAGTCCTAACACTGGACTATTAATGCTGAGCGTCAAGCGAGGCAGCTGTTAGTACCAGTTTTGGAAGTCTTTGGTATGACTTGGCCGGGGTTTGAACCCACGACCTCCCCCATCCGAGTTGGACGCTCGAACCACTAGGCCACCAGAGCGGTTCGTGGCAGTTGATAAATCCCAGGACCAAGATAGACAGTGAGAAGTAAAACTAACCAAGCAAGAGAACATAGTCATGAGGGATAGATGGTTTTATTAGAATTTTGTTGTATGTAAATCCTTATCACATCGTTCTTTATCTGTGATCGATGTTGTCGGTGATTTTCCATTTCTGTCAACAGAGTTTCGAACTCGGAAATGCTAATTATTTCATCCTTAATAGCCACAGAATACCGTTTACTAATCGGATTGAGACTACTTTATGATGTTGCTAGATGTTGTGAATAAATAAGTATTCATGAATGTAATGTGTCGAAATTAATTTGTTAGCACCTCCAGAGGCCCCGGTTACTATCAGTATAACCCCTACAATAATTTTGATTGATGCACCAATGATGGTTGTGTTTTCCGTGATTCCAGCTGTATCAAAACCATAAGCTCCTGTTGCAAAAAGACCACAAATAATGTGGTTGTCTTGGGGATTTCATATTCAGATGTTATTCTGCTTGGATAATTTTTTCACGTCGATAATATGGAGGGTCTGTCACGGAATATATTTGCGAATCAGCAGGCCGACCTTATTCAGGTGCAACACTTACACGCACTTCTGACCAGTTACCCTTTTGACAACTGTTGTACGTTCTTAAAAAAATTTTTCGCATAAAAATATCTCGGAAATGGTTTTTACCATCGAGAGTAAATCATGATTGATTGATGGATGTGTGACTTTTGTGTAATGAAGACCTCTTACTGAAGGAAAGAAATTAGAAGAAACACAAAGGCCATTTTCAAAGCCATTCCATTGCCACGAAAAGATCTATAATCTATTGACATATTTTGTGCATTTATCTGTTTGTGTACTTGTTCGTATGTGCGTGTGTTGATCCATACACGTTTGACCCTATACAGTCCCACACTGTTTAATTTCCCATAACTTTATACAGTTCCAATACATTTTCATTTGACCCTATACAGTCCCACCCTGTTCAATTTCCCTTGACTCTATACAGTTCCAATACATTTTCATTTGACCCTATACAGTCCCACCCTGTTCAATTTCCCTTGACTCTATACAGTTCCAATACATTTTCATTTGACCCTATACAGTCCCACCCTGTTCAATTTCCCTTGACTCTATACAGTTCCAATACATTTTCATTGGACCCTATACAGTCTCACCCTGTTCAATTTCCCTTGACTCTATACAGTTCCAATACATTTTCATTTGACCCTATACAGTCCCACCCTGTTCAATTTCCCTTGACTCTATTCAGTTCCTATACATTTTCATTTGATCCTATACAGTCCCACCCTGTTCAATTTCCCTTGACTCTATACAGTTCCTATACATTTTCATTTGACCCTATACAGTCCCACCCTGTTCAATTTCCCTTGACTCTATTCAGTTCCTATACATTTTCATTTGATCCTATACAGTCCCACCCTGTTCAATTTCCCTTGACTCTATACAGTTCCTATACATTTTCATTTGACCCTATACAGTCCCACCCTGTTCAATTTCCCTTGACTCTATACAGTTCCAATACATTTTCATTTGACCCTATACAGTCCCACCCTGTTCAATTTCCCTTGACTCTATACAGTTCCTATACATTTTCATTTGATCCTATACAGTTCTGATACACGGTAAAAGCATTCTTTATCCTTATATTATATTGTATAACCCTAGCATTCCCATGTACTACTTTTACTATTTCATTGTTTATTTCTATTCGAGTGTGCCATTGGAGGTAATCATTGGAGGTAATCAGTGTATTCCCTGGAAAGCTGCAAATTGTGTATTATGTACAAAACACTGTGTATGGATAGCTTGATGATATTTACTCATCATCCTGAAAATGCGGTGCATGGTTTCTGTATCTTTTGATAAAACTTTATAAGTGCATTATCTGAAAATAGTTACGATTACACAGCAGAAAAGTCCTGTAGGACGGGTAAAGTTACTACATTTTGTGTCATTGCCTCAGCACACAGAAACATATATTTACATTAACTGTCAGCTACAGACTGGGAACAATTTTCCTAATGGTAAAAAAAAAATTTAAGTGCTAGCCCGAGCAGACGAAATATGTTTAAATATTTGTAAACTTTTTCTACACTGTACAAGTTGCAGAGCAATCAAATTTCCCCCCTAATTTAAACACTGCTTAAACAACACAGAGAACTACAATGAAATAAAATAATCATGCAGAAGGTGCGATGTCCATGCATGTCATATCTTTGTATCACGGAGTTGGTTAACAACCAGGAAACGCAAACTCCAAAATAGCATTGATTAAAGCCTGGGATTCCAAAACTTTGTCAGCCTTACCTTTAAATGTCTTCAAGCAATATATGGTCTTCAATTTTGATTATTATTATCCATTCATGAATATTATGTCCAATATCAGACAGATAAACAAAATGGTTTGCATCAGCACAGGTTTTTTTTTTATTTATTTATAGGTGTGACTCATAACATTTATACGTATAATTAGTATACCGCTACATATGTTGTCATAAACCTGGTTGGCGTAAAATACTAGTTTTGAAACTAAAGGCATCATAATTTCTCCGTATGCTCAGTACATGTAACTGTGGTACTTCTTTATTTACTTTTGCATGAATGGAATCACACTAAACTAACAATGTTGAACCATCCAAAATGGATTTTGAAATTTTTAATCTATTTTGGTTCGAAGACAATTGTAAAATTTAAAAATGCGCAATGTTTACACCACTTAACATAAAAGGTATTACAATTTGTCGTGTGTAATAAATCCGTTATTTATTTTGTCTTAACCACAAAAATGTTTGGATTTGATTAGATTCCTCAGCGTTTTGTGTGAATAGGAATTTAAGGGGACTGCATTATGATGGATGAGTACCCCTGTGTAGTTTTGAATTACTTCTTAAAAGGTGCATTTGGAAACGCAAGTTCCACATTCCAACGAAGGACAAAAAGAATTTAAAAAGTATAAATTCTGATTCTGATTTAAATAAGGTAAGTCTACTTCGCAGGTAGCAAGGTAGAAATGTATGTATTTCATATCAACATCATTTCTTTCGATGTCAAAATCTCTAACACAGTTTAATTTGTAATTTGAAGCATGATTTACTTATCTACATGGACATTTAGACAAACGAACACACACACACACAAACACACACACACACATATATATATATATATATATATATATATATATATATATATATATATATATATATATATATATATATATATATATATATAAAACATGGAAATACCACTTGATTCACTTTTGAAACATCAAAGGCCTTGAAGCAGTTTTTGCTGCGAATGGTAATTTAGATTATTGCGTGCGTGATGAGTAGTCGTTTCGATTCTTAGCCTCCTTTTCAAATTTCTAATATAGTCTTTTGAAGTGTAATTTATTTTAAAGGAAACCAGAAGTCAATATAATATAGAATAATAATAAAAGCTCTATAGAATAAATCCTTATTGTGAAGTATCATCTATGACCGTAATATCAATATATAAATATTGGCATATCTTGAAGGCGCTAAATTTCCTTAGCTTTGTATGCAAAGTTTCCGCGCCTATTCCGTTATTTTCTTTTATTTTTCTTTGGAAGGTGAGGCACCAGAATGATGTCTTCCTCCTACCTAGTAAAAAGATAAAGGTTTTTATGTATTGTTTTATACTCCCGATGTGTTGCAAATGTTTTATATTTTTAAAAGAATTTAGAAAACCCAAATTTTGAAACATGGTATTTCTCTCTCTCCCCCTAGTGTATCTAAAGGGTGACTCCTCTTTCGGATTTTAATCATCAGATTGAGCCGATGCATCCCTTTTTATTTCAAGTTACCCTTGCTTAAGGGTTGCCTACGTCCTGTGTATGATTTAAGTGTATTGCTATATTTTGTGCGCTATATATGTTTGTGTAAGGACGGCAAATTAAAAACTAATTATTCCCAAGTTGTTATTAAATAATATTCAATTATTTGTTTTATTTTATGTCAGTTTATCCTTGTATTTATCTTGTGAAAAGTACTGCCGTTCGGACCATATTCGACAGTGTGGGTGTGTATGTAAGCACTAGCAATTAAGTGGCAAAAAAAATGATTCCCTATTTTGTGGTAACTTGCGACGTATATAGGACTTTATTTTAACAGTTCAAATATGCAGTCAAAAGTTACCGTAATTGTTTCAACTGTTTTTCCCATGTTTTATGTCCCACCTTATTTCCTTAGGTTTAAGTCTTTAGGCCTGTAACACTGTTTACTGGATGAAAATATATATTCTGAATTAGATTTTGGGGCACACATACTGCATGATATTATTGTTTTATTCCTTATTTTAATTTAATAATGGTAATACAACTTTACATATACGGAAGAAAATGTCAGGTGTTAATTAGCCGAGTTTCTTTTGCGGTAATGGGGACGTATTTTGTTTGTTGAGAAAATTACACAGCATTCACAGTGATCATTCATGAAATTTAAGCTAATTGGTGACAATCTTATTTTTTATTTTTTTACTATAGTACTGTTGTAGTATATTTTTAAAAAAAAATCTGAATTTTACGTGAATATTTAATCTTAACATTCTATTTATTGAAGAAAAGAAATGTGATATTAATTATTTCGTTCAGTATCGGATTTAGACATAGCGGGGCCCTAAACTATGGGAAGATGTAGATGCCCTATTTGGTATAAAATATATTTGAGATACACCATCAGATTGTGAGGACTTAAGAATCGGGGGAGATATTAGTATGAATTGTCCGGTCATGTGGAATTTCAGTCGGGGCTTGTGAGTTAATTTAAGTCACCAGCCCGGGGCCTGTGCCTACAAAAAGGTCTTTGAGCACTGACCGGTAGAATACATAAACTATTGTATAAGACATGTATATATTATCAGATTTGTAAAGAAGCTAACTGTAGCCTGCATGTAAAATATATTGTAATTGAACCACAAGAAGGAAGCTTCTTAATGTTAAATTAATTACTTATGATGTCTGATTTGCAGATTTATTTCGTTTATTTTCCGAAAAGCTAATGCTTAAGTTGCGACAGACGAAAACCGTTCTCAATGCCTTTTTACACCTCCACGGTAATGGATATTGTTACCACAACAGTAGGCACATAATTCAGTATTATCTCTCAGTGTTTCAGTGTTGGATGTATATTTTCAAAATATTAGTCCTTAAGTGGTATGTTGGGGGTAGGTAATGAATATGTCATTTATATATAATATGACTGAATCTCATCCTTCTTAAATGAATTTATTGCATTGTGGTAAATTTTAGATTTTCACATTTGGCACTATCACTTAATCCTTATCACATTTTTGCACAGCACACAATGTATAAGTATTTATGTTAAAATTACATTGCTTTTCTTTAATTCTTAATGCACAGTTCAACAAATAAAAGTTATGAGCAGCTCTCGGAAACAGATTTAAGTCTTTAATGTGCAACCCAAATCTGATATCCCCTGTATCGCTGGCCTTGTTTTTGTTTGGTATTGCGTCACGGGACCACATGATCTGACGTCTCATTAAAAACTCAGAAAAACTCGGCAATTTACGGAATCGTGGTATTTTCCGTGCAATATAATCACTACCAGCCTACGATATCTAATTTATAAGCATTACAGTGGAGTCAAAATTTGTAGAGGATTATATCAATGAAAGGAAATTTTTTATTTCTGGTCTTCTTTTAAGTTCATTACAAATCATGGCGCTTAGAGGTTGATAATAGTTACGAATATCCTTACCGGTAGATAGCCGTCAGTTCTCTGATTGCATGCAAGGACGTCGTAATGGGCAGGCGACTGCATCGGTGGAGCCATTTTGCGGAGTTTGCGGTGTTTTCTTTTTCGAGAGGTTGGCGCCGAAGGCCCTGAAAATGCAAACTACATAACTACATTTATATTGGGCTGTATTTACTATGTAAGCCAGTGTCCCGTAGATGTGAAATTAAATTAAACAACTTTTTCGTATTAATAAACCGTTATATCTTTGCTCTTTTGTGGTTCGGCTGAAAGTGACGCAGTTACAAACCGTAAAAACGACTGGTCAGTGAAAACATTGTAACTGCCAAGGGAAAATCCAGTTAACCCAGTGGGACTCGACTCATTATCATAACTGAGTAGTGTAAAACAAAGACCAAACCTCATCCCACCATCCATAAATGCATTTCCACTGTGTCCAAATCCTAATAATCACATGATAATCTAATGTATCTCCATAAATGAACTCAGTGATGTCCTTCCCATGGATTATCTGGCATGAGTCTGTACTGTAAACGAAACAACGTGTAGTGGATCACAGACTTAACTTCCGGACCAGCATCAACAACAGTGACCAAAATACACAGGCAAGCACACCATAATGTACATATTCTAAAGAATAAACAGTGTCTTTTAAATCACTAGCAAGAATGTCTAAATGTAACTCGTGCATTACCACGAGAATGACAGATGGAAAATACTCTAAAAATAGACAGGCTACTTTCGTGGGAATGATCCGAGTCCATTTACAAGGAAAGACAGTATACATGTAATGACTTCGTGTATACTTACCAGGATGTGAGTCGCATCAAAAACGTTGTGTTTGTAAGCCTCTACATGGCTGTCTTAACATGTGCTAAAACTATAAATACAACCAGCTTGTATAGACTAGTTGCGGAAACTGAAAACGTTGTATAATTCCCAAGAGCAGGTAGATTTTATCTTCTACCCAAAATCTACAAACAAGGAAACCCTGGCAGACCTATAATCTCAGGTAACGGGCACCTCACAGAAAGGATATCAGAATATTTAGATCATTTTATGAGACCACATGTCCACAAATTACCATGATATCTTCAAGACACGACAGATTATCTCATAAAAAGCAAAGCTAGTGAACCATTACTGCCAGATACATTACTTGCTTCTTTAGACGTCACATCTTTGTACACCAACATACCGCACAACGAAGGGTTACAGGCCTGTAGCGAAGCATGGGAAACAAGAACTGTAAACAATCCACCCACACACTTCTTAGTCCAACTCCTGGAGCTTGTCCTAAAACTCAACAACTTTGAATTTAATGAAGAAAACTACCTACAAATCAATGGAACTGCAATGGGTACTAAAATGGCCCCTTCGTATGCTAACATTTTCATGGGAAAACTTGAAGGTCAGCTCTTAGCATAGGTTGAGCCTACACCATACCAAAGGGTACGCTTTATCGATGATATAGAAATGAAGTGGCAGTATGGAAGAGAAAGTCTGGATGACTTCATATCAAAGGCAAACAACCTCCATCCTTCAATAAAATTCACGGCAGAAATTTCCAACTCAAACCATGTTTTCCTGGACACAACAACCAGACTGGTGGAAAACAAATTACACACAGACATCTACTAGAAACCAACCGACAAATACCAGTATCTCCTCCCAACCAGCTGTCATCCAAAACACTGCATTAAGAACATTCCATATAGCCAGGCACTGAGGATACGCAGAATTTGCTCCGACGATGAATGATTCCTAGAAAGGTCTGAAGAGCTGGCTAAACATTTAATTTACCGAGGCTACGACAAAGACCTGATTGCGGAGGCAATCCAAAGGGCCAAACAAACAAACCGTGATGACCTACTCAGATATGGACAGAAAGAAAAGGTTGATAGGATACAATTTATTCTGGCCTATCACCCAGACAATCCCAAAGTAGGTAAAAATCATCGCAAACCACTAGCTAACCGTGCAATCGTCAGACATACTAAACCTTATACTTCCGAACAAACCTGTAGTAGCTTACCGGACACCAAAAAACCTAAAGGACATCCTAGTCAGGGCAAAGCTAACGCCAATCGCTAGTCAAAACCAACCTAGTCAATTTGGACCCTGTGGCGATAAAAGATGCAAAGCCTGTCAACATATGATAGAGACCAAGACATTCACTAGCACAGTGACTAAAGAAAAACTAAACACACATGGTCCAAACAAAACGTGCAAAACAGAGAATGTGATTTATCTCATCACATGTAAGATTTGTGGCCTTCAGTACGTCGGAGAAACTGAAAAGCTACACAAAAGGATAAACCTTCATAGATCTGATTGGATGACAAAAAATCTGTACAGAAGCCCGGTCGCAGAACACTTCTCCTCCCCTGGCCACACTTTCAGTGATATAATACTTATCGCTATTGCTAACAACCACGGCTGGGGTTCCGAAACCAGGAAGGAAAAGGAATCATACTGGATACGCCGCCTTAGAACATTGAAACCAAGCGGTCTAAACCAAGAAGACTAGAAAATGAAAACTATGCACTAGTAGAATTTAACATTTTCTAAATCTTCTTATTATCCTTCAATTTTTACTATAAGAATAACCGGTATAGAATCAAATATCCGTGATATAATCTGCGTTACATATGTACAAAAAGTAAAAATAGATGTCGCTTTGGCTTGTAGACTTTTAGGGAATTATACAACGTTTTCAGTTTCCGCAACTAGTCTATATAAGCTGGTTGTATTTATAGTTTTAGCACATGTGAAGACAGCCATGTAGAGGCTTAAAAACACAACGTTTTTGTGTTTATTTGTTTGTCGCATATATGTTTTGTATTTGCCTTTGAAAAAGACTCATTAAGAGTCGAAAGCACTTAGGCTAGTTAGTTACTAGTTTCGTACTGTTCGTCGTCAGTTTATTGCATCTATTTTAATTAATCCCTGACACACGTGATCCCTTGGTGGATCCAGTATGCTTGAAAGGGTTGTTATTCGCCATATGATTCGTATTCTCTCTCTCTCTCTCTCTCTCTCTCTCTCTCTCTCTCTCTCTCTCTCTCTCTCTCTCTCTCTCTCTCTCTCTCTCTCTCTCTCTCTCTCTCTCTCTCTCTCTCTCTCTCTCTCTCTATATATATATATATATATATATATATATATATATATATATATATATATCAAACAGAATGTTAAAAATGTCAAGATTTGAGTGTAAAGTTAAAATTATTAATACGTTATGTTATATAAAAATTCACTAGACACCTATATTGTACAAACACTAGATATTATTTCAGTAATAAACAAAACACATTAGTAATGTATGCACACCATAACATTGAATTATAAAACAATTTTCTACAGAATTCGTATACATTTTTCTAAGAGTATTGTACAAGATATATTTAATTTTAGGTTTCAGGCTGTAACATGCTGCATATAATACACGCTCGATTACATATGAGAGAGAGAGAGAGAGAGAGAGAGAGAGAGAGAGAGAGAGAGAGAGAGAGAGAGAGAGAGAGAGAGAGAGAGAGAGAGAGAGAGAGATGTTGCACATTTTGTCAGTGTTTAGTTGCTGCAATATGAAGTTCTAACTAGTTAATGTAATTGTGTTTTTATTTTTCAAGTTATCTTAGTGTGTGCGCGCGTAAATTAAAAGCCTGTCATTACTAGTCAATACCGTCAATTATATTTGCTCATTTATTCCATACTAATAAGAAAGTTTTGAGTTGAATTTTTGCTCCCCCTCCCTTGCACGATACAAATATTTTATAAGCATACACTTATTTGAAAATAAAATTAAAGAAACTAACTTTGCATTGTTATAATTTATTCCTTCTTTTACATCATGCAAAATTTATTAAAGAAATTTTTTTATCCACGAACTCTGTATACGTAGCGGATGCTGGCTTACGTATGTATCTTTATTGCAGGGAGCATCACTTATGTCAACAAAATCGCAAAAGAGACCAAAATATCACCCGATTGATTGAAGGTACTTGCGATTCACGCATGATAAGTTACGAAGTGCAAGCTGACCAAGATTGTATTGTATCCAGGTTAACTATACGACGTATCTCGCAAATAAAAAAAAAATCACTATTTTAAAATACATTCACTGTGCAAATGATAATCTTTTCGCTAGCATAGGTTACAAAAGTATTATTAAAGCAAGTTATTGTTTATGTATGCTCTTTTCCATGCAAATATTAATTATGATTATATTAGGCAAACAAATAAAAGACAGGGTGATCAATAAACACAACGAGCAATAAACTCCTTGCTTAAATTTACAGACAGGATATGAAATACAAAGGTTATTTTATTACAAAGCAAACTAAGCCCGGAAACTATCTTTGGTATTAGGTGTGCCGGTTTTTCTTATGAAGTCGGTCGACATAAGGAAGCCAAGTTTGGTTTCTTTGGATTCTTGTAATGGTTCCGATCCGACATAAAGAAGCAAACATTGATTTTTACCTGTATTAACGGGAATTTTAAAAAATTGAAACAATGGAACAGTTTTTAAAGAATCTGTAGCGTCGTATACACACACAGACACACACACACACACATATATATATATATATATATATATATATATATATATATATATATATATATATATATATATATATATATATATATATATATATATATATATATATATATATGTGTGTGTGTGTGTGTGTGTGTGTGTGTGTGTGTGTGTGTGTGTGTCTGAACAGTACATTAGTTTTCAGTAGTTTCATCTAACTGTTCCCTATCCATAGTTTATAGTGCTTTATTTTTCGACAACAGGAAGCATGTACTTCGTGGGGGATGAATGTACCTCATTTCCGGCTGGAGTCCTCTATAGGTGTGAAATCGCAGCTAAGAGGAAGTAACAGAAATATATACTTCTGTTTCAAATAATTAACTTAATTCTTCTTTACATTTGATACTTTTTGTGCGAGTATAACTAATTTTAATCATGCAATGCAAATCTGATGTTAAAAAATATGTTGGAGTATGGCCGGTGACCTTTAAACATATTAGATATATTCTGTTATATTGTACAGCCATGTTCGCAGTACCGGATTTATCCGTGTGCTTAGGCGTGTTTGAGCATAGGGCCCCTGTTTGCCCTGGTCCCATCTTCTTGGCAAAAAGAAAATTACGATGAATTTTCAAATGCCTGTAGTTATTTTAAGTACTCATAATTTTGTGAGTATATATGCCTGACTACTGGTATAGGTCTATCGGGCATATCTCCTTCAGGGCACAAGTAAAGGGCCTCATAACTTAACTAGCACAGTCCTCATTTGTCATAAATCTGGCACTGCATGTTCGGTGTATAAACAAGTAAGGACTGATCTTTCTAGGACTGAATTCAATTGGAAACACAATCCTAAAAGCTGATTAACACCTTTACAAATAGTAAATGGAACAAATACTATTTGGTCAGCCAACGATTTTCCTCTCTGCAAATCAATTTTTAACATTTGTCAATATTTATCGGACATATTTGGGAGGTTGTTTTTGCTGATTTTAACGGTACAGAAAAAGACAAAGTATATAGACTTAGAACCAAATGTTCTGGTCAGCCCAAATATGATGCAGCCAGTGCTGGGCATTCCTTGATTTGGACTGCTCGCGATTTCGTGTAGTATTTTTGAGCACAAACACGCACGAATCTCTTTTGGAATTTTTGACAATATCTGTTTAGCAGTCACTGATAGCAATGATTTGTTTTCATGTCAATATAGGAGTACTCGGTAGTTAGGATGCAGGGTAATGTGATGAAAGGAATGCAAAGTCGGTATTTCCATATAATTGTGCAATAGTCATACCAAATTTAGTAAATATAATTGGGGAACCCTTTGTCGATTGCGCGACACAGATTGGTCTCAATCTTTTCATGCCAGCCAAACAACTCTTTTGAAACAAGCAGGTCTACATTGAAGAAACCAAATCCATGTATTTCATGTGAGCACAACAGTTGCTTTAGTTCGACTACACGCGCTGCAGAAAAAGTTGTTTTAGAAATCCATACGCTTTGACGTTCTCTAGTGCAACCGTGCATGCGTTTTCCAGAAAGTGCGAAGGTTGGTCGTCTCGAAAACAAGGTCGAGATCTTGCTTGGCCACACCACTATTTATATTGTGGAGCAATGGCGGTGGTGCCATAGTATATATCTTCTAGATAAAATATATTGTTCTCTTATTTGTTCACATGTCCACCGACTAGAAGTCGACTTCGCGAACCCTGCCAGACAGAGATATATTTAGGATTCTGTTGCACAAAAAAAAAATGGCAATGAGAACAGTTGAAATGGATACATGGTATATCCGCTTCACCAACAAATAAACATCTAGTATTCATTGCACATTGTTGTAAAAAATATTATCTTCCATGCTATGCATCGCAAAAAATAATCAATAGTCTCTTACAAAAACTTAGCTAGGATTCTATAATGCCTTATATTTCACAAATCGGCCACTTATAGTTATCTATGTACTCTGAAAGTTTGCTATATCGTCCTCATCTTCGATGCACATTTGCCGGAAAAGATGTTTGGCAACCCAGAAACCAATAATTCAATCTCCCACTTTTGCCCCCCAAGATATTTCTCAATTGCAGGATGTTTTGTTCTTGCTTTCGGAATGCTCACATTTTAGCCGCAAATCTAAGGCGATTTTCTTTATTTCGCATGCTCTTCTGGACGAATATTTAACACGATCAATATTTGCAATCATTACGCTGTTGGCCGATACAGCGGACAATGTCGATGAAACTATTGAATATCTAATTCTACTGTTATATTGGATGTCCATGGATCAACCAAAATATAGTAGGCTTGGTGGGTCTTTATTTGCTTGTTTAGTTTCCCCCACTAAGACGCCTATCAATTGTTTGCACAAAATAAAAATGGAAGATCCTCTGCACAAATATCCTAAACAGAATTGAGGGACCCTTTGCAGATCGCCAACAAAATCAAATCTAGGTGTTCCACGTGTGCACATTAGTCTGTGCAGTTTTTTTCTTTTGAAGCGAGATGGTTAGCCGTACTCAACAACAAGGTTGGTCAATACAGCAGGCAATATCAATGGGGCCTATGTCAAAGGATCCACTAGTGTTTGCAAACCATTGTTAGCAGACATAAAAAAATGTGCAAACACTAAAAATTACCGGTTCACATTTAGACCATTTGGATACAAATATTTGCATCCATGAAGCCTTCTTTAAACAACCCGGCGATATAAACTTTTTTTCAGAGCACAAAGCTTCCAGCAATATCTCTAATGTAGCTACTGGATGCACTCAAAATGGTATACTACCGTCTGGTTAGATCTTTCCTGTATCTCTCTAGTTTGCGAGCTGTGCAGCGAATTGGTAGAAACAAACATTGTGTTCTGGTAGTAGTAGTTATGCCTGAACGCTTTTATATTTACCTTTAAGGGCTTGCAAAGACTAGCGGATCGTGTAATACAATGGTACCATCAATATTCTCCGCTGTACTGTACCAACCAGCAAATAAAACCCATTAGTGGTAGACCTTGATGTCGAGAACATAACAAGCAACATAGACTATTGTGCATGCATGGAACATCTGGACTTCGTATGACTATTGGATATGGAGCGGATGTACCATGCATAGGTTTTGATTGTGTTCGATACCATTATTGTTATGGTAGGATTCGCGAATACTACTACTAGTTGGTGGATCTATGGACGACCAATAAAACAATACATTGTGTCTAGGATATATACAATGGCACTATTGACATCGTCCGCTGTATCGGTCAATAACATACTGTTTGACGATATATATATCGTATTCGAGAATGCTTGTATCGATTTCGTCCAGACAAGGCGGCAAAACAAAACATCGCTTTCGATTTGCTGCTGAAATGTAAGCATTCCGAATATCCCATTAAAACAACATCCTGGAATCGAGACATATCGTGGGGAAAAGGCGCAGCTGGGTTTGTTTCTGGGCTGCCAAAAATGTTTTCCGTCGATGTATCGAAGACGAAGATTCGATAGCAAAATCCCTAGCTTCCGAGTACATATACATATCCGGATCCAGTTTGTGTAATGCTTGACACTGTCGAATCCAAGTTGTCTTTTGTGATGCGAAGGCACAAATCCGTATATTTCTTGGTTGTTGTAGTTAGAGCCTGTTCTAGAGCAACACGCGTTATTTTGTTTTTGGTAATTATGGTGTCCATTTGCACAGTGTGTTGAAGAAAATATGTTTCCAGCAGAGAGGAATTCGCTTGTTGTTTTCTGCATATTACTTGGATTCATACAAACCGTCTACGTCTGAAAATATCAGAACGTATCGGGCTTTTCGAGGAAACATCCTGGTCGAATATTCTAGAACCAAGAACTCTTTTTTTCTGGTTTCAGTACATCCAAAATTTCACTATCTTTTGCTTGTGATGGCAGATTCCATTCTTTTTTGTCAATGTTACCATAATAATTTTGGTGAGACCTAGTTGTTTGCCTTTTTCTTGTGCAGTATGGAAGAGCATTTCTATTTTTCTATATATTCACAATTATTTGATGTCAATGGCGAACTATATTGTCCAAAATTTGGAAACAATTTTCGCTAGACTAAATGGATTTCCAAATCCACGTACCACAAACGACAACTGTACACAGTTGCTTTTGTAAATGTATAATGGATGCCTCGATGATCAATCCCAGTAAGGAGTGTGTAGGAATTGGTGGTAAAGGGATTTGCAAATACGAATACAAAGCCGTTGATGCCGAACATATCATTGGTTATCGTAGTGGACACTCCAGGTGTTCTAGAATTTCCTCAATGGAAATAAGCACAACTAATACTGTTGCATCGTATTCTCCTGCAGCTGTCAGCCCTAGATTTTGGAATTTCAATACTTCTAGTCGTGCAGGTATAAAAGGTATTTGTTGGTCTTGCCACAGTAATAGAAATTTCCGTGCCTGTTTAGCCGCCGAGAATTATCTACTGGTCTGTTGTTGTGGTTTCACATACGTTCAGGACGTTCACGCGTGTTTGTTTTGCAACCGTACAAGGATGCTTTATGTCTGTTCATTCGGTGTATATATTCGGGTCTCTTTCGATCGGTTTTGTTTCGTCGTTTGGCTACTTCCATCAGTCGTTTTCTCGTATTCAAAGATCTTCGTCATCTAGCTTTACTTGGCGATCTCGTGTTAATACAAAGAAAACCTTTTTGTGGTTGGTGGTTCTTCTATTTGAAATGGTAGATTTCGCTTCGCATTCCATACTTTTCAATTCTAACACTATCGGAAAAAAGGTTGTATCATATAAATATTCTTTGTGCGGATACATCGTTGTGTTCCAAATCGGTTTCCGGATGTTTAACTTGTGGTCCTTTGCTTTGGGCCAAACATGTTCCAGCGCACTAGTTGTTCGTTTTCGAAATGTAGGCAGATTTGAAAGTATACTTTCATGGTTTAAGTCGAGGACAACAGCGCGGATTGACAAACATACAAAACCAAACGAGTGAATCTACAGTGGAAGCTTTTTTCTGTTCCAGTGTTGGAAGATCTTATTCAGCATGTTGTTTCGAATCTCTCCAAAGTCTTCTGGTTCTGGTATTTTCCCAATATATTATATAATGCGCTTTGGTTGCTTTCGATTACAGTAAGAGTTTTCAATGTATAACAACTTCTTGAGCTTATCATTTATGTTATATCGGCTGTATCTAAAATATTGGACGATGAGAATTTTTGATAGTTTGTACATCTGTTCTACAACATTCGTGACAGTTTCCTTTCTTGCATCTTTTTGCCACATAACATATAGAGACACATCGAAATGGCAGATTACTCTTTCTGTATTTCCAGGTTGGCAAATGTAATCATAATTGTTCGTCTGGACATTCGCTACATGTATTTCAGCCATTTCCTATACACTGCCGCATTCCATCAGACATACAAATTTGTTGTAGAATTTTTCATGATAGAGTATACGATTCGACGATCCAATAGAAACGTCTTCCAGGGGAAAAGATAGACAATTGTTTCCGTCATTGTTTTAGTTGTCCAGGATCCAATTGGTGTAATTGCGTGCGATCTCTGTTCGTTCCATAGCGAATCCGTGCTTGTTTTGTGGATGCTGTGCAATCGCGGGTCAATCTCGGCAACCAGGGTAGTCTTGGGTTGAATATATTGCATAGAATTTCGTCTGCTCGTAGAGACTGCAAAATACCTGACAGCAACTGGAGTAGTTTTTTGGTTGGAATATTGACTGTGTACCCTTCGCATACCATAACCGATGCTAGGTGTTTGCGTTTGGATTTTTCGATTGGAATGCATCGAGTATATGTATATCTTTTTGCAGAAATTGTACAGAGATGATGCGGTTCGATCATACGTAGTCGTAGGAACAATGTGAACATGCAGGCATCAGTCAAACCATGCATAGATGCATGCGAGTTAACATTAGAGACAATAGCTTTTGCTACAGGCCCGGCAGCCTATACGGTCATATAACTAGTGATGTGTGCACTGCTTTGCTCACCCGGTTTCCGCACTGGTGACTCGGCTAACATTAGCGGTTTGAAGGTTTATTGTACATTATTAAATACAGACTTTTCGTGCTTTTTATTATATTTGTAAAAAGCTGATGTAATTTAGTTTCCAAGATAATTCCTAGATCGATTAATTTATCAAGACACTTCAGATACCTATTTGGGAAAAAGAACTGCACATCTTTTGGGAATCTTGGACAAATCTGTATGAAACACTAATCGCAAATTAGGAAGGATCACAAATGGAACATACACAGAGATAACCGATAATAAAAATGAATGAACAAAATTCAAAACCAATTGGCAAAACACAAAAAAGAACACAATGGAAATCTTTGTAAATCCAATATCTGCAAATAATTCAAAATCATTGTTACATCAATAATTTAGCAGATTTTTCCAATTCATAACTTCAACAGTTTGCTAACTAAACTGAAAGAGGGCTATGTTACAGACAACATAATTAGATACTTCAGTGCATATTTAGCTTTTACTGAGTGTTAGTTTTAAAATTTCAAAACAAAAAGATTTCAAAAGAACAACTTAATATAAAACATCTGAACATAGTGCAAAAGTTACTGATAAATGCAATGTGTACCAGTTGCTTTGATGTTGATGCATCCGTGCCTTTAAGCACGCTTGTTACAACACTTACTATTATTGGAACAGCTGATTACAATGCAACTTTGTGTCACCAGGCAAACGGATTGGGCAATACTGTCCAAGATTTCCTCAAAGATGAAACTAGCGATCTTAACTGATTCAGCCGTATCTTTGCAAATGATCTTGTAATGAACATTTATTCAGATTCATTTTAGTCCATCTTACAAATGTTAAAGTTACATATATGTAAAGATGAAAGGTTAACAGATAACCTGAGAAGGCCAGTTCACAAAAACAAACAGATTCATGTAAAACTGATCTTTGAAGATATTTGTAAAACATACAAGGAAATTTTGAAGAGCCAAATACAAAGAGGATAATAAATTACAAGAGGATTTCAAAATGTTCAAGACTATGAAATAAACATCAAAAGATGATGAAATTTGGAAAGAAACTACTTAGGTGAAACAGCATGATCTATTATTTGATTGGAGGAGTTGCAGCCGTTTTAGTCATCTTATTGATATGTCAAAAGCTTATGCCATTTTAGTCATCTTATTGATATGTCAAAAGCTTATGCTGTTTTAGTCATCTTATTGATATGTCAAAAGCTTATGCTGTTTTAGTCCTCTTATTGATATGTCAAAAGCTTATGCTGTTTTAGTCATCTTATTGATATGTCAAAAGCTTATGCTGTTTTAGTCATCTTATTGATATGTCAAAAGCTTATGCCGTTTTAGTCATCTTATTGATATGTCAAAAGCTTATGCTGTTTTAGTCATCTTATTGATATGTCAAAAGCTTATGCCGTTTTAGTCATCTTATTGATATGTCAAAAGCTTATGCTGTTTTAGTCATCTTATTGATATGTCAAAAGCTTATGCCGTTTTAGTCATCTTATTGATATGTCAAAAGCTTATGCCGTTTTAGTTATCTTATTGATATGTCAAAAGCTTATGCCGTTTTAGTCATCTTATTGATACGTCAAAAGCTTATGCCGTTTTAGTCATCTTATTGATACGTCAAAAGCTTATGCTGTTTCTTCACAGAATCTTCAACATCCTGTTATAAAATAAGATTAAAAGAATAACAAACACTCAATAAAATCATGACAACAAACTTCAATACTGTTAATATTTCAGAACCCAACTTTAGAAACTTTTAGTAACATTTTAAGGATGAATACCAAGTGACTAACATTTATTTTAGCAATAGAAATAATAAGTTGCCAAGCAAAACAAAATTTTTTTAAGCACGATTTACCATGAAGTATGTGAACTAGGAAAATCAGAGCCAAATAAACAGATTTGATGATATATAAAAATTCAGATATGAGAGATAATGTATCCACTTCAGAAGTATTGCTTTGGTAAACAACAAAAACAAACATAAGTTAGTAATGTAAGTATTCAAAAAGTTTACACTGATATTCCTTAAATATACAAATTTTACTGGTGGTAAGACCTGGATCAACTCAAAATTTCAGTGGAAGAATATAACACTTTAAAATCTCAACTAATTCAGTTACTAAGGATTTTGAATATTGAAATCTAACAGAACTATTAGGCCATTACAATGGTAATAAATGATGTTAACACAAAATTATTGTGCTAAACAAGATAACAGATGCAATGAGATAAAAATATTAAAAATGTCAAACGCACAGAGTAAAACACTGAGATGGAACAATCTAACATAGATGCAAAAGAATATGCATATAGAGAACAAATTCAAAATATCAGGGTGGTGTAAGGTAGCATTTACAAAATAGACAAAAGGATGAAAAAGTAAAGAAAGATATACTTGATTTTTGAAACTTAGGTTTACGACAAGTACTGATGCAGTCAAGATGGCAATGTATAAAGACTCACATTATGTTCTAAAATTGATAAACTTAAAACCAAAACAAAAAAATATGGATGCATTCAAAACTATAATGAGTATGGAAATTGGCATGAATAAACTGTGTTGTTTCATACAATTATAATGCTAAAAGATAAATCAAAGAATACCAGAGAAAATCAGAAGAATTCAATACAAACATTTGAAATACACATGACTATTTGAATGAAAGAGTGAAAAAACAAGTCTCTTGGCATGCTAAAAGAATACTGCCAGGGGTAAAGTACTACAGTTTAACACACCATTTTATCACATACACCCAGTACAAACTTTACATATAGCAATGAAAAATCTAACTCGGATATTTTAACAGTACCTGATAGCCACTTCATGTAGTTTGATAAGAAATGGAAAGGAGATTCTAACAATGAAGTACTAACTATCTTGGGTAGAATGCACGTGAAACACATTACCATATCAAATGGAAGCGACGATCTTTTAAAGTTAAATCACAACAATATTTCAAGGATTCATAAAAGTATAAGGAGTTGAGAAGTATTTAATGTGCAAAATGATGGCAATATAGATTGGGAAGTATGGTAAAAAAAAGTTTAGAATACCAGTTGAATTTCAGATACTAAAAAAATTTCTATAGCATGTTATGCATCATCACATAACACTATATTTATACACTGCCTCTGGAGTTTAGATTTCACATGACACTATATTTATGCACTGCCTCTGGAGTTTAGATTTCACAAGACACTATATTTATGCACTGCCTCTGGAGTTTAGATTTCACATGACACTATATTTATGCACTGCCTCTGGAGTTTAGATTTCACATGACACTATATTTATGCACTGCCTCTGGAGTTTAGATTTCACAAGACACTATATTTATGCACTGCCTCTGGAGTTTAGATTTCACATGACACTATATTTATGCACTGCCTCTGGAGTTTAGATTTCACATGACACTATATTTATGCACTGCCTCTGGAGTTTAGATTTCACATGACACTATATTTATGCACTGCCTCTGGAGTTTAGATTTCACATGACACTATATTTATGCACTGCCTCTGGAGTTTAGATTTCACATGACACTATATTTATGCACTGCCTCTGGAGTTTAGATTTCACATGACACTATATTTATGCACTGCCTCTGGAGTTTAGATTTCACATGACACTATATTTATGCACTGCCTCTGGAGTTTAGATTTCACATGACACTATATTTATGCACTGCCTCTGGAGTTTAGATTTCACATGACACTATATTTATGCACTGCCTCTGGAGTTTAGATTTCACATGACACTATATTTATGCACTGCCTCTGGAGTTTAGATTTCACATTACACTTGCAAAAGGTGTAATGGGGAAAACAAAACTACAAACTTGTAAATATTTTAATCTAGTAAGATAGGATTATCTTTGAATCATTGCCCATTTGTTTAATGCTCAACATATATGTTCTTCTACGACTACATTCATACGAAGGTAATCATCACCATACAATTTTAACTCTGATCTCCACTCTTCCAGATCTGATTACCATGTGTTTTGAGTAGATTGAGTGACCAAAGAAATAGGGAAGAAAGTGACCAGAAATGTTGTACATCTCATGAATAGCCATAAATCTCAGTGTCTATCAGTTTACTAGCATGTTTATTTCCTATATTTTATTATTTCAGACAACAGTTTTCAGAAGTATTTCTTTAATGAACAACAAAAACAAACATAAGTTAGTAATGTAAATATTCAAAAAGTTTATACTGATATTCCTTAAATATGGCATGGTTACACACAATAACATAGCATTAAACTAAAACAAGTTAATCGTTTTCGGGTCAACAGAAAAGAAACATCTTGATGCTCACAAAATTTATTTTATGTCGGACTGTTGGGTAAATTCAAATTAATTATGTAGTGGCTTTAATAAATGTAATGCATTTACCTACATATTATCTCATAATAATAATTTTAGATATGACTAATTATGTATGCATGTGTGTGTGTGTTGGCGTTTAAAGGCACCTCAGTACAATAATGGCTATGGCATCAATTAACAGTAAAGTTCTAAAAAAAGCAAAAATGTAAAAGTATGGGAACACAAACCCATCAAAAAATGAAAACAAATAAATGGTACAGATGTTAAAATTCAGTAAAAAGAATAAATTTCTAAAAGAAATAAGGGTCAAAGTATTGAACTTATTGCCTCTAAGATTTATCTGGTGGTACGTGATAGTTAAGTCCAGAAGTAAAAGTGAACAATCAGAACAAGCAGTTTTTTGATAGCGTACATCTTAAGGCCAAAATGTTTAGTCTATAACTCAAATTACACCATACACCAAAATAGAGAGAATTAAAAGTTCTTTTAACAATATTTAAGATATACAATGTCTTGTTTAAATGACAAGGATAACCAGTGAAAAATATCTGGAATATTCTTTTTCATTAAAAATCTATGCAAAATACTAATCTGTCCAGTGCCACCATGGGACAATCAATGTACAGTCAATTGTTATTATATCTTTCCAACCTCTTTAAAATTTTCTTGTTTCAAACTAGATGTACAGAAACTCTTTTTCAGTTGCTAATACATTAATATTATTGTCTTATTTGGACTCTGATTCATAATAGTAGAAGAGGTACACCACTGACTTGGGTAACCCAAATACAACACCCCTACTTCAACCACCCCCAATACACACACACACACACACGACGAACTGCTTGTTTAATTGAATTTCTTACTTTTAAGTTCAATTAACATTTAATTGTGAACAACTATTCTTTTGGTAAATATCTTTTTGTCATTTATCAAATTTTATTTTCACTTGTGCATAGTTTTAATATCCTCTTTCTGCCATTTTCTGTTTGATTGTTGAATACGGCATTGTTCATGAAGTCTTTCTCAAAATTGCTTGAATATTTTTATCTCAAAATCATATTCATTTCTATACATGATTTTAGACAAGAGTGATGTTCAAACAAAATAACAATACTTAAGTAATTTTAAAACTAATTGATCACAATGCCTAAAGATTATTCAGAGAATGTGGACAGTAATTTAGACACAACTGGGGTTTTGTACCATTATAATTATTTTTCAAAGTTCTCTAATAAGGGAGGTAAATCATTCTTTCGCTAGAACTAGCACATTAGTCATAGAATACTCCATGCAAGTGTGATGTCAATTTTCAATCCACTGTTAAAATGCAATTGGTAACATATAAAAGTAACCTGGTACTTTGAACAGGGCTTTTTTATCCATTATATTTGTTTATAATTTGCCCATCTTAAATTATTTGCTAGCAAGTGTTGAGACATGAACAGATCAGGACATCTTGGTATATAATGAATGACACTGACCTTTTGTAGTCACCATATTTTTTTCTTTTACCTTCACCACCTCTGTATTATTATTTGACTTTGCGTATCTGTGTGGTATCAATCATTCCTTATACTATCACGATTTTAATTTTAGACTTGATCCTTCTTCTGGTGTCATATCTATTGAGTTGTATACATTGCAACATAGTCTTATGTGCTCTGAAAATGTCTTATTGTACGGAGAAAAGAAATCAAGCATTTACTTTCTCAAAGATAAAATTCATCCCACCATGCTTTTTTATTTAAGACAATCTTGCCAAACAGCTATCTTGTACATTGGCTTATTCTCTGATCATATGATATGTAACTGCCAGTTAAAACGTTCGATGATATTGTCCATTTCACATCTGTTAATAATTTTAATAGGTTTGTTTTATGGAAAATTTGGCACTTTCCTACATGGGTAACTTTTTCTCATCAAAGAGCGATAGTAGGAAGTTAGCTTTTAAGTTATTCATGCCTGCCATGGCATAAAGAGTTCTTGTGCACACCACTGTGTGAAGATATTCTATTTATCTCAAAATATCTTTAAAGTGGATGGCCATTTTGCTTGAGCGATATCACCACCACTGGTTATGATAAAAATTGTCCCTGATGGCTTATTTAATAAGACCCATATGTGCAGGTTCAGCAACTCTGCATTGGGATGAAAACCTGCACATTTTGAGCAAAGATCGAGTGATGAAGAGACCATTCCATTTTGCATTAGTTGACTTTCTCATTACAAGAAGTCCACTAATAGCTGGGAAATGACGAACATGGACATGAGTTGTCGTTGAAGACACTACTTTATAAGATCTCAAAAACACAAATGCAAAGGTCTGGAGATTTTGTTCCACCTTTTCCATTGAAGAGAAATTACCACAGTGGAATTACTGGACTGAAATGAAACTCCATTCCCATGTAGATTCTCCTGAAAATAACCAGATTGTGAAATCACAATGAGGTGATACTCCAATTCTGTTGAAACCTTCAGAATCAGAGGTGTTGAAAGGAAACTGTATATGTCCATGTGATTCCAAACAAAAATCTACTGCCCAAACCATCAAATCAATGGTTGTCACACATAGGTTCGCCATTGGTTGATCCCATCCCGCACATATTGAGCAAAGACCGAGTGATGAAGAGACCATTCTAACGTCAACCAAGTAGCTCAAATGAGTTTGATGAATGAGTTTAAGTCAAAGACCGGATGATGAGTGTCACGTTTGTAGCTGAGAGAACCGTGGACAAAGGAGATGTGTTGGAACTTGAGTCCATCGGAAACCACTTGTCCTGGTCTTCATGGCAAATCTTTTCTCTTTTGGCAGTGAAAGATAGAAGCCTTCCCCCTTTTATGGATCTGTGATTTGGGCGGAGTGAAGATTAAGTTATTAAAAATAAGGAAGTCTCATGGAGACAAGCACTGAAAAAAAAAATCACCCTCTCTCTCTACCACTTGTCTACTTTTGTTCGAGAGAACTGTGGTTTTTGATGGTTGTAGATTCAGTTGGACAGTTTTCCATTGGTATCTGTTCAATGGATGCCCATGCCATCTTTTGTTGATTGCACTGCAAAATCCCTCCACTGTATCTGAGAAAGCGAGAAAGCAAAATTGGTGTCCTTGGTGGCTTGTTTGCAGATTTTGTCAACCTGATCATTAAAGTGAAGATTAAATAATAAAGGTTATTGTTGTTGTTGCTGTTGTTGCTGTGGGGCTTAATGCCATTTTTCAGCACATGATAGGCTATACATGGCAGTCAGTATTAATGGTGGAGGAAGAAACCGGGAAATAACCGGAAAGAACCACCGACCAACAAGAAGCTACTGGCAAGCTTTCTCACATAATAAAGGTTGTGATTGCAGTCTGGCATTATGATGGTGTTTAAGAAAGGTGGAAGTAGAGTGCACTACATTGCGTTTCGCCTGGCGCAAGTTTGCTTTTACAGCCTTGACTTGGGCTGCTATATTGATGACGCTAGCCATTCTGGAAATAGACTCCTTTTGGACTATGTTTATTACACAGGCCATTCAGGAAACAGACTCCTGTTGGGCTGCTATGTTTATGACACAGGCCATTCTGGAAACAGACTTCTGTTGGGCTGCTATGTTTATGATGCAGGCCATTCTGGAAACAGACTTCCGTGCAATTTGGGAGGGAGAAGATAAGCTGTGTGCTGCCCATTAAAACAACAATGAACCCACAAAAACTATACTATGTACCAACTGAACTGATGGGTACACAGATCTACAATTTTTGTAGAAGTCATCTGCTTCAGAGATAAAATGTGCTATTTATTATGGATTCTGATGTGCTGAATTCAAATATGACAATTAAAACAACTGACTGGCTATAGTTTCCAAGATATTTAAGTTGTTACATTTAAGGTCTATGCATATTGTGTAGAGAGCAGAGTTGTAATCATAAATTGTAAACCCAGGTCTTTTCATGTGTTTATGGTAGCTTTACATGATAATATTTCACCTGTCCTATTTATGTAGCACTTTAAAAAAAGCCAAAGGGATATATAAATAAAATTTACTATGAAAGAAAAGGAAAAAAACTATTATGTACATATAAGTAAATAATTTAGTCCTTATTCAGTGCCTGGCTTGTCTCTTGTATTCATTAAATGGAGCATCTCTTGTCACTGTCCAGTGATAGTCTGTAAGCACTGATGGGCTTCATTAGCTCTGATAGCGTTTCTCCATTGTTCGATGTCCTGGTGAAATCACTCGCCATGCTTGCCGCTAACTGCTCATAGTTTGGTGGACAGATATCTAGATGGAGAGTGCAAAAAATTTATCTTTAGTCACATTTGATTTGCAAATTGTGCCTATTTCACACTACGTCATCTAAAATATTCCAGCTGCAATGAATTCTTTGATAAATTTTACATAAATAAGTTTATATCATTTTCCATGACAGCCCAAATTTTGTCAAATATCAGGATCAATATAACAACCCCCTTATATGAAAGGATGAAAGTGAAGATATTTTGTCAAATATTGCATATTTAGACTGTATCATGTACGACATTCCATTTGCTATTGGTTACTAGATAATTATTACGTCAGAATTGGTATAAGGTGATAGCTGACATCCCTAATTAGCCAAAGGTTAAGATTAAATCCCTTCAAAGAAGGGACGAGGTATGCAAACAAGCCAAAAACTGTATTATCTCAATGTTCCATTTTAAATAAATTGATCAATTTAAAAGATATTGATGTATCAACATGAAAACCCACATTTTGTATAAGATTGAGACCAAGATACCAGCCATTTCTTATTTGGCTGACAGCTAACATTGGACATTTCTTTCTGTCACCTAAACAGTTCCATTTCAAATTGATTTCTTGAAAGAAAGTGGCATGGCATAGCATTTCCTAAAACATGGGGTGGGAGTGAAGTGGCCTAAAACAACACCAGACAAACTTTATTGAGATTAAGCCCTGTCAGTAAGTTTTTGGGAAAGCAGGAGACAAATTTCTCGCTATACCACTTACATTGATATTGATATTTTGCTATATATTCTATTCATTAGACAAGGCACATTAATTGCCTTGACATGATAAAAAATGTAATGTGCTGTTGTGTTGCAAGATTTCCAAAACAAACCATGAATTGCAGCCAGGTTCATTCTAATGCTTCATTTGTTATGATTCTTAAAAATCAGTGTATCATCATAAGGCAGTGTATCATCATAACTGAAAGATAATGTTAGTACATTTAATGTTAAGCACTAAAGAAGTTTTAATGTTTTCATCACTAATTTGATTTGCTTCCATAATAAATGCTATTTTCAACATTTAGTTAATAAAATTCCAAAACTTAGAATAAACTTAATTTTTCAGTATCAGTGTAATGTTGAGCGATGCATTTTTATGGATAACATTGTAGACATGTTGAGATAAATATTTCATATTTATTTTGTACTTTTCATCATTACTAAAGTATGACATGAAATTGAACAGTATTTTCATTTCTTATACTGTCACATTCATTCATTCAAAAATATGTCCTAACAGTGATTTCTCATTTTAGCTACATGTATTCTTAGATTTAAATATAAAAACAAATAAAACACTGACATGTACAGTAGAGAAATCATACGATTTAATATGGACAGAAGTAACTCTGAGTACTTTGATTTAAATGAATGTCATTTTCATGTTTTGATAACTGAATACATATACGGTATCAATTTTTACGTAAATTTTATCAAGGAATCGATTGGAAAATTTATTTTTGAGATGACGTTGAGGGAAACGTGCAATATTAGAAAAATATTGTTGTATGTATCCTAGACCAACAAGTAGGTCTCTGATTTTTTTCTGCTGTCAGAAAAGAAAACAAAAGCAGAGACCTACTTGTTGGTCTATGTGTATCCATTTCAGGAGACTGCAGTTTTATCAATAAACCAGGACGAAATTTCTGACTACATGAAATCACCTTAACAGTATTATGAAATAATATAATTTTATAATACCGCTAAGGCGATTTCATGTAGTCATAAATTTTGTCGTGTTTTATTGATAAAACTGCAGACTCCTGTGGATTAACGAGATCTCCTAGTACTAAAATTAGTACCTTAGTCCACAACAAAACAGGTTGATGCTAAGACATCGTAGCTAAAGATCTCCATACAGGGCTATTTGGTTTGATCACGTGATAATATGGTATCACATGTTAATCTAAAATACCTTCAAAGATGACTTCATAATGAAGTTCTTGTCAAAGATTCATCGTCATTTTTTCTGAATGGCTGGACTGTCAACAAACCAACGTGCAATGTAACACCGATATCACTTCTGGATAATCACCAACACCTAATTACTCACTGTATACCGTCGCGAAAACAGACAGGGACAACCACTCCATAAGCATACATTCTAAAGAATAAACAATTGCCTTTAAATCTATACCAAGAATGCCTAAATCTAACTCTTATATCACTACTAAACGGAGACATGAAGATTTTTTTTTTCTCTAAAAATAGTCTGGGACACGGAGTACTGATCTTGAAGTACTCCATCTGACTTAATATAGGTGGCGCTCTATAGTTTCGTATTTTTTTCCCCGGGTTCCCTCACTAGTTATAATGGTTATTTAAAAGAAACTTTGTATATCTTAGGTATTGTTCAAAGAACCTTTAATTCCCTTTATTTTGATGTATGATTGATGGGTGTAATATGTGTTATAGTGTATACAGCTTGGCCTTACTTCAGATGTGCATCTTTCAAGAAAGTGCTAGCTCTACTTGCTCATTTTCACTTCTCGAAATTCAGAGGTAAATTGTAAAAAAAAAAAAATAGCCGATAACTTTTTTTTTACATTTTATGTATTTGGTAATTCAGTCATTGCACTTTTAGAAGCTAGTATTGTCTAGTTTGGCAAAATTCATTTTCCATATTTTAATAGCTGCCAAGAATAGTGTACTTTAGACAAATTAAGGTTGATTTTTGGAGCACAAGGGAGCAGTCATTTTAGTTAGCAGTGTCCAAAGATCATTTCAAATTTCCAAAAGTACAATATGCAAAGAAATTTCATCCACATTACATGAAAGTAGTATGTAGGTATGCCAACATTCTCTCCATTGTGCATGTTTAAAATGCAAACAACTTCACCTTACATACATCACTCTCTCAAAAGTACATAATAACTGGTGAGCGCCAACATAGTGGAGTGCAACGCTGGGAGCAATACTAAACAGTAGTCTGGTTGCCTGACCTCTCTCTACTACGTAGTGGAGAGAGGTCAGGGAATCAGACTAACTAAACAGGGGACCAGACTAGACACCGATATATGTAATTACACATAGCAGAGACGCTTGCTAAGGTTGATGCCATAGTGTTTGGTCGAAATGCAGCATATTTGTTCTCGAAATGTACGTATATATATATGCATAGCAAGTTGCACATCAATATTTTTGTAGCCTTATTACGGTCAGTTTAAATAGCATCTATAAATGAATCGTTTCTAAATAAAACGCCGTGGTACATGCAGCTTAGACATATATGACCATTTGTATTGTTTGCTACAAAAACCCAATCATCAATGCGCGAAAGATAAAGCGCAGTTTCTATTTTATTTGACACTATACTATAAATTTATCTGTTGGTATGTAGGCTATAGACACAAAAATATTGATATTGTAACCTTCTGCACTTGCAATATATTCATTGGGATCCAGGTTTTGAGTTACGAAATACCCTATTTTTGTTATATGGTCTTGTTAGGGAAATTCCAGCTTTATTCGGAAACTATCCGAAACATTTCGGTCATTGCTGTTGTATGTGGCGCGATCGCACTCTGGCCGAGGCGAGTCACCAAAATGACATAAAATTTGTATTCCTACAACTTTTCGAGGTTATTTCCCGATGTAACGGAAATGACCGAGCTCTCGTCTGAGGATATTTAGGTATGACACACGGGATTGACTTCGTGTTGCGTAATGAGGTCGAATAGTCGAGAAATAGTTGAGAGAGTGGCACGTGAGGATGAACAGGACATTGCTGTTTATTGTTGTTCCTTTTCAAAACAAACTGCACCACAAAGTCGTACATTTTTGTAAAATAAATAAATAAATATTTAGCGTATTTTATATCATAAAAGGTAAAGATACACGACGCCTAATGACAAAAAGTACATCGAATTCATATGACCCGTTACGATTTCGGACCAATTATAGTATACTCCTCGGCCACTAGAAAAAGTGTATGAATTTTGTTGTGGTGCCATCCACAGATCATTTTAGGGTGATCGTCTTACAGTGTTGGACAAACTCGGCCATCAATGGACAATTTTAACGTAGATTTGAAACTTACCGAAAAGAAATGTTTTTTTGAAATCAAAAATTGAAATACAGCATCCACATAAAACTGCGTATTTTTTTTAAAAGAAAAGATAAATTTATTTAAAGATGTTAAATATTATTCCAGTGTACATGAATGATTAATGGTGAATTATTCACTGAATAGCAAGAATATATTTTTTTTAGCAAGATCCATTTTTGTTCCCGATCTTTAAATAGTAGTTACGGATGTATAGGTAATATTTGGAAATGATCTAAGAGCTGATATGGAGAGCTAAAGAATAATTTTAAACAATCTGGAGTCGGGAAAGGAACAGGTATTTGTATAAACTTTTCATTATTGTCATTGCCTTATTCTTTGGTGATATTTTTTCATTTTCTTTTTCATTCTTTTATTAAATATTATCAGCTGTTAATTTGAGATCTATACATTTGTCTATGTACCATATTTTTCCATAATATCCCATATTTAAAGATGCATGTTTACCCAAGTTTGTTTTGAAACATTTGACTTTGTTGCTCCATCAAAAAAAAAAAAAACTTGTCGAATTATAAGATCATTATATTTACCAAGTGGCTGCCATGGTCTTATGATCTAAAAAAAATGCTGAAGATTCTGTAAGCAAATTAATTATATGCCTTCCATTGCTTTGTTTTTCCTTTTTTTTTTTTCTTCAGTGAAAGAGATGTGAGATTAAGATTCAGTAAACATTATGTACCAGCATAAGAACATTTAGAAGTTTAGTATTATGTATGGATTTATATTTAAATGTTAAAGAGTTAGTTTTCTCAGAGAACACATTTTCAAAATAGATAGTTTCTTGTTGTTTATAAGGTTTACTTACTTTGCCATGTCCTTGAAATTGTATGTGGCCAAACTGGGTTTCACTGTAAATTTGGTATAAATACAATGTGAGAGCCAAAAGCGTAATACAAGCCATGTTATAGCTTGCAGATGGCCATGGTTCCCATTCAGATGGTTAAATCTTAATTTGATCATTACTGCTTAATTTGTATGAATGATTTGTTCTTAAGGACCAAAAAAAAGCATGGGAAGCTGTAATGTGGTTTCATAATATTAAGTATGATACATTGTGTTTGTATGCACTATTATGTCACAGTCTGGTTGAAATGCATGTTAGTGTAAGGTATTCACAGGTAACTTTTATTATACTGATCTAGCACTTAAGCTTGTGCACTCACTATCTTTATATGTATGGAATGATGTGGGGTTGAGTGATTGGTTGGTTTTTTCATGTTAAAAGTACTGTTTTTGATTAGCTGCCATTCTTGACTCTCAGCATAATTACATGATTAGTAGTCATGGATTTGTTACTCATGGGACTCAGAATCCATGTCATAAACTTGTGAGTCCCTCATTTTCAAATGGATAGAAAGGAAAATGAAATGTATGTACTCATTATTTGAATAATATCTGGATTGAATTCTTTTCTATTTATAACATCATACTAAAAGGAAATTATTTTGTTCAGTAAATAGAATGTTAAGTTTAAACATTATACATTATTAATTCATAATTGATTTTTTTTTACCCCACAACAACACTAAACAAAATAAACCGCAACAATCAAAATTGTGAACAGTCAGTTTGAATCCCAAGAATGATCACTGGGACAGGGGTCAAGCTCTTCTTCTCAGAGGTACCTGCATCATTCAGCTATCTATATATTGGATTTAGGAGTAAATGTACAGTACTCCTTCATTATAAGTCTTCAAACATATTGATCATGCTCAATTTTAACGTTTGTCATTTTCTTGGACACTGCTCTTTTAACAGTCTTGAAACTTGATCTGAAAATGCATGCAAAGGAGTACAACATTGCTATACCAAAAGTTATGATTGAGATGTACATTTTATGTTTTACTGATCATGTCCATTGTTATGTTTATGTTAGGACTCTGTTGCTTGTACAGTCATAACATGGATATATGGATTTAGAAGAGTACTAAACCACAATACCAAAAATAGGTTACTTAGAGCATCATTTTATGTACCATTACTCATGTGCACTTTTCATCTTGTGTGAATTATTGTAGGCATTGATTAAGTCAGTATTCTCATATACTGATGCCTTTTCATCAGTAGATACTGATTGTACCTTGCAACCCAAGAAGTGGTACTCCTGGATATTAGAATGGTCACAGATTTACTTTTCACGCTCTAGTAATCACATACACTTTTTTTGTTCAGGTCAGTTACACTTGTACAATCATGATAGCTAATAGGATGTGCATGCATCATGAGGAGTGCTACACCAGAGAAGATTAGCATCAAATGAAGTGATGGGTAGGCATCTGGATGATGATATAGAAATAATGATGCAGGGCTAAATGAGCTCAAGGTATGCTTTTCAACCCAGGGTATTGTGTCATCCATTAACATTTGCTATTTTTAACTTCTGTAAAAGCACGGAAACAATTTCACTCAGAATGAATAGAATGCCTGTTTGCCTTAATCCTTACCTTAATCTGGGTTTATACTATATTACTTGTTAGGATTTGAATTTTCTTATTTTATTTCTATTTCAATTTGATTTCATTGTTGTATCATATAAATATTATTATTATTATTATGATGATGATTATGCTAGCAAGGATCTGATTTCGAAATCAAACGTTTTTACATGAAATGACGTATTAGCATGTTTTAAATGCTCAGTTTTTTGTTGTTGTTGGGCTTAACACCATTTTTCAGCACACGATAGGCTATTCATGGCGGCCAGTTTTAATGGTGGAGGAAGAAACCGGGAAATCACCTGGAAAGAACCACCGACCCATGAGAAGCTACTGGCAAGCTTTCTCACATATCCACATTCACTGAATCCTAGACTCGAACTCATGCAGACAGAGGTGAGATGGCAGTGATCCGTAACAAACAGCGATTTAGACCACTTGGCCCCTCTCAGTTTTTGTAAGAAATGTCAAGTTGTCTTCACAGCCATAGTCAGTCATGGTCATAACATCTTATAGAGTCACATCTTTCTAATACCTTAAAAGGTATTTCTGTGCTGGAAAGAGTTGTTCTTTTGTACGTATTGTTAGTGGTGGTAGCTGTATTTTATCTACTTTATGAATAATTATTTTCCATGGAGAACAACACTACTGTCTTTGGACAAAGATATTTGCTGAAATTATATCATTCAAATTGAAAATTCTGGATGTTTTGTGTTAGCCTTCATTTGACATCATCATCCGCCATCTTGGACCAGAACTGAGATTCAGACTGTATCAATTTAGAACTGTTTATTCATAGGACTTGTGTCTTTTCATAACCTTAGAACAAATTTTTGATCTTCATAAATCGTAAGTCTTGTTTCAAATATTTACCTTTTCTCCTTGTTTTCAAGGGAAATAAATTATTTTTGTTAAAATTTACAAAGCTTGTTGTCTTCACCCGTTCATTTTACTTGAATTCTTTGTGAAAACAACAGACTTTCTTTAAGATTGTCAGAAGTGTAGAGTTTTCATTCTAGTCCAATTAGAAAAAAAAACAAACAAATGAGATTACAATCTGCAAAGAAGGAGAAAGTAACATTTTAGGAAATGCCAAGTTAGTTTCCCCTTTTTGTGAAAAGGAATAGACAAATATTTTATTCTTTTTGAAAAATTTGCAGAGAATTTGAAATGGCCAAGAGAGCATTGGACTCAATTATTGCAGAGTGTACTTTATGGCAAGACCAGAAATATTTATATATCTCTGTCAGTACAACAAAGTTCTGATTACGATTTGGTTAAGGATTGCATTTTGAAGGTTTATTCGTTAATCCCTGAAGCTTATCAGCAAAAGTTTAGAAATTACAAAAAAGAAACTCGACAAACTTATGTTGAATTTGCTTGAAAAAAGAATATTTGTTCAAGAGATGGTGTCTGTCTGAAAAAAATTGAACATGATTATGAAAGACTTGAACAACTGGTATTTGAAGAGTTTAAAAGCTGATTCCTAGTGATATCAAAAATCACCTTGAAGATCATGAGGCCAAAACCTTGGGAAATGCTGTGCTTGCTGCTGATAAGTATTGCTTAACTCATAAAAATCCTGCTGTAAGCAAACCTTTCACTCAGCAGTCATCTGATAGAAAGGTTTTTTAATCAAATAAGACTCTCACTAAAACTCAATCTGGCAAAAATTCTAAATATCAAGCCTCTGAGAGACTTGATTCAAAGTCCTTGTCTGTTCCTATGTGTACCTATTGTAAGAAAAAAAGGACACTTCATTTCTGATTGCTTCAAATTGAAATATAGACATCAGAATCAAGACAGACCCAAATGCTCTTATTTCTCAGGTCAAGGTCAGGTATTGAAAACAATCCATTTGTTGGGTGTGAGAAACCTCAGTCTGATGGTGTTTTGGAGAATTTTAAGCTATTCATGTCGATGGGTTCTATATCACTCTTGGGTGATTTGACCAATCCTATCCTTATTAAAATTTGGAGGGATATAGGAACCTCTCAGAATCTTTGTTTCAGGTATTTTGCCTTCTTTTATTAAGACCTGTTCTAATGAGTGTTCTCATTCAACAAGTAGAGTGCATCTTTGTTAATGTTCTTCTCCATTATTTTAATTTGTCATCAGACTTAGATTCAGGACCTCTGACCATCAATGTAGTGTATACTTTACCAACTGAAGGCATTCATTTGTTGCTAGGGAATGACTTAGCTGGAGACAAGGTTGTGGTTAATCCACTTGTAAATGACAAGCTTTTGGATCAGAAAGTTGATCCTATTGAAAAAGAAATCTGATTTATTCCCAGCTTGCACTGTTACCAGCGTTATGGCAAAGAAAGCTCTTGAGAATGATTTTTTTTTATAAGAAATGTATTCCATTAGCTGACACATGTATTGGTCATGATCTTGATGAGGTCACTTTCACTTCTAATTTGGATCAGTCAAAAGGTATTGATCCAAGTGATCCTCTTTTGAATACTCATTCTCCTTTTTTCTGATCAGGGTTATAAATGACAATCACTTGTCATTGAACAGGAAAAGGATCCTGAGACCTGTTTGTTTCAGCAGGCCGTTAGTGAAACTGATGTACCTGTCAGTTATTTCATTAAAAAAGATCTCCCGAGGTACCTGCTAGTGGTCAGCAAAATATCAGAATATGGTTCTGAAACCTTACAGACAAGAAATACTTAGTTTGGCCCATGAAACTCCTATGGCTGGTCATTTAGGGATAAATAAAACATATCACAAGATCTTGACTTGCTTCTGTTGGCCAAAAATCAAAAGTGATGTTTGCAAGTTTTGTAGATCTTGTCATGCTTGTCAAATTGTAGGAAAACCAAATCAAAAGATACCTAAAGCTTATTTGCATCCAATTCCTGCATTTGACGAACCATTCAGTAGAAGTATGGTAGATTGTGTTGGTCCTTTACCAAAGACCAAGTCAGGCAACCAATATTTGTTGACCATAATGTGTGCGTCAACAAGATTTCCAGAGGAAATTCCTTTGAGGAATATTAAAACGAAAAATATAGTAAAGGCTTTGATAAAGATCTTTACTCAATTTGGCCTTCCTGAATTTGTTCAATCAGATCAAGGGTCAAATTTCATGTCTGGAATAGTCCAGCAAGCCATGCATGAATTGGGCATTCAACAGTTCAAATCATCTTCCTATCATCCTGAGAGCCAAGGTGCTTTGGAACGATTTCATCAAACTTCTGTAAAATATGAAGTTGTTTTGACACAGGTAAAGACTGGGATGAAGGCATTCATTTACTTTTGTTTGTAGTTAGAGAGTCTGCTCAGGAGTCTCTTGGATTCATCCTCTTTGAACTGGTATTGGGACATACTGTGCATCATCCTTTAAAGTTACTGCAAGAGAAACTCCTTTCATATAAAGAAACAGAACTTAATCTTCATGACTATATTTCTGATTTCAAATATAAATTGTCAAAGGCTTGTGATGTTGCAAGAGCAAATTTACGCTCTATTCAATCATAAATGAAGTTATATATAATAAAAACTCAAGGGATAATAGTTTTTAATCTGTTGATAGAGTCCTGGCTATCTTGCCCATTACGCAAAATCCTCTTCTGGCAAAATATTATGGTCCATACACGGTTGAAAATAATATGATTTAAAATACATTATAAATACTCCTGATAGGTGAAAACCAAAACAAAACTGCCGCATTATGTGTTAAAAGGGTATGTTGAAATAAATAGCCAGGTAAATCATGCAATTAATTTAGTTGTACCTGCCCCACCAGTTGAAGATTTGAATGAATTCAGGTGGATTCTACTAATCTTGGAACAACCAATCTTTGAAATTCAGAAGTTATGGAATATCTAGATCAGAAACTTTCTCATTTGCAAATCAAGAAAAAGTAAGTGAACTTAAACAATTATTGTCTGAATATAAGCACTTGTTTCCAAATGTGCCTACAAGGACAAACAAAATTTTTCACAATGTTGAAATAGTAGATTCAAAACTCATGAAACAACACCCATACAGGATGAATTCTTTACAAAGGAATACATGAAAAAAGATTCAGTATTTACTGGACAATGATTTTTTAGAGCCCAGTAAGGATGATAGGAGTTCATGCATTTTCTTGTTCTGAAACCAGATAAAACTTTATGAATGTAGAGATTATAGGAAGGTGATCAGTGTGACAGACTCATTTCCATTGCCAAGAATCTATGACTATCAATAAAATTGGAAATGCCAAATATATCATTAAATTTGACCTTCTGAAGGGTTTTTGGCAAATTCAAATAACGAAAAGAGAAAAAGAAATTTTGGCTTTTGTGACTCCAGATGGACTCTGCCAGTATAATGTAATGCCTTTTGGGATAAAGGGTTCTCCGAGTACCTTTCAACGCCTTATGAATATGATTACTTATGGTCTAGACAGTGGTGATGCATATATTGATGATGCATCCATAGCAACACCTGTAAAGAACATCTAGCCACAATTCAGAAATTCTTTGACAAACTCACAGATGCAAATTTGACTATTAATTTATCTCAAAGTGAGTTCTGCCATGCGTGTGTTACTTTTCAAGGACATATTGTGGGACATGGTCAGATTAAACCTATAGATGCTAAGGTCAAGGTTATTTCTGAATATCCTGTGCCTGTTAATAGAAACCAGCTGATGCAATTTTTGGGTATGGCTGGGTACTATGTTTTGTTTCAAGATGACAAAAATGGTGTGGAACACCGAGTGTGTTCCTTTTCAAAGAAATTATTTAAAGTTCAAAGGAACTACTCAGCAATCGAGAGGAATGCTTAGCTTTAGTGATAGGATTTTGAAGTTTATATCAACTCAGCTCCTTCTCCGATTGTTGTGTTTAGTGATCACAACTCCCTTACTTTCATTAGCAGAGTGAAAAATAAAAATCAAAGACGATTGAGACAGAATTTATTTTTGCAATAGTACAATTTTGATATAAGGAAAAGATAATTTAATTGCAGATTTCCCTTATATTGAAATGTCATTTTCATATACACTTTTTGTACTTTTGTAAATTCATAAGAGCTCTTCTTATGTTATTTTTTTACCTTGTGTATAATTTACATCTTGTAAAAAAAAAATTATTATATAAAAAAAAATTCTTTATGGGGGAAAGTGTTGCAATGCTGTAGTTGAATTATATATGTGTTTGAATTTGAATTTTTCTATTTTACTTCTATTTCAATTTGATTTCATTGTGATATCATTAAATGTAATTATTATTATGATTATGAGTATGTTAGCAAGGATCTGATTTCAAAATCACACATATCCTTCATGCATGTGTACATGAAATGCCGTATTAGCTTGTCTTAATTGGTCAGTTTTTTGTAAGAAATGTTCAGTTGTCTTCGAAGTCGTAGTCAGTTAGTCAGTCGAGGTCATAACCTCTTATTGAGTTGAGGTCATAACATCTTATTGAGTCACATCTTTCTAATACCTTAAAATGTATTTCTGTGCTGGAAAGAGTTGTTCTTTCATATGTACAAGGAACAACATGTGTACAGTTAGTGTTGGTAACTGAATTTCATCTACTTTCTAAATATTTTCTGTGGAGAACAACACTGGCTTTGGACAAAGACATTTGCTGAAATTATTTCTCAATTGGAGCAGAACAATACAAATAGTGATTCACAGTGAAAATTTTGGACGTTTTGTATTAGCCTTCATTTGACATCATCATCCACCATCTTGGATCATAATTGAGATTCATTCAGACAATCTATTTAGAACTGTTCATTCACAAAACTTGTGTCTTTTCAAAACTTTAGAACTAATTTTGGATCTTCTTCAAAAATCATAAGTCTTGTTTCATATGTTCCTTTTTTCCATGTTTTCTAGGGAAATTAATTATTTTTGTTAAAATTTACAAAGCTTGTTGTCTTCAATCTTTTTTTATATTACTTTGAATGAGCCGATATGTAACAACTAAGAAGGACATTTGTGTAATTCCAGCTTGTTTCATCAAAAGTTGAACTAGAAAATGAACCAAATGTGCAGAAATTGTGCATTATTTGATTAATTCTATCCAGTGCTTAGAAAATTGCCCCATTTTCAAATAAAGAGGTATTTTCACCTGAATTGTCAATTACAGAATAGACAAGCTTTGAAATGACACCTCCAAAATTTCTCATTAGAGTTTTACCTGAGAAAGTTACTAGCATCCTGACATGAAGACCATTCAGGTTAGTATATTTGATACTGATCCAACATTATAAATAGAAATTCTTACTGATAAACAGCTTTAAAAAAATAAACAGCAAACTTTTAATTCTTTTGACAAAGCTTTTTCACTGGAAAGCTTTTGAAAAAATATACAGATAAGGCTGGTGCACCATCTAATAGGCTGCCAATTGTAAAAGGGAGAGAATCTTTAAATTGCTTTTATCAGAAGCTACGTTGTGTAGAATTTAACCAAAATTTACAGAAAGCATTCTCCCATGTGAACTGTTTTTCAGTTTATTACCATTACTAAAACTAGAAAAATCTTTAAACAACTTCACAAACAACTGATGAACAGAATTCAATTAAATTTGTCATCAAGCATCATGACATAACATGTAAAGGTCCTTCAGTTTTACACATATTATACTAACCTGTCACCAAGCATGGATGCAGATACAAAAGTAGTAAATCTTTAAACAATTGTTTTCATATCCAATCAACAGAATTTAAAGTGATAGGAAGCACACTACTTATCCAAGTTTGTTTGGCCAACAGCTTCTGCATTTTTGTTGTAGGTAGCTTGGTGAGTGATCTCAGGCCAACTTAGGCTACTAGTTCAAACTTAAACCATCTTGAAATTGATCAGCAGTTCATTGGATTTCAAATAAACGACAATTCACTGATATTTAAAAGTTACTTGAGGAAGCTTTATCATTAATCAAGTTCTGTTTCTAGTTTTGTTTATATGCAAATGTTATCTTCAGGACTTTTTAATCACTCACCCTATTATACACTGGACTGCACTTTTATCCAAAATTTAGCATTAAATATTAACAATTTTATGTACTCAAGTTAATTCATTTGAATATCAGATACCAACATGTACATGTAATTGACTACCTTTGAGGATAATGTTTAACACCTATATATATATATATATATATATATATATATATATATATATATATATATATATATATATATATATATATATATGTATATATTAGTTTAACACAAATGTTAATTCGGTTATTACATGTATCTAGCTATGTACAGAATCACTGAAGGCTTTATTTATTTACTTATTTGCATTTATTTATGTCAAGATGACTTTCATAATTAAAAGGATTTTGTGTGCTATTGTCATGTTCCTTTACTGTTGTTTAATAATAAAATTTATATAGCATTTGTGGTATTATATATATATATATATATATATATATATATATATATATATATATATATGTAGTATTATGTTTAGACATGTGCGCATCTGTAGTGTTATGTGTTAACAGTTGTATACATCTGTAGTATTATGTGTAGACATCTGTAGTTTTATGTGTAGACAGTTGTAAACATCTGTAGTATTATGTGTAGACATCTAAAGTATTAAGTGTAGACTATTGTATACATCAGTAGTATTATGTTTAGACATCTATAGTATTATGTTTAGACAATTGTATACATCTGTGGTATTATGTGTAGACAATTGTATACATCTATAGTATTATGTGTAGACACATGTATTCACATATATAGTATTATGTGTAGACAGTTGTATATATCTAGTATTATGTGTAGACATTTGTATACATTGGCAGTGATATGTGTAGACATTTGTATACATCAGCAATGTTATGTGAAGACATCTGTTTCTGTTGTTTTATGTGTGTATGTATCTGTTGTTTATGTGTATACATCTATAGTTTTAAGTGTACCCATCAATAGTATTATGTGCATAATATAAATATAAATCTTTTGTATAATGTATTTATATCTGTTTTAATATATGTTGACATCTGTGGCATTATGTGTGTGTATCTAGTATTTTGTGTATATAAGGTAGTATTGTCTGAAGACACCTGTATCTATAGTATTGTGTGTGTATGTATGTATGTATGTGTGTGTGTGTGTGTGTGTGTGTGTGTGCAACCTTTCATCACCATCCACCTGCATGATGGAACAAATTTGTCAGTCTGAGAAAGGCAGATGTTTGAGAAAGTTCAGAAATATTAATGGATAAATAAGGGCTGAGATAAGTCTGGCACTGATAGGAGATGATAGTTGAATGGCAGGTTTGTGTGTATGTGTGTGATTTTTTATTTGGATTTTTAATGTTGCATTAACAATTTTTCCTTCATATCGCTATGATGTCTGCAGTGTGGCAGTTTATTAAGATGCACTAGTTCATCATGCTGCAGACATGTAGCATGATATCCCACCCACTATTTTGAAACCAGTCCTAACACTAACCTCTTAATGCTGAGTGCCAAGCGAGGAAGCTGTTAGTACCAATTTTGTAAGTCTTTGGTATGACTTGGCCGAGGTTTGAACCCACAACCTCCCCCATCTGAGGTGGATGCTATAACCACTAGGCCACTAGAGTGGTCAGGTCTCTTTGTGAACGGTTGCATGTATTTTTAGTGTTTATAGAAATAAGTGCAAATTAGCAATAAATAAATTTAATCTGAGTAACATATTTGAATTATGCAAATTTGACAATGCTGTGCTGTGATATTTGGTAACTATACAATATATTTACCTTTTCTTTCTGAACAACAATATTTTATTTGTTATTGTAGGTAAAGCAGGCTGTTAAGCCATGTCAGCAGCAGGTATGTAAATTGTTTGGCATTCATTTTATGGGTATTATAATGTTAAGATATATTATTCTCACAATTTTACATCAAAGATGTTGCATTAGTCTCTGTCAGTCTGTATTGCTGTCCCTTCCTAATCTGCTGGGTGGAAAGTCACTAAACTAAGTATAAAGGTTTCACATCTGGAAACCATTCTGGCAGAGTACAATTTTTTTAAGTTCTCATGCCTGTGGTTTCAAATGAAGGGTCAGAGGTGGGCTACAATGATATGTTAAAGTATTTTTGACCAAACTTTATACATCATATCATATTTGGAACACATGCACACACAACCGCACATGACCACTACCTGGCCCAACAAATAGGACATGGCCAGATTTTGCACTACCTGGAAGTAACGGGCAATGCTAGGTTAAGATAAAAATTTGATCTTGCAAGATCAGGTACTACCGTCCATCTTTCTGAGAGTTGGTAATAAAAAAAATTAAAAAGAAGACATATTTATGCTTTACAAAAATGGCAATAAGAGAGGAGGATGGGGAAAGCAGACAGAATGGGTGTGGAAGTTGAGAAACCTAACCTATTAAAAACTGATTTTGCCAGGCAGTTTCTTGCAGGGTGCCTGGCAAAATTTCCATACCTGTCCATCCCATTGTTATCATTGGGAATGACTATCATTTGAACAGCAGAAAAGAGGTTTTTATTACCATTTTATAAATTGATTTATACACAGTTGTGTTTCAATTTACAAAGTTTTTCATCCTTGATGTAATTAACTCCATTGTCCTGGAGAAGCGGCTTTCAATTGGAGAAATTTCTTTAATGTGTTTGCAACCTATGTGAAAACATCATTTAATGACATCTTTACCATAAGTGTTTCGAAGGATTGACAAGCATGAGTGGGACATGGATATAATTTACATCTTAATTTCACATTTTGTAATTGTAATTAATTTCAAATTTAGTATCCAGGTTTTAAAAATATTTTAAAAATATTATATCGTTGATTCAAATTTCCTGTGTAATTCAAACATTCTTTTATCAGCATTCATGCAAGTCTCAGCAACCAAGGTTTGTTCAAGTTGTTGCTGTCTAGCATAGAAATCAGTGTTTTAGAAAGGGATGATACAAAAGAAAAGCACATCACTTATGTCTGCTGTTAGATTCATACCAAGTGCATGTACCCTCAATACCATGAGCTCTAACAGTGTAGAAATTGTGTAATGTTAAAATCTCAAGGTGTTGCACATATGGTATGTTGTGCAATTTTATTTATTTGTTTAAGAAAAACCCTTATTTTACACAATTTATGCAAGTGTTGATGTTTTTAGGTGGTCATTTGTTGTATGTTTTGATTCTAAAGTTGAGATTCCTTCCTATTGCTGCAAGTGAGTTTGGTAATTTTAAAGCAAGGTCAGCATGTGTACACTACTTCTCTGATTATCACAGTTCTTTCATGACAAAGTCATTCTTGAGGAAGAGCTGACAAGTTATCAGCTAATGTCTCCACCAAGTTCTTCCAGACAATAACTTTCATATATGCAACCTTTTTCAAGGGTGGAAGTTTAGAATTACTAAAGTACTTTACATTAATTTGGTTCGTGTTTCTTGCCTTTGTAGATTGGCCTACCGGAATCAGCACCTCTCCGAATGTAAACTTTAAGACTGGTACACTACAGCAATCAGAGTCATTCATTTGGAATACTGCTGATATCCTTGGTAAAGGAGCAACTGCATTAGTGTATTATGGAAGGCACAAGGCAAGTGGTTGCTGTTAAAATGTGAATAAGTGATTGTTTTATGTTTCATTGTTCTATGTGTGCAGTAACATGCATAATGCAAAAAAGGTTTTAGATATAAAAATGACTCTTTTCAATTAAATATACACATATTGTTAAAATATTTGTAGAAGTGGTTAAAATTTTGTTTTTCATACATTTGCTGGTTTATCCAGTGTATTACCTTAAAATCTATCAACTGTCTATGAAATCAGTTAATAACATTTATCATGAAAATCATATAGGCACCTAGCAATATTGCATGAAAATGGAGATTATTTGGTGAAATAAGTAGGCATAAATAAGTGACATAAACCAAGGTGTTGGCAAAGATGTTTTTCTTCATTAATCAATTATGAATCAAATCTGATAATCTGAGTATCACATGATTTTTTATTTTAGATCTCTGGTGATGTTGTGGCTGTAAAAGTGTTTCATGATTCAGGCTTAAGACATCTTGATGTTGCCAGGCAGCGAGAAGTGGAATCTTTATCTTTACTGAGTCATAAAAACATTGTAAAATTTCTAGGATTGGAAAGAGAGGTAAAATATATAAAGTATGTAATTTTATTACTGATATTGATTAGAAGCATCAGACTTAAAATAGAAGACAGCTGTAGATGGCTGATTGGTATGAGAAGTAGAGTGAATAGTTTTGGATGTTGGGTTTAGGTAAGGGACAGGGCTCAAAGATATTGCTTTACTTCTTTTAGAGGATTAAAGTGTATTATGTATGCCAAAAAATAAAAAGCCAACATATAATAATGCTGCACATAACATATTCTGTTTATATAAGCAATTATTAAAATAACAGCTGCAAGTAAAGGTGGCAGGGACCACTGTAAGGGCATCAGGGAACTTGTCAAAATAGACAATGTGAAGCACTCTTATTGCTATCCAGGGTAAACACTAGTGCATGAGATCACTGTTATTGCTATCCAGGGTAAACACTAGTGCATGAGATCTCTGTTATTGCTATCCAGGGTAAACACTAGTGCATGAGATCTCTGTTATATCTATCCAGGGTAAACACTAGTGCATGAGATCTCTGTTATTGCTATCCAGGGTAAACACTAGTGCATGAGATCTCTGTTATTGCTATCCAGGGTAAACACTAGTGCATGAGATCTCTGTTATTGCTATCCAGGGTAAACACTAGTGCATGAGATAATGACTAGATTTCCACTTTGCATTTCCATTTCTTCTTGCCAGTTACTAAGTACATTGCACTGTATATAATTGTTTTGAAGGGTCTATTGATATATGTTTGGATGGGAAGTACTAAAAAGGCTAGTGTGAGTGTGTAAAACAAATTAATTTCATAACTCCCATGCATATGGAAGAAATGATGGGATTAAGATATTCTGCTTGTCAGCAATTTGTACATTTGTGAGAAGTGTTATTCAGTTTCTCCTACACTAAGATAAGAGACTTCAGACCTTGGGTTATTACTGATGTGGTTTGCAGATATTCACAGCAGTTTTAGAATTTAAATCCATCACCATGGGGTAAGGCTAGTGGGTGGGGTTGTTTTTTTTATCAGGTTTAAATAACTCTAAGAGAAGACAAATTATGTGATTCTTTACTAGTGCAAGCAAACTTGTTTTAAACAAATGTTGAGACCAAGTTATATGGTCATTTTATAGAGATGTTTGCTTTATGGAGGTCTAATCAGTGTTATATTAACCTTTTTAAAAAATACATGCCCAACTTGCATAAAAAGTCATGTTACCAATTTTGTTTTCAGTTTCTTACTGGTCAGGAGGTTCTTGTCACAGAATTCTGTTCAGGAGGAAGTCTCTACACATGTTTGGAACAGCCACAAAATCTTTATGGCTTCATGGAATCAGAGTTCCTCATTTTTCTCAAAGACATTGGTATGTACTAATCATAGATAGCATTATGGCCTGATTTGTGTCACCAAGGTAATTTTCACAGCTAAAGTAGGTATGAATGACTATTTAATTTAGTACAGGTAAATTATTATTATATCATATTTAAATTTATATTTAATTTATTGTTCATTGAACAGCAAGTGTTAAGGTGGCTTGATTTTTTTAGAGATATATTTATTTATTTTTGTTTTAGATCTCCATATTAATAATTAATTCTCCAATATAAAATAGTAATATAGGAGAAGTTTCAGGATATTATTTACAAATTGTTGGCATTAAAAAAGCTTTGTGCAAAAGAAATAAGATTGTGAACAACCATACAACTGTACTTGTACTTGATCAGCAAGTCTAACTACAGTGTTGAAGTATTCATGAATTTAAAAAATCCCAAACATCAAATAAGTTGATTTGATCATGTATACATAAATGCTACATTGGTTTGTTACCATATAAAAATTGTTATATCTGTAAATGATGAATACCCATTGAAAATTTTAAAACATTTGTTTGATATGACCTGACAAGCAGTTGGAAATTGGGACTACTGTAATTACATAAAATATGCACAAATGTCATATCGTTGCATAATCATTTAAATGTATGCCTTTTTTGTTATGTAAGAATTATTCTTTATCTTAGTATTTAAGAAATAAATACTCTTTCAATTGAGATGGTTATTTCACAAATTTAGTGATCGGTTATTCCTAAAGAAACCCAAAATAAATTGCATTGAAGAACCTAAATGTATTGAGTGATTGGTAGGTATAATCTGCATAAAGTTTGCAAGATGTATATAATTATTTATAAATTGATTTGCCTCCACCATGATTTTTGTGGCATATTACTTTGCTGCTGTCCATCCATATGTCCTCCCAAATACCATTTCGGTAAGATAAAACAAGAATGAATGAACTTAGAATCATGAAATTATGCATGGTATATCATGGTCATGGTAGATGACCTGATTACAGTTTCAAACTATTACAACAGTTTTTCACACCTTTTAAAACAGAGACTTTTTGTACAAAGCCTTGCATACACAATTAAGCAAAAACTACTTGAGATAGACAAATGAAATTTAACAGGATATTTGTATTCATATGCAGATCATCTGATTATATTGTTTGATTTTTATTTCTATGTAGTTTTAAGCTGTTTAGGCTATTGAGTTAAACTAAATTCATTGGCACAATTTAAAAAAACAAAAAACCCTTGATTTAGACAAGTAAAATTTGGTCTGCATGTTTGTATGCTAGAAATGATGACCTAATTAGATTTTCATGCATTTATAATAGTTTTTAAGTTTTGGTTGTGCAGCCTTTGAATTTAACATATTCAAAGTTTGCCACATGATGGGCATGAAGAGACATTTACCTAACTCAATTCCCCTTACATATTTTGAAATGATCATTCTTTTTCCAGCTGAAGGTATGTCATATATTCGACAGAAAGGTTTCATACACAGGGACATTAAACCAGGAAATATTATGAGATTCATCGGAGAAGATGGAAGGTAAATGCAGATAGACTTAAGTAATGCAAGAAGAGCTTAAACATGACTCATTTTAGAAAGTAAACAGAATAGTCATTGATGTGCTCTTGTGTAAGTTATGTAATGAAAAAGTAGGGACAGACAGACAGGATGGAAAAAGTATTTTAATGGAGAAATTGCAAGGGATGCATCTTAGAGCAGAATTGTGGAAAGTGGCAAATAGATATGAGGTGAACATGTGTAAGCCTTTGGAATCTTTTAGCATGGGTTTTAGCAAAGTCAGCTTTAGTGTTTAATCCAATTAATGTAGAGCAAAGTTATATAAAATAATGTGTTATATTAATACATATGAAAAAGAATCTTGAAAAGTTTGAAAAAAACCAGTTGTGATAATTCAAAGAAAATATGGTAAAATTTGTTGCCTCAAACACTTTCTTTGCTAACATTTAACTTTTCAAAAATGATTTATTATATTGAACCTTATTTATTTATATTTCCAATCTTTCACACTGATTCAGTCAGACCCTAATGTGTTAGAGTTCTAATGACATATTAACAGGTTTAATCAATAATAAAACTATATTCCAATTCTTAATTTTATTTGTCAGTATATTTTAATACATCAGCATCAAAACTGGTTTTCTTATATCTCAGAAAGATTTTTCTTCCTAAATTGTTTTATTGGATATAACTTGTAATAGAAAACGTTTAGAAAAATTTGTCTGAATAGAGATAGGTTCTTGCCCTCCCACTTTTATGGGGCTGTAACATATTTGAGAGCATTGTTTTATTTAAGTAAGTACATTTCCATTTACATTAATTTATTGAAAATGAGAATCATTTCAAGATGTACAGTTGCTCTAGAAATAACATTGCAGCTTTCATTAATGACTGTTCAGATTTTCCCAAACAGATGGAGTGGAGACAAAAATGTTAAGTTGACTTTATCCATAGCATAAATGCAGTACCTAAACATAATTTAATTCATTAGATGCACATATTTATTTAGCCGTACATAATATACACATATATTAGAATAATGGTTAATGATTATTTCCCCTTATTGGCATTCTGCTGTGCATGCACAAATTCAGTACATGCAGCACCCTGTGGAGTAACAAGAAGAATTTATTGTAATTCATGCTTACTTTTTTTAAATAAACATATTTGAGAGTAGGTATTAATTGTTGTTCTTGAAACTGAACTTTAAAAGCACCTAGTAATTATTACACATAACACGGATTTCAGATTGTATGCCTTTGAGAATCTGATGAGAAATGGTTGTTGATAAAAACTGGTAGGATGCCAGTGCTATGCATAAAATAAAAGTTATGAGAGGGTTATTCTTAGACTATTGCAAAATCAAAATGAGTTTTTTTTGTTGTTTTACCTTTGACAGGTCAATTTTCAAGCTGACAGATTTTGGTGCAGCTAGAGAACTACATGATGATGAGACTTACATGTCAATCTATGGCACTGAAGAGTATTTAGTAAGCTTACATTTTATTTTCATTGTGCTGTATCCCACTTTTAAAATTGCTTTACTAAATCTATAATAAAATCTTAAGGTTTTTAGTTTCTGTTTGTTAATTTTATAACTTATGTGTAATCAGCAACATATTTTAAGAATCTGTACAACAAAACTTGTGGGTTTTAAAAATTTTTGTAGAGTTTTATTTTGAAATATTTGTGCACTATTTTGTTTAATCAGCATAGGTTTAGAAGAAACTGTTGCAAAGAAATTATTTTTCTGAGCTCTACATTTCTTTCCTGTGGAGTATAGGTAAACATAAGTTTATTACTTAATAGCAGGTCCGTCAGCATCAACCATGTAGAGAATTTGCACTAGAGTTTTTTTTTCTCACAAATACTTAATGCAATTGTTTTTACAGCATCCTGGAATGTTTGAGAGGGCAGTGTTAAAAGGAGGGACAGTACAGAGTTTTGATGCCACCGTGGACTTGTGGAGCCTTGGAGTTACAATATACCATGTAGCCACAGGACAACTTCCTTTCCAACCACATGGAGGACGGCAAGATCCAGTAACAATGTATCAGTTGTTTTTTTACAATTCCTTTCTTTGCAAAATAGTAGGGGGACATTCTCTGTGTTCTGCCTGTCATTTCATTTGTCAATTTAGGAAAGCTGCACTTAGTTGGTAGAGCAGCAGACTTGTAATCCAAGAATCTCAGGTTAGTTACCTGCCTCAGCCAGCCTAATTAAGCTGCATCATCATGTCTTTGGGAAAGTCACTGAGCTCCCATATAGCCAATAATATAATAAAAGTGCCACAAAATTAGCAATATCATATTTCAAGGCATTTCAACACACACAACTGGACATACACATTGAAATTTGGTATGTATGGTAATATGCCCACGAGGCTAGCCGGATAATTTTTTCACTTTGTTTAGAATGGCCTTGTTGTTAGACAAGATAAATATATCTGTTGTAAAGAGTTTCAAAATTCTGTACAATTAGACAGTAGACAGTGGGCTTATCATTATGAATCATTGGTTGAATCAAGTTTACCAAGATGACATAAACAGACTTAACTGTCTCAGAATATGATGCAAACTGTTAGATTTAGCTCTTCATGGAGTCTGTTATTATGGAAAGCAAAAAACAGTTTAATTAGTCAAGAAATGTTTCAGAGAAGAAACATTTAACTTATTTGCTTTAATTTCTACATCAAATACATTATCTGACTACATTAGAATTACCCCTAGCTTCCTTGAATCCAGCCCTCTCTGATAGACATTAAAATTTGTCTTTCTGTATCATGTATGTAAAGGGAACAAACTCTTATGGGTTAACTCTCATGTTCCTGCTAGGTGGCCAATAGTGTCCCAGATGTAACCAGTTTACACTTTTGCCTACATATATTGGTTGCCAAAATTCTGTAAAATCAGACAGTGGTCTTATCGTTCGGAATAGGCTTATCATAGGATGAATAAAGCCTGCCAAACAAACTTTCATGCCTCATAGTATGAAGCAAACTGTGTGCAGTCTGTAATAGAGATGTCAAAATTGTTGAGAAAATCAACTGGATATCCGAAGATTCACAAATTATGTTAAATGTAAAGTTGAACTGCTTTGTTGTAAGTTCATACATGCTACCCCTGCTTCTTGAGAGGCTTAAGCATAATTATTACTAATATGAGTGTCCATAAAGTGCAATCTGAGCATAAAAGAGTTGTTGTTGGGCTTAACGCCTTTTTTCAGCACACAATAGGCTATTCATGGCGGCCAGTATTAATGGTGGAGGAAGAAACCGGGAAATCACAGGAAAGAACCACTGACCCACGAGAAGCTACTGGCAAGCTTTCTCACATATCCACATTCACCGAATCCTAGACTCGAACCCACACAGGCAGAGGTGAAATTTCAGTGATCTGTAACAGACAGCGCTTTAGACCACTCGGCCACTCGGTGCCCCATAAAAGAGTGATTTACAGTAGTCCCCCTCTTATATGGCCACTCCTTCTGCATCAGGAAAGTGGCCTTATAAGGTGGGTGGTCTTTCCAGAGGGGGACTCAATTTTTTGTGAGAAGTATATGTAATGAACCTAGTAAGAAAGCATAAGCATTTAATATCTTTGTTTAAAAGCAACATTAATTATTGAATGGTTCTTGTTATAATAGTTGACTTATTTCAACTGAATATGCATTAATAGTTCTTATTCTTGGCATAAGCGTGATATGCGAGTGGGTGTTGCTGTCAGGCACATTGTGAAACCATTCAAAAATGTAATTTAAATCTTGGTACATATGCAATTCTCTTTCCATTTGCTCCATTTTCCCTCTGCTGCTGGATAAATTCATTATCAGTTACTATGTTGTTTCTTTGAGACTTTGCAACATAAATTGTTTTATTCGAGTCTTTTCTACCTAAAATTGTTCAACAAGCCCTCCCTCATCCAATGTCGTAGACTATAATAACCGACTTTTTCAGAAATAATCGTCTCCATTTACGTGATGACATGCTAATGTTTGGTAATGATTTTTTTGGATGTTGCTAACTGTATGGGATTTATTTATACAGACGAAACATTTGTTGAGCGGACAAAATGCCTTCATAAAGGAAGCTACAAGTGTGTTGTCACGTGATTTTTCGGTCTTTGTCTGGTACCATGTTTTGTTCTATTTTCAGCCTATGCTGACCATTTGATCTTGACTATTCTGGGTTTAAAATCATCAATGTTGCAACTACAAGACTTATAAAAAAAAAATTTCTTCTACATTTAAACAAGATGCCATGTGTTTTTAAAAGCAGCGATTGTCACGTGATCCATTAATCGCAGTCTGGTACCATATTGTTTTTAAATTTATTGACACTAAGTGAGAGAAGTTACATTTGTTTATTTGACCTAAACAATAGCACTTGGCGACCGTTAGTTAGGATTTGTAAACTTGACAATTATTGTCAATAGTAATATTCACTAATTATGGAAGTGAACAAGCTCAACATCTTACAAAAAGAAGCCATAAAAGCTATCAAACCATTTTCCCCCTGACTTCTGTATTGTACATCAATACTGGCACTTCTCAGTTGTTAATACTATTATTAAGTGTAATCTTAACAATTACCAGTGGATAAACCAGACATCTTATGATAGCACGCAGTAAGGATAATCAGAATACATGTACTTACCTTTTTGTATGGATTAAAATTTTAGTCTTTCTCAGCTTCATGGAAAAAATGTGGCTTTTCGTGAGATGTAAATGATATAATATTAACCTTAGGGGACTACTGTATATATAACATGCAATAATTACAGAACACTGTATGAAATATGTACATTTAAAAAAATTCATTTCTGCTACTTATCTGAAGCTGTAGCTAAGATTCTTATCACAAATCACTAAATCCATGTGAATTAGTATGAGAAAACAGACAAAACAAAATGAAATATTAATTTATACACAATATTCATTTTAATTAGTCTACATCACATGTTCAGCTCTTTCTTAAAGGTCGTTAAGTCCACAAATTCTCAATGCTGTATTATATCACTGTAGAATTCCTGTTTCAGATATTTAAAGTGCTATTGATTTGTCCTTTTCCAGATGCAACATTTTCTTTAGTTTATATCAAAATCCCTCTTCTCTAAACTTTTTCATTTCTAATCATATAATATCCATGAGTCACATCAGTTAAGTCTGTTTCACTTGATGATATTTGACTCCATTTCAATATAGATTTGGTCTGCTACATGAGTGTGTATAAAGCTATAATTAATCTATGACACTTGGTTTCCAAATTAGAGAAATCAATCTGTTAACTTCAAAACATGTCATTTACAGTTGCACATGTCAATATAAAGATCAGTAGATGGAATGCTATCATTGTCGCATGACACGAGCCTCGAACATTACTCATTATTTTGTGTCTTGCTTACTCCTGATGTTGCCAGATATAATCTTTTATCTGACCTTAGAACCTTTTTATCATGAAATAAACAGGTACCCTATATCTAATTTTCTTAGCTGTATAATTATAAACAGGCAGGCACTCAAGCACCTTGGTACCCATTGACACCTTTAGTCTGTAATTATGGGAAGCAAAAAGCAGTTTTCAAAATTTGTTTCAAAGAACATTTGGCTTGTTTCTATTAATTTCTATATCAAATACATTACCTGATTACATTAATATTATATAAGTTTACTCTTTGCATCCTTTAATCCAGCCCTCTCTTCGAAAGACAATTTTTAAAAAAATGCCTTTCTATCTGTATATCATGTAGATAAAGGGAAGGAACTCATATAGGTTTAGCTCTCTTTTTCCTTCTAGGTGTCCAGTGGTATCCCAGATGTAAACCAGTTTAAACTTTTGCCTACAGTTGTGACTAGTGTCTTCAGGATTCCATTCAAAGTTGTACTTAATTTTGACAATCCATCATTTATTTTCATTGGTATAGTAAGTCAAAATGTTGAACATTATGCATACATTATTGGAATATTTGCAGCAAATTATTTTTTTAATTTCTGCAATTTCTACCAGTTGTTACTGTCCATGTGACATCGATTGGTAACATGCAATTTTTCACGGGAGTAATTGATTTGCAATGTTACAGTTAGATTTATAGTACACTTAAGTTGTCTCGTTAATTTAAGTTCACCAGTTTGAGTAATAGGTATATTTGCTGTAAGCATTTTTTTTTGTGTTTCCTTCTCTCTGTTTGATTAGAGAAATGTTAATCAGTGACAAGAAATCTTGATATGTTAAAGCCATGGAGACAACCATAAGATGTACCTGGCCTGCACAAAGTAATTTCTTCATACACTTGTAGCACATTGTGGAGAGATGTTTGGTTAGCATCTTAAAAAGTAAATTGAAAGGCTCCCCCCCAATAAAAATATGAAATTCATTCAACTTTTAGAATTTTTAATCAACTTTGTTGGGTATATGGAGCTGCTGTCCTTAAAATCCAACTTTAAAAGGTTTAATCAATTTTGTTGGGTATGTGGAGATGCTGTCCTTAAAATCAAACTTTAGAATCTTCAATCAACTTTGTTGGGTATGTGGAAATGCTGTCCTTAAAATCCAACTTTAAAAGGTTTAATCAATTTTGTTGGGTATGTGGAAATGCTGTCCTTAAAATCCACATTTAGAATCTCTAATCAATTTTGTTGGGTATGTGGAGATGCTGTCCTTAAAATCCATCTTTAGAATCTCTAATCAACTTTGTTGGATATGTGGAGATGCTGTCCTTAAAATCCAAGAAGATACCTTAAACAGACTAACACCAACTATGTCTTTGGATATGAATGATAACAAGCAGTTTGAATCAAGTATTGGGCAATGTGTGTGCTTTTTACAACAAGCTCTTATGTAAAAATGTGAGGAAAAGAGTTGGATGCAAAGACAGTTAGGCAGACAATGTGTACAAGTCCCTATCCTTACCCTTGTGATGATTTAGAAATGTTAAAGATGACCATGCAGGATTACTTTCAGCTTTGTAGGCCTAAGAGGTCCACAAGTAAGATATTTGCTGCACTGTCCTGGCTGCCAACTGCCCAGTGTAGCCATTTGGCAGTCATAAATCTGTTCTCTTGGACTAGCAAGTTGGTCTGTCAGAATGCCCTGGATTCTGTGGACATAGCCAGTGAGGACAATCATCCATCATTTGGAATTTGTCAAAGATTGCAGAAATTACTAGGCATCTTTTGGATAAAATTTGCATCTTCAGAAACTTGCAAGCCTTCTTTTCATTGAAAACGATATTACTGAATTCAGTATATATCTGCTCCACTCTCTTAAGAGATGGATAGGCAAGTGTTTGACACCAACACCAACTCAAAGTTAGTCAAGAACATAGTTTTGACTTTCTGCTGACTCAACCTGACATATCTGGAGATAGTTCATGTAGACAAACAGGTTGGAATCAATCATGCTTGTGTTTTTGTAGGGTGTATCATAAAGGTGGTCAGTGGAGCTGCTTAGCACATCAAGGAGAATGTCCTAATGGCCTCTTAAAACCTGGACTTGATAAGAAAAGACGCACTCCAGTGGTCTTCTCTGAATCCACACCATGTGGCAACCCAGCTCTCCCTCCTTTTTTGTTCTTGGATACCATTTTGTGGACAAATTGAGGTCTCAAAGCAGCTGGCACATCAGTGTCTGTGCAAGTCCCAATCTCTGCACCACCCTGTTAGCAAATTGGGAGTTTTGTAATGCAGTCTTGTGTCCAGACACCTCTCCATCTGTAACTCACAATCCAAACTTATAATGCAGGGTTAATACATTGGTGTTTTTAGTATTAATAATTGATTGAGTAGCATGAACTATGGTCTTGGAATGTTACTCAGGACTTGACACTGGTGGTATTGCAACATGCTCAGATTGAGTTTCATGCACAACATGAAATACCATTTGGAGCTTTGGCAGATGTACTCTTTAACATGTCATTAATTTCTGGCATTGGTTTTAGCACCCAGCTGGTCAGCTTCATCAGTTGTAATGATTCATTTTGGCTTGAGGTCATCTTTGTATACGTAGTGTTGTTTTCTCCTGCTGTGCCATGAACAGGAAGCTAAACTTCTGGCCGTCAGGTTCTCTGAGCTCTCTGCCTACAAAGTCATGTGCACTGCATCCTGTGACATTGAGAAATGATGAAATATTTGCTGTGAGGCTGTGCTATTCTGTTGTCGTGCATGGTAGTCTATAGCTGCCAACCCTCATGATTTTGGCATGAATTTCACAACTTTTTCAGTGATTTATGGATTCATGTCACATGCAAAAACATCATGAATTCCCCAATTCTCAATTATTTTAAATCTTTAATTAAATAATTTCCTGTTAAGTGTTAGTCATGATATCAGCAGTTGCCAAAATGGTTCGGAATTGCTGGTTGCAATATTAGGAGAGTTATAGCCCATCGATACAGTTGGCCTGGTTGCAAGCATTTTAGCATATTTTAGTCTATAAGAGCTGTTTTAGAAATGTGTTTGAGAAAAACTATGGCCTAACTGGAATTTTGCCAACCAATTGGCATTGATGTTGAAAATGTCTTCACCACCAAAGAAAAAGAAACACATTGCACAAAAGTGAAGTTTAGTTAGGAATATGCAAAAAATTGGCCATTAAACACCTATATGACTTAACCCTCCGATTTTTTGGGCATAAAATGGCTGTAGATAAAGACTTTTGAGATGCTCCCACGCTGTAGCCAATTAAGTTCTGGTACTGTTGTAATAAAAGGTGAAATGCATCAATATATAAATAGTAATTTGCCTTTACAAATGTGATCAGTGAAGAGCATTTTCTAATTTATGTGTTTTTTTTTATAAATGGAGATTTTACCAAACTTGTAATGGCAGATATCGCTACATATATGATTTTCCACATCATTAAACTGTCTGTATTCATAAATAATCGGGATAATAGATTTAGGAAAAAATATAATATAATGAAAAAAAGTTTAAATATTATGTGATAGAAGATTTAGCCTAAATATTTAATAATCTAGGTCAAAAACATGTGACAATCTGTTGTGGAATTAGAAACAATGCTGCAAGGTCAATGTTGTTTTCTGACCTACCGTAATTAATTTTCGTGAAATTACAAAAGAGATATATAGTAGTAAAGCAAATACTATTTAACCAATGCATATCATTGTTACCAGTAGGTAGATAACCAATACAACGATAAATATGCAGTCCTATTAATGACTTTGTTGTAAAAAAAACAAGAAAGTGAATAGTTATTACTAAGAAAAGCCTGCTTTCTAAAAATAGATGCACTCGCATGATGCAATGCATGTTCTTGGATGTTTCGGTTTTGGGGGGAAAAGGGTCCAATTTAGTTATCTATTGACTTTATTTCTTCTGTGTGTTGTCTATGAATAGCTATAGTAATATTTTATTGGGAACAAGGAAATCAGGATGAAGAGTATGCATCAAAGTCGCTTGTGCATTTATTCCTCTATACATGTATTAGGGGTTGTTTCAAAGAATTCTAGAAATCTTTTTGACTGCAATATTACACAAAACTTGCAGAAAGTAAAATAATTAAGTGGTAGTTTATTAAGCATTTTTACCAACCTGAAATTTCAAGACTCTAATCTTGTTCCTGCTTTCAGTTAAAATTAATTAAAATGTATAGCTTCTGCTGTGCTTTTTAAGTCATATGGCCTATTTGCCTGTATCTCAATCCAAACATGCATATACTACAAGTATAATAGAATGGGTATGAATATAATAATTTTTATGTATGTACAAAATGGGTTGATAATAAACATTGACACATTTTTCAACTTGAAAATATGATATTGCTTAAAACTGTTAAAAACATACTGAGAAATGTGTGTATATATATATATATATATATATATATATATATATATATATATATATATACACACACACACACACACACACACACACACACACACACACACACACACACACACATATAAATATATCACATTTTTTGCTTTGGTTTCACTTCTCCCTTTTCTGACCACTTCTCCCTCAGATTTAAGTGTAGCTTGACCCTTGATACATCATGCTTTTTGCACACAGTGTACCACAAATTTTAGCATTGGGCATGGTGGAAGAGATGATCATGATGTGAGAAAGCACATTGGTAACAAAAAGTACATAGAGGTTGGGAAAATAAAAAACTCCAGCAGATTTCAGCTCTTAAAATTCCTGAATAGGCACACAAAGATTTCCTGAAGGATAAGAACTTTTAGTATTGATTGCAATAGATTGCCAATAGAAAACTTTTAAACATAGAGTTTTGATGTTGACATTTGTTTCATGAAATAAATGTCCCTATTTTTTAATGGAAAGGAATCTTATTTTGTTGTGAATCAACAGCAGCAACAACAAGCAATGATGTATACACAATGTTTTTGTGTATACATGAAGTTGTTGAAACCGCTTGGAAACTTAAAATCTTTCAGAGGTTAATTATCTTCAAAAAATAATAATTTTGTACAAATTAGTGAACAAACTTTATTGGAAAAAGCTCTTTGTTGAAAATTATTCCCAGCATAATTAAAAATTGGGTATTCAGCCTTCAAACAGGACTTTGATCCACTCCAGTTTATTTTGTGTTGAAATTTTTTTGAGGTCCCTCAGTAACTTAATGTCCTCACTTACAATGCAATCTATGCTTTTGGTTCCCATTGTGCCCAAGTTATCAAGGGAGACATATGAAGGGGTTTTGCATTGACTTTGTTGGTATTTATAAAGTTTATAATGAAAGCCTTTCTTGAATGACTTGTAAAGTACCACATAATTCATGAAATCTCTCTTACCTTACAGGCATGCTATCATTTCCAAAAAACCAGTGGGGGTAATATCTGGCATCCAACTGGAGGAAAATGGACAGATAATATGGAGTAAAAAATTGCCTACAACTTGTCAGCTCCCAGAGTATGTTCACTTTTTGTCAATTATTTCAGTGAAATAATAATGTAGAGACAAGCAGTCATACATACAGTTACATATTTATCAAGGAAGCATGTGTATACAACATATAAATTCTTTTATTAAAATGTTATACATTTGTATGCAATGCCTAGGTATTAAGTCCATTGGGATGAAAAGTGTCAAAGTTATGAATCCAGTAACTTTGTTTAATCAGTCTATTAATCTCTCCATACATAATATTGATTGGCATCAAAGAAGAATCATGTAAGGAGTGATTATTTGTATTAAAATGTATTCAAAAATTATAGGAGAGCTGAGGATCCATACAACTTTTTATATGAAAGCCATGATTATTCATTATCTTAGAACTTATGGAAGTGTTTGCCCAACATATTGCATGTTAAATTTCTTTCACAGGTTGTCAATTAAATAACATCAGTTTAAATGCAGTCATTGTTATAACATTGAGAGAACACTTTGAGAGAACACTTCTTTTGTATAGGTGCTAATGAAATAGGTACTTTCTCCAATATTTATACATTGAGAGCACCAATATGAGTTACATTGAGATGAAAACATCTTTCTATATTTTCTGTTGGTTTGGTTCTAATAATTTTTAATCTTGCAAATTCTTGGGTCTTCTATAATCAAGAATTGGTTTGCATTGGTAAAGTATTTTTATGCTGTTTTAATTAAATTGAGGAGACTACAACATTTATTAATTACAAGGCCTATATTTGGTAATAAAAGATTATATTGTATTATGAAAGGAATTATATTTTTCTCTATTGTACATTTTGCTGTGTTTAAAGCCCCATGTTGAGTAAGATTAAGGGGTTTGTTCAGTGCAGATTAAATTGTAGGTATAGGATAAGTTCTGTTTGGAATGCTTTTAATTCATTCAAAGAATTTTGTAATTTACAGTCATCTGAAATAATATGTTGTTCCTTTTGGCTTGGCTGTATGTTATACCATTTGTACATGATCTGTGATGACAGAAGAATATTCCAAATATTGGTGGATGTTAGTTTCTTAGACATGATGACAGAAGAATATTTCAAATATTGGTGGATGTTAGTTTCTTAGACATGAACATTTGTAGTAGAGATAGTATTTTTAAAATGTTTTGTATACAATAAAGTAAATTTAATCATTGGTTGAAAATGATTTAGGCAATTAATAAATTTGTAGTGTTTTTTCTGAATGGTATCAGATCATAAAGATGTCATCTAAAATCTTAATCAAACAGTTGGATTAAAATTCTCATTGTGAAGAAAATCATTTTCGAATTTACCCATAAAAAAAGGGAAGCATGTGAAGGAGGCATGGGACAGCCCATTGCAGTACCCATTATTTGGTTGTAATTTGTACTATTAAATTGGAAATTATTATTTTCCAAGATAAGTTACATTATTTTACAGATATTTTCACTTGATAGTGTGTTATTAGGATTGTTATTAAGAAAATATATACATGTCTCATTTCCATCTGTTTGCAGTTTGTTTGTATAAAGTTATGTTACATCTAATGATACCAGGATTGAAGTATCAGCTGTGGAATAGATTTCAATTTTTTTTAATGAAATCAATAGTATCTTGAATGTATGAAAGAAGTGATTTTATTAAAGGTTGCAAAACACTATGAATAAATATGGATAGGTTTTCCATGTATGAATTGCAACCTCCCATAATGGGTTGTCCTGGATAATTTGAAGGTAAAATATGGTCAGGAGTTTTATGAGTTTTGCATAATACATAGAACTGAGTCATACAAATTTTCAGGGGGAAAGAATCAAATTTCATATATGGAATTATTATTCTAAGTAATTTCATCAGTGCATGTGGAACTTTTTGATTTAATTTCCAATGAGAGGTCTTTGCTAATTTGTATTATTTTTTTGTTTGTAGTATTTTTCATCATTTATGTTAAGCATCCTTAACATAGTCTTCGAGATTCACAGTATTAATAGTGTTTAATTTATCAGCCTTCTTAATGACAATACTCTCACCAATAATTAGATTATATAAACACTCAATTTCATCCTTAGAAATTTTACTATGTTGATGATTATCAATTCCAGTGATCAATCTACAGTTTCATCCCAAAGAGTCCCAGGACTTGCATATGCTCAAACAATGAGTCCCACTAAAATCTAATGAGTACAATGATTGTGCTAATAGATGGTATATACATTGAAATACATTTTCTTTATTTATAATACTCAATTATTACAACAAAGTCATTATAAGCCACAAGATCAACTCCTTCACTTTAATTCATAGATTTGCCTCTCTTTCTTTGGTCTCCATTCCTGTAATACATACTTGTAGTCAATTTGCACAGAACATAGTTTTACAGCCATCAGTTTGTGCTGAGTCTCAATATTCAGCCTGTTTCTAGCTTCAACCAGGATTCTGTTCTGGGCAGAAAATCCACACTCACATCCAGCAGTATGTACTCCTGAAGTTAGTGCAAGTGCTGCTAACTTGAGCAAGTTTTGAAAATCCTCTCTGTGGTGGTGGTCATTTAAATGCCACAATTTACACATTAAATCTAGTGGGTACTTCTCAGCCAAAACTACTTTCTTAAGGAAAGTCCACTCTAGTTTTCCCTTAACAGAGTCAATAGCAGGTTCAGAAGTTTTTTCCTCAATACTTCTGTTAATTTCCCATTGTACAGTTTTTGCTTTTCCATAATATGTGCAAAGTCTGTCAATCTCTTCATCGCTGTATTTAACCACTTCTGTTTTTGACATTATGTTGATCCGTTGCATAGCAAGAATACCAAAGCTTGTAAGTAGGTCATCTGCTGGAAATTTAGATTGAATGTTCTCTACTAATGAGTCAATGAAGAGTTTAGTGATTTTCTCCTGGCTGAAGTTGTTTTTTGTAATCTGATGATGCTCCTTTAATTTATTACCCTTCAGGTCTTCCTGGAGATTTTGCATGTATGGAGTTTCAAAGCTATATACCTTCTGCAGCTCAGTAATACACTGATCAGTTTTCACCTTCAGGGCCACGTCCACATTTTCTTTCTGGAAGAACTGGCTGAGAATGGTTACAAGTGCCATTGCATCCATTATCATGTATGTGTTAGAAATAAAACTTTCAGCTATCTTTTTCTTCATCACTCCAGCTTTGTGATCCTTGTGACTGGCTTCAACCAGTTAAGTAAGCAAGCTATCAAGAGTTCTCCAAACAGTAGTCAGGGCACTAAAGTAAGACAACCACCTTACTGACTGGAGCTCCTTATATGAGACATGGATCATCTAAAATTTCCTGCATAGCATGTGGTCAAGCCTCTCATTGACTGCTTTCCTTAAAATAGTAGAAAAGATCAGTCAATATTTGCTGATGCATTTATAACGGTTTGATTTTCTCTGTGGCCCGGGAGGTTCACAGTTCCATCCTGTGGGCAACCCAGTGAACATTATGCATATGAGGATTTTCCATTCTCAACATTGCAGCTGCTCCTTTTTCCTTGTCCATCATAGCAGATGCTCCATTTGACCCCAAACTCGTTATTTTTGCTATTGGAGCACCCTTTTCTGACATTTCATTCATAATGGATGCAGCGATTCCTTTCTCAATGGCATATAAGCATTCAACATTGCACACATAATGACACTCTGTAATAAAGTCTTCATTCAATAAAAGACCAGTCTTTTTCTGTTGGAAATGTGAGTGCTCTCATCTGCAAGTAATGTTACCACAGGCAATTTCTTAATTTTAACAGTTACAGCATTGTTAGCAAACTCTGCTAATGACTCCAGGAGCTCACTGGCGGTCACTGAAGATTCGTAGTTGATGTTACTTTTTATGAGAACTTCAAGATCTTGAATTCCAAATTCATGTAAAAGATTTACAAAAGACTTGAATTTGTTCAGTGGTATGTCTTCATCTGCCATCCATTTAATAATCTTCAGTAAGGTAGTTATAACTTTTTCTTGATCTGACATGAGAGGGGGGGCCGAGTGGTCTAAAGTGCTGTCCGTTACGGATCACTGCCATCTCACCTCTGTCTTCGTGTGTTCGAGTCTAGGATTCGGCTAATGTAGATAGGTGAGAAAGCTGGCCAGTAGCTTCTCGTGGGTCAATGGTTCTTTCCGGTGATTTCCCGGTTTCTTCCTCCACCATTAATTCTGGCCGCCATGAATAGCCTATCGTGTGCTGAAAAATGGCGTTAAGCCCAACAGCAACAACAATCTGACATGAGCTTTGAACTACATTTTTCAAAGTTATTTCATAACTCTTGGGCTATTAGACATAATTTGTAGTCAGCAAGATCAGCATGTCTGGTTAAAGTTGAATTCTGAAAATTTATGTTCCTAGCAATCTTGTTAATACCATTTACCTTTGTATTGTCTATGCATATCTGACAATACATAAAGTCCTCATTTTTATTTGCACAGCCATTGTCATATCGTAGCCACACATGTTTTTAGTCACTTCGGCTGAAACTGTTGAACATTTGGTAATTTATACATTGCGCTGGAGGCTGAGCATATGGTTGCATCTTGAACACCAGATGAAGAAACCAAATGAGTGGAATTTGAATTGTGAAACTAAATATCCAATGTCCTTTGCTTAGGGTCAATTTTCATCATCATCTTTGGCAGCATTTTGACCAGAAACATGATGGGAACTGATAACATCCCATAATAGTATAAGGAGTGGTACCACATGACTGGTGCAAAGATAATATTTGTCTAGTGAAAAGAAAGTCCAGTTAAATGAAAAATCACAGCACATTGTTCCTTTTTAAAAAAATTTGCATTCAAAAGAATGCACATATGAAAAACTAATTCTTATATTATTATTGCAAGAAGGTGAACCATCTTTTCTTACAACTATAAGTTTAATAAGGTGACCCATCTTTTCTTACAACTATAAGTTTAATGGAAAACTTTAAAGCACTTATGTGTATCAAGTGATTAAACTATTGAACTTAAAATAATTTTCACAATCTGTCAGTTTTCCTGACTTTAGTTTTGTCATGTAAATTAACTGATAAAAATATTAGCAATGAAACAATGATGCAGCATGGTTTATTCAGTTGATATTTTATTGTCTATGTTTATGCATACAATTACAGATCTGTATTAAAACTACATGAATAATTCTGTTTTCATTTTCACATTTGTTTCCTTTTAGAACTCTTCAAGACTTGTTAGTTCCAATGCTGGCAGGAGTCATGGAAACAAATCCACATCATAAATGGAATTTTGAAAAATTCTTCAAGACTGGTGAAGATATCAATAACAGAGTCAAGTTAAATGTCTTTTATTGCTGTTCTGCTGAAAATTTGATACTGTACATGAAACCAACAGACACGTATGTTTACACAATCTATTTATCTACTCCAGAAACATTTTAATTTGGCTAAAAATATATTAATTTATTTAGTTGTATAAAATCATTAATGTTTGGGGTTAGATTATATGGATCATGTAATATTTAATTGCCTGTCTTAAAGTGTTATGACATCCATCTGTCCATACATATGCTCTCGCTTTCATTTGCAAAGAACATTTCAGGTTCTCAAACAGGTAACATCACCAAACTTTTATAGAAGGAAAAATCAGGAGAAATGAAGAAACCTATTGATCTGCGGTCCAAAAATAAAAGGTCATGGTCAAGGAATTGAATGGAGGATAACTTCTAAAACTATAACCTCAACTTTGATCAAATGTTGTTAATTACTTACATTTGAGTGATATGAGATAAGAAGGAAAACTATTGATTTTGGGATTAAAAGGTCAGACATCAAGATCTCAGTGACTCTAAGAAGAAAAATGGTTTCTCTACAATATGAGTTCATTTTCACCTACTTTCACCAAATGGTTTGGATGTTTTGCATTTGAAATAAGAAAGGTGCCTTATTTATTTTCGGGTCAATAGGGCATCAACACTGAAATGGTTTCCACAAACTAAATCAAGTTTTGTGTACTTTTACTGTAACCAAATTTTGTGGATGGTCTGAATTGAAAACCAAAAAGACACCTTTTGATCTCAGATTCAAAAGTTCAAGTATTTAACCAGGGGTAGAGTGTTTTTCATGAAAGAAATATAATAATACAATATAATAATACAATTTAGCACATAGTAGGCATGTAACATAATGTTTATGTAACTCTAGTTATTTCATCTCTAAATATTTGCTGTTCTGCTTCAAATGTGTTCCCCAATCACATTAACATTACGATAGAAGCCTAGTATCACCCGAATCCAGCTCAAATAACAAGACAAAAAATGGCATCCCTATTTAAGTTCCCATGATCAAAAAGTCATGATCACTCACAAAGTATGATCATTCTGGAGCAGCCTCATGCAGAATGACAGTAAGTACTGATTAAAGCATGTATGTTTAAGGTACTCACATGTTGCTAGTCAATGGGGGCCAGGGGATTGGTCTCTCCATTTCTACCCTCTCGAAATCAATACTGTCATCATCATTTGTTTATGGAAGGATCAACTCTGAGGCAAAATTGTCCTACATTTGTCTGACCTATCTCATGAAATGGGATCACCAAATGACCTGACTTATGCATTATGATCGGTCATTTCATACATTGGTGCAACCAGCTCTATATTGGCTTACTAATCAAATTCCCAGCTGATTTGATGCCCTGGCTAATACTGTCTAGAAGGGTCAGATCATCCATATGAAATGGTCAGTCTATCAATTGGTCTTCTCACATTTGCACACTTTGGGGGCATCAAGTGATCAGTCTTTTTGTGACAAGCTGAAGTCAGAGGTTGCCAAATTTGTCTCTCCAGATTTAGACTGAGAATCTTTAACTATGGACTCACTGTCAATTATTTGGGCAGGGTTGTGAGCCTTTGCCTACCCTACCACAGTCCTGGAAAAAAAAATCCAGAAGCTTCAGGGTCAGAACTGCAAGAGGATTCATATTGATAGCCCTTCTCAGACGGGTCAAGTCCTTGGTCACTGATCTACTCACTCTAGCGACACATCAGCCCATGAAGATTCTGGACAAGCCAAATCTTCTCAAAACAAGTGCACACACAGGTGTTCCACCTCTGCCCAGACTACCCCTGCCCAGACTGTCTTCTTCACATTCGGTTCTTGTCTGGATGATGTTTGAGAGACAGAATTTAAACCTTTGATTGTCGAGAGAATGTCACAAGCAAGACAACTCTCCACTCCGAATGTCTATTAGAGAAAGTGGTGGATTTTAAGGGACTGGTGCAGAGCCAGTAATATAGTCCCTTTGAGTTCCTTAATCTATCAATTGAATAACTATTGTTTCTTGTTTTATGAGGAGAATTTGCCCAAATTACCATCAAAATCTACCTCTCTATGATATCGGACACATTCCAGTAGTATGGTATCAGTCTAAATAAAGATTTATCAGACATTTTTTCACCAATTTGGATCTGAATCAATATAAATTCCTCACACTGTTACCAAAATAGAATCCTTCCAGGGTTTCAACCTTGACAAATTCAGACAAATGCATGCCTTTAGCTTGCACTATACAGAAGCTATTAACTTACAAACATGCTTTTTAATAGCATTAGCTTCTGCATGTATTTTGATCCATTTAATACCTTTTCCATTGACCAAAACAGTCTTTAGTATAGATTGTTCGGTTCATTGATTATGCAACCAGGCAGTTAGAGTTTTCATATGCTGCCTCTCGTCTATAGTTATATCAAGAGCATAAACCATAGAAAACCCTATTTGTGCCCTCTAGCAGTATTTGAAGCTCACAGTCACCTTGTGAAGAAAACCCTATCTGTGCCTTCTAGCAGTATTTGAAGCTCACAGTCACCTTGTGAAGAAAACCCTATTTGTGTCCTCTAGCACTATTTGAAGCTCACAGTCACCTTGTGTAGAAAACCCTATTTGTGCCCTCTAGCAGTATTTGAAGCTCACAGTCACCTTGTGAAGAAAACCCTATTTGTGCCCTCTAGCAGTATTTGAAGCTCACAGTCACCTTGTGTAGAAAACCCTATTTGTGCCCTCTAGCACTGTTTGAAGCTCACAGTCACCTTGTGTAGAAAACCGTATTTGTGCCCTCTATCACTATTTGAAGCTCAGAGTCACCTTGTGTAGAAAACCCTATTTGTGCCCTCTAGCACTATTTGAAGCTCACAGTCACATTGTGTAGAAAACCCTATTTGTGCCCTCTAGCATTATTTGAAGCCCACAGTCACCTTGTGTAGAAAACCCTATTTGTGCCCTCTAGCAGTATTTGAAGCTCACAGTCACATTGTGTAGAAAACCGTATTTGTGCCCTCTAGCACTTTTTGAAGCTCACAGTCACCTTGTGTAGAAAACCCTATTTGTGCCCTCTAGCAGTATTTGAAGCTCACAGTCACCTTGTGTAGAAAACCCTATCTGTGCCTTCTAGCAGTATTTGAAGCTCACAGTCACCTTGTGTAGAAAACCCTATTTGTGCCTTCTAGCAGTATTTGAAGCTCACAGTCACCTTGTGTAGAAAACCCTATTTGTGCCTTCTAGCAGTATTTGAAGCTCACAGTCACCTTGTGTAGAAAACCCTATTTGTGCCCTCTAGCACTATTTGAAGCTCACAGTCACCTTGTGTAGAAATTCCTATTTGTGCCTTCTAGCAGTATTTGAAGCTCACATTCACCTTGTGTAGAAAACCCTATTTGTGCCCTCTAGCATTTTTTGAAGCTCACAGTCACATTGTGTAGAAAACTCTATTTGTGCCCTCTAGCATTATTTGAAGCCCACAGTCACCTTGTGTAGAAAACTCTATTTGTGCCTTCTAGCAGTATTTGAAGCTCAGTCACATTGTGTAGAAAACCCTATTTGTGCCCTCTAGCATTATTTGAAGCCCACAGTCACCTTGTGTAGAAAACCCTATTTGTGCCCTCTAGCAGTATTTGAAGCTCACAGTCACCTTGTGTAGAAAACCCTATTTGTGCCCTCTAGCAGTATTTGAAGCTCACAGTCACCTTGTGTAGAAAACCCTATTTGTGCCTTCTAGCAGTATTTGAAGCTCACAGTCACCTTGTGTAGAAAACCCTATTTGTGCCTTCTAGCAGTATTTGAAGCTCACAGTCACCTTGTGAAGAAAACCCTATTTGTGTCCTCTAGCAGTATTTGAAGCTCACAGTCACCTTGTGTAGAAAACCCTATTTGTGCCCTCTAGCACTGTTTGAAGCTCACAGTTACCTTGTGTAGAAAACCGTATTTGTGCCCTCTAGCACTATTTGAAGCTCACAGTCACCTTGTGTAGAAAACCCTATTTGTGCCCTCTAGCACTATTTGAAGCTCACAGTCACATTGTGTAGAAAACCCTATTTGTGCCCTCTAGCATTATTTGAAGCCCACAGTCACTTTGTGTAGAAAACCCTATTTGTGCCCTCTAGCAGTATTTGAAGCTCACAGTCACATTGTGTAGAAAACCGTATTTGTGCCCTCTAGCACTTTTTGAAGCTCACAGTCACCTTGTGTAGAAAACCCTATTTGTGCCCTCTAGCAGTATTTGAAACTCACAGTCACCTTGTGTAGAAAACCCTATCTGTGCCTTCTAGCAGTATTTGAAGCTCACAGTCACCTTGTGTAGAAAACCCTATTTGTGCCTTCTAGCAGTATTTGAAGCTCACAGTCACCTTGTGTAGAAAACCCTATTTGTGCCCTCTAGCACTATTTGAAGCTCACAGTCACCTTGTGTAGAAAACCCTATTTGTGCCTTCTAGCAGTATTTGAAGCTCACAGTCACATTGTGTAGAAAACCCTATTTGTGCCCTCTAGCATTATTTGAAGCCCACAGTCACCTTGTGTAGAAAACTCTATTTGTGCCTTCTAGCAGTATTTGAAGCTCAGTCACATTGTGTAGAAAACCCTATTTGTGCCCTCTAGCACTTTTTGAAGCTCACAGTCACATTGTGTAGAAAACCCTATTTGTGCCCTCTAGCAATATTAGAAGCCCACAGTCACCTTGTGTAGAAAACCCTATTTGTGCCCTCTAGCAGTATTTGAAGCTCACAGTCACCTTGTGTAGAAAACCCTATTTGTGCCCTCTAGCAGTATTTGAAGCTCACAGTCACCTTGTGTAGAAAACCCTATTTGTGCCTTCTAGCAGTATTTGAAGCTCACAGTCACCTTGTGTAGAAAACCCTATTTGTGCCTTCTAGCAGTATTTGAAGCTCACAGTCACCTTGTGTAGAAAACCCTATTTGTGCCTTCTAGCAGTTTTTGAAGCTCACAGTCACCTTGTGTAGAAAACCCTATTTGTGCCTTCTAGCAGTATTTGAAGCTCACAGTCACCTTGTGTAGAAAACCCTATTTGTGCCCTCTAGCAGTATTTGAAGCTCACAGTCACCTTGTGTAGAAAACCCTATTTGTGCCCTCTAGCAGTATTTGAAGCTCACAGTCACCTTGTGTAGAAAACCCTATTTGTGCCCTCTAGCAGTATTTGAAGCTCACATTCACCTTGTGTAGAAAACCCTATTTGTGCCCTCTAGCACTATTTGAAGCTCACAGTTACCTTTTGTAGAAAACCCTATTTGTGCCCTCTAGCAGTATTTGAAGCTCACAGTCACCTTGTGTAGAAAACCCTATTTGTGCCTTCTAGCAGTATTTGAAGCTCACAGTCACCTTGTGTAGAAAACCCTATTTGTGCCCTCTAGCAGTATTTGAAGCTCACAGTCACATTGTGTAGAAAACCCTATTTGTGCCTTCTAGCAGTATTTGAAGCTCACAGTAACATTGTGTAGAAAACCCTATTTGTACCCTCTAGCACTATTTGAAACTTACAGTCACATTGCGACAAACACAAGCAACATTTTCTACTGCTGTAAGCCAGGAAGCAGGATATTGCCCCACAGGCCCTTTCTTTGTGATTGAAGTGCTAGGCATACTCTAATGTCTCTGAAAGATATCCGATATCTCTGCAAGTCTCTCTTTTAAATGTCATGTTTCAATCCAAAACATAATAGAAACTGTTAGTTGACATGCAGTCGACCTTCTACAGTTTTTATCTCAGATACTTAGCCTCTAAGAGACAAACTTTGAATCTAGTGAGACTGGTGACAGCAGCCCAGATGACCACCAGACCCAATTAAAAGTCAACACAACCTATTAGCTTTACTGGACTAACCAAGGAAAATGTATTGGTAAGAAGATTTCAAGAATATCTTTCATAAACAGTTAACCAGATGTAGATGTCACAGATAACATGACCCTAGGCTGTTTCGCTTATCAAATTAATATAATGGGTTATCATTTATGTGTGGAATTCACCTGTTGTTCACTACAAAGATATCCAAAGTATATATTTGATGCCCAGCATTCCTTACTCCTATTACTTAAGTATTCTCCTTATGTTGATATGGTTGGGAAATATTTGAAGGAGAAAATTATTTTTTATGTAAATTATGTTTCTCAGATAATACTTACCCAGTTATATTACTTAAAATCCCACCCAACCAACCTGGCATATAAGCATCCTTGTTTTTATATCACTCATTAAAAACTGGCAACAGCTACTGTTGGCAAGTGGAGGTAATGGACAAGAGTTATTGCCCTTCATTGATAATGAGATAGAAAAAGACTTATTTTCATTGTTTAGTTTATCTGGATTTAGGAGGTAGCTGGATTATATCCAAATGTGAATAAAATCAGCCAAGTATTCTTGGAGAAACTGTTGATTAAAAAAAATGATCTGGCAAGAGGGGTCGCTGAAATCGGACCCAATGAGATGAAGGTTTCAAGGCAAGCAAAAGACTTGGTGAATGATTCTACCCCACCCACACCGCTCAAACAAAAAAAAAAAATGTATCAATTTATTTTTGCATAAAAATAAAAGATAACATTGAGATTTCAGAATGAATACAATTTAATTTTCAAAATTGATATAGTAAGACTAACAGTAATTCTGCTCTAATATTGATGTAGTACAAGAATGTTTTAGTTAAGTGAAAAATGATTCTTTATAGAATACAGAATTTACTAGGATGGATAATATTTTGAGACTTGAAAAAAGTACCAGTCTGGTTCCATAACCAGATTACATTAATGCATAAATAGCAAGAACAAAGAATGTGAATTCATTAATTTCATGGGAATATATTTTTGTAGTTTTTGCACAACATGACATTTTCATTGATACTTTATTTTGTGGGTTGGGGAAGTGGTCCTGTTGTTTTAACTCAAGGTTTGTTGATCATAAGGTATGTAAATTAGATGCTTGCAGAAAATTTGGAGTCTACAATATTGGTGCTTTATGAAAATAGTTAATTCACAATTTTTTGCATGGTTTTATTATAATAAATGTGGTATAGGATAAAACATCTATTACAATACAATTTATGATACTGCCTTACTTTGAAATTATCTCAATTATTGTCATACAAAAGTGTGATTGCTAATAAAAATAATGTTAGACTAACTTGTACAACTATTAAAGCTAACATAAAAGTTAAGGTCTAGACAATGTCTGGCTAAGACAGTGCAGCTTTAAAGTGCTCACTTTACAGCAATGTAGTCCTTGGTTTGTTCCTTGGAATTCACATATGCAAGAATAGCTACTGACTCGCTGTGTAGGCAATTTTCTCCAGCTTATTTTATTACTTTCCACATCTGAGACCACACATTTTGAGTTATCAAGAATAGTGTATGTATAAGTCAAGTCCAACTACTAGCTGCACTGACCAAGATTTGCTGTCACATAATGTGCCAGAAGATCTGGGTCCCCTCATTTTGTCTGGAGTAATCAGTAGAACAAATAACACAGACCTACTGGTGCTTTTTATGGGTCTATCTTATTTGTAGTTGAACTTTACTTATAAGCAAGTATAATATGGTAACTATACATTAGGAAAATCACTGTATGATTCATGCACAACAAAGAAGTGTTTTTGAAAGAAAATATGTTGCAACTTTTATTTATTTACTTCATTTCAGATATGCCAGTATTGTGGAGGTTTTAGCTGGAATTACAGAAAATGCAGCTAGCAATCAGTTGATTCTCTCCAATGATAGAGAATTATCTGAGTTAGTTGATCCGACATTGGAAATTAGGAAATATCCACGATCTCTTTTACAGACACAATTATACATTTTTCCAAAACAAGTTCAAGATGATGTTCGTCATAGAATTATTGACATCCGTAAGTAATAGTTGTCACAAATTATTAAGCATTTTATATGTATCATTATTGTCATTACCTTCATTTGTTAGCAGCAGCATTGTTGTTGTCATAAATTTCTATCTTTTATATTGCATTGATAATTACTAACATTTAAATCATATATTTTTGCTAGTTTTGACAAACTTGGGATATTGTATTCTGTGACGATCAGAGTTTGAAAACCAGTATTTTAATGATTAATTATTCTTCCCATACTTTGTTTTATATTCAGGGGCTTACAATGAACTCCATCACCCACAAAAATTATGCCTGAGTCCTTGCTTTTCCAATTTAAGCAATTAGCAATTTAAGCAATTAAGCAAGTTCCAATTTAAGCAATTAGCCTTTGAAAATCGTTGTTTTCTGTTTTCCTATGATCCTTTCACAAGAAACAGATCTACCTATCAACAAATGTAGTTTTACAAAGCTACAAAAATTTATAATTGTGAGAATAAATGAATTCACAGTATCAAGGATGCTTTTTATAGACTTGATGTTACAGCAATCTTTTATATGGATGTTTGGGCAGAGCTCTTGATGTGGATTTTTATGAATTGGGTATTTTAGTCCATGCTTTTGACCTGATTGTTCTTTTCGTTCTTTTATTTTATTTTTTATGATAGATTAAGGATATTTTTCTCCACAGTGCACAGCAAAACAGATGACACCAGCATGAGTCATAGTCACAAAGAAGCTTATCATGCTTTTGAGAGTGTGTCAAATGACTTAATGATAAGATTAATGTATAGTGAACTCAGTTTAATGACAAGGTCTGTAATATCAAACATGCTTGATTTTGAGAACTTGTCGCAGCCAGTATAGGTTTTATGACTGAACATGTCAAAATGAAACACCCACTATGCACTGACATCTTTGGGCTAATTAAATATAATTGTGTACTTTGAATTCAATTAAAAATTCTGAAATTACTTTTTAGTTATTATATTTGCTTAAGTTCCATTTATGTACTGCTCATCTGGGAGATGCTGTGTTGTCTATGCTGTAAAAATGAGACAGTCATAGTTTGGATAATTTACTCACACTAGATATTAGGGGTGCATGGTTTAACCAGTGTATGAATTTATTATGGTATGAATCCATCTGATACGATACTCTACCAATGAACTCTTCATGCTGTGTTTCTGTACTATACATCTGAAATTCCTATGGCTGTCTTAACTTTCTGTGCTTCAGTATTTTGTTTCTTTTTCGAAACATTTCCTGAGCTCAATAATGTTAGGTATATATTCCTGCCACCTCCCAAATCCATACCTTTTAAAAAGTTAAAAATTTTGTTTATTCTGTTTCATATTGACAAAGTGTAATAACTCTTGCTCATTACCTCCCTTTACCAACACCATGAATCACTAGTTTGTAAACTTTTCTTCTGTGCTATCAGCATTATTCATGATACCTCCCATAAATCCAAGTCATTATAAGTGTCCAAATTGGCCATCCATCTAGAAATTTGGACTTTTTCTGTGTAATAATCATATCTCTACAGGATTGCTCTATTGGCTTGGCAGTTAGTGTCAACCTCAGATGCGTGAGGTCACAGGTTTGAATGCTGGCTGAGTCATACCAGAGACTTTAAAAAATGGTACTAACAGCTGCCTCACTTGGCGCTCAGCATTACACCTCTACAGATGGTATAATTATTTTTACATCTTTCCAGATTTTTTGTGAATTTTTCACATTCTTCTCAATTTAGATGACTTATACAATACTCTCATTTAATTCATATATTTACTTTTTATAACTTACTGCCCTTTACTTGATTACCCAATTAGTAACAGGTCCTCAGAGACTGCCTAATGCACTGAATTATTGGAGACTCCTTCAGATGCTTAGTTGTTTTTATTCTTGTGTTGTTTCAGTAAAATCAGGTCAGCCAAGTGCATTAAATGTAAGAAAACAAGGTAAGGGTAGGTACGCACAAGTCTTGTTTATTGTGTTCTAAAAGTACATCACCACCTTATAGTGCATGCATTATGCAGTCTGAAGACGTCTGGACTGTATTATTACAGAAAAGAGCCAAAGGAAAAGACAAAAAAAGCAAATCCCACAAGACAACATCAACATCCAAGGTCTGCATTGCTTGAGAACCTTTTTTGGGGACATTGCTGGATACTCCCTTTTTCCCAGACTGTGATGTTTACAACCATCTGCTACAGTTACCTCAGTAAAAATGGGGGAACAAAACAGTTAGGTCTTGCAGTCTACTGCCTTTGTACAAATTGCATCGCCTGGTTCAAGACATAATGACATAGTTATTAAATTCAGGCCAAATTTTACCCTTCCCTCTCTTGCATCTGCAGGTTTTCTGATTCATTGGTGGAGTGTCTCCCTCACCAAAGTTTGGGCAGCTCAGCTGACACAAGTTCCTCACCTACATGTCTGAGCATGGCCTTTAGTGAATTGTAATTTTGCTGGGTCTGTTGAATCCATCGAAAGCCAGCCAAACAACCACCCCAGTTCCAAGATAGATCCTTCCATCCAGCCATGATTACAGCTCCATCTTCCCAACAGCTATGGGATCTTAGTGACAGATCAGTCTTACTCACTGAATCATCAGCCACATACGCATATTTTGATAAGCAATTTAGGGAAAACACCATTAATCCTGACCTGCCCTTTGGCATAGACAATAACAACAATGGCCAGCAGGCTATTCCAGTACAACACATTTGTCAGGCAGACCAGACTTACTGTATGCCACAATGTATGTTTTTTTTGGATATGTTTGCTGAACAGAACTACACAAACAGTGAGTGTGAAGATACTCCAGGACAACAGCCTGTCATTCAAATCAATTATTTCCTCAAAATCAGATGGTGACCTAGGTCATTTCAGAGGAGCTTTTTTCTCATTTTTCCCCTTTCCTCCTTTCATTTTTAAGAGATTGGGAAAAGGACAATTTTGTTCAACAGGACATCTGATCTCTTTCAACAAACAGGAGGTGGAGATTGTGCAAGAACCACAATCTTTGGTTTTATTCCAGACTTTTTCTCATCCAGTAGGCAAACAGCAAATAAAGGCAGATGACGGACCTGAGTTTCCTCAGAACCAATACATTTTGCCACCAGAATTCAAAAGAGAGAGAGAGAGAGATTTGACATTTCATAAATTTATGAATTGTTTACTATGGCATGATTTATCAGTTTCAAGTTCTACCCTGTGGTCTAAATATCATCCCCTTGGTTTTTACCAGAATTATGGAATGCATCATCACTCTGTTAAGGTCGACTTCATTTACAGTTATTGTAGTGTATTTGGATGACATCTTCCAGAATCATATGGTAAGTTCTTTTCTTCTTAAGGGGAGAAATGATTCTCTATCACTTTTAGATCGTCTAGGTTTACTCATGAACTGGCTTAAATCTGATCATCCATTCCAGCATTTTGTTCATCTGGATATGAAATTTCTCACCTGTCTCAATCTGGTATGCCTCCCTCATCTTCATGTAGTCGGGATATAAAGCCCATGGTCTCCAACAGGACTTGTAGTTCAATGAGAGAGTTCTGGCATCTCCTTGAATTGTCCAGATAATTGATTCCGCTCAGTTGTCCCTTAAGGATGACCTTGTTGGCCCAATGGCACCCCATTCAATGTTCGCTCAATCAAAAGGTCATGATCACACACAAGGTATAATCATCATGATAGTATGTGCTAATGGCATGGCTGGAGTTCTACCTGTTGTTGGATTTAGCTACTGTTAGTGGCATATGTGAGCCACGCAATCAACCTCTCCACATCAATCTTCTCAAAATCAATGCTGTGATCAACAATTTCCAGTTCTGGAAGGATTGATTTTTGTGGAAAATAGCCCTAATATGAGACAATTTGTGATGGTGAACTGCCTCCTAAAACGGGCACTAATTATCAACTTGATTATTCTGAATTTGTCCATTTCTATCTTATTGTAATCTGGCCAGACCTATTGTTCAGGCTACCACTCAATCCAGAAAGGGGCAGGTCATTCATTAAGAATACAGAATGGTCTCACCATCAGTTAGTCTTTCATCAGATCTGCACACTTTGGGACATCTGATGATTGATCATTTTGTAACAAAGTGTAATTAAAACTTGCCCACCTTCCTCTCTCCAGTTCATAACATTGAAGATTTGACATAGTCAGTTGGGAGGAATTGTGGGCCTGAGTGTACCCTCCCACAGTTTTGGTGCTGAAAATAGTCCAGACATTGATTGGTCAGAACTGCATATGATTCTGATAGACCTCTCAGATGGGTCAAGTCCTGGGTCATTGATCAACTTGACCTTGCAACAGATCTGCCCAAGAAGATTTTGGCTAGTCCATATCTTCTCAAACTCCTGATGGTCTTCTTCATGCCTGGCTCTTATCTGGGCAGCTATACAAGAAAACAAATTTAAAATTTTGATTATGGAAAAAAATCTTGCGAAGACCTATGAGGGAAAATGGCATGTTTTTAGTGACTACAGTTAAGTTAATAACATCATCATAATAACATCATATGTGCTGTTGCCGACCAAAATTCCTCATTCTCTCTGGCTCTACAAGGAGAAACAGTTGGCCCCAATTACCATCAAAGGCTACCACTGTATGATATCTGACAAAATCCACCTTCATGGCAAATGCATTATTTGACTTAATGAAATATCTATCTGACCTTGGCTAGGAGCAACCAAAACTGTGTACCATATCAAACAATTTGACATGACATGTATTGGACATTCCGTGTTGAAAAATGGTTTTATCTTTGTAAAACATTGTTTGTTTTGATGGATGCTTCATCTTTCATTTATAGTTTGTAAAAAAAAAGTATAATCTACTTTTGTAAGTTCAGTTTTGTTTTTATGCACAACAAATGAAATATGCAGCATCTCTCAGAATTCACAAAATTATTAGTTTTTCTTTAAAACCATATTTCTACTGAAATAAAACCTATGTGATATAAATATAAAGAATCTCAAATCGGTAATAATTTAATATTAAATTTATGAAGGTAATTGAATAATATCCAGCATTTGTAACCCTAGGCAAGCAAAAGCTTGACATTATGTAACTCATTTCATAAATTCAATATTAATTCATTGCCCAATTGAGATCCTCTGTTTCTGTTAGCTGTGTTCTTGTTTTAGGAATAAATGAGAAATGAATGTATCTATAGCGAAGTAATGGACAAGTATTGCAGCACAAAGATGACCAACCTTATCAGATAATGCTAATATGTGTGGCGATTTACTAGTGGTCCATTCAGAATATCTCAAACTGTCAAAGAGTCTATGGTTTACAGCCAACAATTTAAGAATTTTTCTGTCTACTTTATATATAAAGACAAAATGAATCTTCACAGTACTTTGTGCTTGTCTGTTAAGTTTAGGATCTGGTTTACAGGCTGTTCACCATTACTAAAGTACACATTCAAGTATGGTGTTCTTTTTCAACACTCAATCAGCAAATTGGTTTCATAACCAGACTGCCTAGTAGGCAAAGGTAAAATATCAATATGGAAGAATTTATAACAGTAATTATGATACAGCAGTGTACCAATGTGTACTGATATATCATTATATTGTTGTGCGACTAATGTTAACTTGTCTTAAGCATATTTAAAATGCAAGATGCAAACAAAACACAAACCTATCTCTTATAGCTTGAACTTGTCCACATTTTAAAATATTTCCCAGATGTTGTTCACATAAAGACATTTAAAAGAAAGCTTTATGAAACTTTAAATTTTTGTTTACTGTATAATTGATCCCAATACATTGCAGTATATATTTGAATACATTGTCCTATATCACAGTATATTACAATATAAACAATAATGCAATGCTTGTTCCTATTAACTATATCAGATAATCAGTTGCTAATGCATCAAACAGATATTGCATATCTTTAAATGAAAATTTCTTTCAGCGGCATTCTCAGAATTTTCATCAGAAATGGATCTTGAGAAGGATGCAAAGATTTCAAAGAAGTGTGCAGCAATTTCCTATTACATTGCTACAGCCATTAGCCGGGTCCTGCAGCATCAAAACTTGATGGCCAGTGCAGAAAATAATTTAAGGTTCTCTTTTTATTCATCTGCGTTGTACATTAAAAATTACTAGATTTTATGGACTTAAAAAATGTAAAATGAGATGTGTGTGGAAAATTGATCTTCAGCATTCAAAAGAAATCACAGTTCAGGATTTAAAGTCATTTTGACCAGATTGCAAAATGATTATGGCCTAAGGGTTAATGTCTCTCTGCTATCCATCCAAACTGAGCTAAGGATATACATTTAAGTCATTTTGTGAAATACTTTTTCTTGTAGAGTGATATCTCTTGATATGTCAGTATTTAATTAGGAATACAATAGTCATAACTGAATACTAGTACCATTACTTGTCCAACAATCTGGCAAAGCCTTTGGGTGCAGAGTATTTTGTATTATAAAAGTTTGGAAAATATGGATCCTATACAATTTGTGCCAAATTAAGAAAAACTAAATACATGCTAGAGTTGCACCCATGCATAATATGGTATACACCAAACTGCAGACAGCAGCTACCCAAATCTGCCATTACATAAAGCATGTCACAGCAAGCTCTGTGATCTAAAATGTCATAGATAATACTAAGACCAGTTTTAACCCATATTGGCAGCCTGCTGGGCATAATGGACATAAATTCCTATCACTGAGTGTGCATAGGTTTTGGAACATTGCAACTGGTAGAGCCAGATTACCTTGTAACTTTTATTGCCATACCAGCCTGCAAGTTATGTATCATTCTCTTTATGTATCATTTTCTTTATGTCCTGAGGGCCCCAAGTGGTCTAAAACACTCTCTGTTATGGTTCAATGCCATCTCACCTCTGTCTACGTGGGTTCAAGTCTACGATTCGGCGAATGTGGATATGTGAGAAAGCTTGCCACTACCTTCTCAATGGTCGATGGTTCTTTCTATGGATTTCCTGGTTGCTTCATCCACCACTAATACTGGCTGCCATGTATAGCCTATCATTTGTTAAAAAATGGCATTAAGCCCAACAACAATAACAACAACACTTTATGCCCTGCCAGCTGCCGACTAAATGGTCCAGCCATCAAGACAATTATTGCATAGTTTTAACTGTCATAAATCTGTCATCTTGGACTGGCTACAGCACAACACCAAACTGTTACTACAGTGGCAGTGTCCTATGCTCAGCAGACTGCTCTGACCAGCCAGACCAACTGTATCCACGATACCAGTACATGGCAAATTGGCATAATATATAGCATTGGATACATCCAGACTGGCACAACTAAGCATGTCAGACCAGTATTCCCCAATTTCTCAGTTGGACCATGCTCAATGCTGGACTTGACTTGTCCATACCTGCATATTTGACAGGTAGGATGTTTCTAATACTTGCTGACAATTTGGCTTAAACATTATCATGCAAAAATCTACCCCTAATTCCCCATTTGTTGAGTGGGTAACATGGACTTTCTGAACATTATAATCCAAGCATGAAAAGGATGGAATTTATTTTTAGACAGCATTTGAAGATGCAGAATATACTGGGAATTTCTTGGATAAAATTTGTGACCCTAGTAACTCAAGGGCCTTCATTTTGGTAAGAAAATTGTTTGTAATAAGAGCTTCCTAGATGGGTGATTATTAGCATGGTTAATTTTTAAATGACAATTTTGTTCAGCAAATACTGTCTGATGATAGTGATGAAAGCTATTTAGTTTTAAAGTTGGGAGTAAATCAGTGAAAGTGTTAATGGAAATACTAATGAGTGATTCTGAACCCGAAAATGGTGTTAAATACAAGTCTGATGTACATGCTGGATAGAAAAAGGACAGATGTCATGCCAGTTAACTAATCATTTCAGTGGAATTTTGAAATTAAATGTAGAAAAGGCAAACTAACAAAATGAATTAAATTACAGACAATTTAAAAGTAAAACAATTTCTTTTCTCATCATGATTTAGCCCCTCAAACTCTTGTGCTACAAAAACATATAGCCTGGGTATAAGGGTTAAAATAAATGCAATAAATAAAAATCTAAAACTCAAATTAAGAAGAAGTAAAGATATTTATTTGATCAATATACCTCCGTTGGAACAAGTAGACTATGGCATTAATGGACTTCAGATCCTAAATTGTGACATCATGGAACAGATAGTAAAGCTGGCATAGTAATCAGTAAAGATGATATTAGAAAACAGGCTGCCCAAGGAACAGACACTGTACCAGCTATTGGCCTGGGACATAATACAAGAAGAAACCATTTGGTTCTGACTCAATTTGTTTTGGCAACATTCTGTTAGAAAATGATGTTGTGCCTGTGTTGTCCTTTTTGTGATACACGTTGGGATGGGGGCAGTCTGTCCTTCACAACAGAATGGGAAATGATCAGTATTTTATAGGAAGTAGTTTTGCAACAGTAGGGATTACCTCTCATAGTTCACAGTGAGTATGTTACCAAAAGGTCAGTAGCCAACAGAATGGTTTGCACAGGAACTAATGACACCACATTCAGCCATCCTTCTAAGTGTGTTGTGTTAGGCCCCATCAGGAGTACTCCATACATATCAATATTTTAGAAATAAAGACTTTAATGGATGCTGTTCTATCATAACAGATGTTATCTGCAAAGGGCATACTCATCGTACCAATCATCTTGTCTGGTGACAGTTCTTAAGAAGGCAAGAGAAACAGTCCCCAGACCCTTAGTATCCAATTTAGGATTTTCTCAGGTGGTACCCTCATTGGCAAATTGGCAGTTAAGTCCTCTACTTCTCCAGGATACTTAAGTTCCTAGCAAACTCAAAATTTCCATTGGAATCAGGCAATCTGCAATGTATAGTCCTTTTACTATGTGGTCTTTAGCGAATGCAAATATCCCAAACTGCAATGGTATAACCAAACATGCCCTCCCCATCACAGAATTGAGGAACCTTGGGTGCTGACTAATACTGCTAACTCAGTTCAGGCAAGAAATATCATGGATTAGCATCTTCCTTATTCATGCAGCAGAGATCCCATTGCAGCTCTACCTTTTTTTCTCCAGTTTTTGTGCTGGGACATTTTCACGACTACAGTGTCTGCCTCACCTGCCAATGGTGAGGCAGTCCCCATATGTCTTCATAGCACTGTTTACTGTAAATGTAGGTATTGATATGAGACCAGATATGTTGAAACTGCATACCTGGCTTATATCAATATTCCCTCTGGAAGAAACAATCCTCTGTTCAGGTGGATGCTAAAATTGCACGAGCAAGATGGTCCACAACTTTGGAAGTCATAAAAAATGGAGAGCTTTCAACAGTGGAGTGAGCAGAGCATGTATTTCCCATAATATCTCAGTATGACTGGTAGCTAACTTCCAGTGCTCTTCAGGAAGTTAGATCCCATTAAAATCACAGGCTAACATTATATGCTTTCCTATGCCTTTCCTTTCATAGAGAGGCCCTGAGTGGCCGAGTGGTCTAAAGCTCTAACCATTACAGATTGTTGCCTCTCACCTCAGTCTGTGTGGATTCAAGTCTCAGGTTTGGCCAATTTGGGTATGTGAAAAAGCTTGCCAGTAGCTTCTTGTCAGTCGGTGGTTGTTTCCAGCGATTCCTGATTTCTTCGTCCACGAATTATACTGGCTGCCATGTATAGCTTATCTTGTGCTGAAAATGGTGTTAAACCCTGCAACAACAACAGCAACAACAACAGCTTTCTTGGAAGGGAGGATATAGATCAGAAGACCACTAGAAGAAGGAAATAAAGATATTTCTGCCCAGTCTGGTAGTTTGTGGAAATGATGGGTCACCTTAAAGAAACTAACATATGTCTAGTTTAATGTCACAATTGATCATTAGGTTAGTACAGTCACTATTACATGTAGACTTTGAATTAGTGAAGACACAAAGATCAGTTTTGAAAATTATATCTTTTTTTGCAATCTATGCAATGTTTAACATAAACACAATATGCGTTATATGTGTGTACACAAGAAATATCTTGTTTAAGGTTAAAATTGTTCTCTATTAAGAATGATTAATATATGGATTACTTAGTTCCTACATGAAGCTATAGGCAAAATAATAATTAGAGGAATTGTGCAAACCTGAAACAGACTATATTAAATCTGATAGCATTGTGCCATGTGAAATTTGACTTACATCTAATATTACAAAATAGACTATAAAATGCAGATTATAGAAAGAAAGGAAGAATATCTACAATTATTATCTACAGTTAAATGATCAGTATTGTAAAGGAAGCTTTTACCACCACCACTTCACAGATGAGCAGGTGTGTCATTTGCACATGTGAGTAAAACTTGCAATTGTCTGACAGAATGAAAACATGCATTATGGATAAAGCTTTACACAGCAGTGTAACTTATAATCTCTATAATTTAAAATGCAGTACACTGTCAACTTTGTGCACACATTTTCATGACATTTGGATAGTATCCCAGAGGTACTGCTCCCTAACTGACATTACCAAAGACATGGGATGGAGGTCAAAGATGACATTTTCCAGCTTTTACCTTGGAGACATTGCATCATAAAGGCTCAGTTTGATCTGGTGGGTTCTGTGCCAGCAGCATGACAGGATACTTTTCTAGATCACATGATGCAAGTACCCTTTTTCTGCTGGACCGGTGGGAGTGAACATATTTTTCTTTTGATCCCATCCATGCATAAACCATGTTAACCCTAACAGATCTCTCACACAAACCTTGAAGTTACTGTTTATGTTAGGACTGGAGACAAGGCCAGCTGCAGAGGATAGATATGTAACGTGCTTTTCTTGTTGCATAGTCATATAACATTAGGATGGGATGCATAGTCATATAACATGATGAATAGTCATATAGCATTAGGATGCATAGTCATGTAACATTAGGATGCATAGTCATATAACATTAGCATGCATAGTCATATAATATTAGGATGCATAGTCATAACATTAGGATGCATAGTGATATAACATTAGGATGCATAGTCTTATAACATTAGGATGCATAGTCATATAACATTAGGATGCATAATCATAGAATATTAGGATGCATAATTATATAACATTAGGATGCATAGTCTTATAACTTTAGGATGCATAGTCATATAACATTAGGATGCATAGTCATAACATTAGGATGCATAGTGATATAACATTAAGATGCATAGTCTTATAACATTAGGATGCATAGTCATATAACATTAGGATGCATAGTCATATAATATTAGGATGCATAGTCATAACATTAGGATGCATGGTCATATAACATTAGGATGCATAGTCATAGAACATTAGGATGCATAGTTATATAACATTAGGATGCATAGTCTTATAACTTTAGGATGCATAGTCATATAACATTAGGATGCATAGTCATAACATTAGGATGCATAGTGATATAACATTAAGATGCATAGTCTTATAACATTAGGATGCATAGTCATATAACATTAGGATGCATAGTCTTATAATATTAGGATGCATAGTCATAACATTAGGATGCATAGTCATATAACATTAGGATGCATAGTCATAGAACATTAGGATGCATAGTTATATAACATTAGGATGCATAGTCATATAACATTATGATTAGGCAGCTGAAGAAAAAATAAACATTTTTAATAATAAACATGTTTCTTTGGTAATACTTACCATGTCGTAAAATGGGTATACACTCCCTTCAGTTACATCCCTGTAAGAATGCACATCCATCACAGTTGTAACTGACAATTGAAGGATTCTGACATCAGTCCCTCTATATAAAGAGAAACTACTCTTCTCGGATTTACACCTTTATAAACAGAAAACACTTCAGCACTATGTTGCTAAAACAAGCCCAAAGCACAATAAAGGTCTTTTTAGCTTTAGATGGCTGGAAAAAGTATGGAAGTTTGTGATACTGTATTTTATTTAAACATTATGGCTTAGATGAGGCATCGACTACTCAATATAGGTTCATTGTGATTGGCAAGACATGCATGATCACCCACTCATGACTGATGGATACAGTTTTAGACCATGAAGATACCACATGCTCATTTATAGGTCCACAGACTTTAGATGTTTTGTACCAGACAGGTCTGGAAAATTATGCATACCAGTCTGGAAAAGGTCTAAAATTCTTTTTTTCAACAGCTGTATGAACCCTGCATGATATTGGCTACTTTGTTTACCTGTATTTATAAGGCTAAGACTGTTCAATATTTTATTTTTTTATTATCCAGAAAATTGATTATCATTTGAACAAAACAATTACTGCTTAATAACTGTAATCACTTTTTAGAAGTCTGATCTCCATTTCATATCTCATTGATGTTCATATTTACTAATTTCTATATCAAGTTATAATCTTTTGTGCTACATTCAGAATAACTATTGATAACATTTTTTTTACTCATGTGATCTTTCTATTATCTTTATGGAGATAATTTATATCTCTGGTACATAGAAAAGCATGAAAGTGTTCATATTGTATGCTTGTGTTTATTTATTCCTATGATTCTCTTTTGAAAGAATTTTTTGTTTCCCACAGGGTATCAATCAAACGTGTTGTGTGGCATTGTGAAAAGAATTTGCCATTTATCAGTAGTGCAATAGTTCAAGTAAGGAAAAGACAAGAGGCAGTGAGATGGGCATTTGGATACATTGTACCTTTTGCTAAAGTCCATTTTGGCCAAGGAAAAATGAAAACTGAATTTACTGATGCACATAACTGCTTAAAAACAATAGAAAGATTGATGGAAGATCCTTCATACCAGGAGTTTCTTGAAAAGGTAATATGTTTGACTTGATTTTATTGTCCCACCTGCATAAGCAGATGGTGGGACCTAGATATAAATTTTCCAAGCAGCACTAGTGTTGATATTGCATGTAATTTTGTAATCAGGTATTTACAAATCATATGCTGTATATAATTAAAGTATCCTGGTCAATATTTTTTTTAAAAATTTCTCTTGGCCAAGGAAAAAGGTATTTACAAATCGTATGCTGTATATAATTAAAGTATCCTGGTCAGTATTTTTGTATTTTTTTAAATTTTTTTCTCATGACATTCAGAAAATTATCACATTAAAGCAAGTTGTGGAATGTTTAGTGTGTGCTTCCTTTCCTGAAAATATTGATCATTATTTCCTTGTTCTTTACAAAATAAGATCCAGTCTTTCATACAATGATATTTATAACTCTTATCTTTAAAAACAAGTTGCTTATCATTATCCACCATTGTGTTCAGATGAACAGACAGGTTCTTTGAGCCCATTCACTGTATTGTTCAGATTAATTGTTAATGATTTTAGCTGTTTATATAGCAAAAAGTGATTTATCCTAAACCACCACCAACTCGTTTGGATGGGTCAGTATGTTAATTTGTCATGCCCTGGTGCTTTTAGATTAAAAATATGAAGAGCAGTTTTTGTTTTACCTTGAGTATGGCATTTAACTACTTTATGTAATTGATCTGGTAGTAGTTTGGTACCAGCCCCTGATGGAAGCTTGACCCGTGATGGACAGAGGAACATTATTGATTGCAGTTCTACTCTTTTGATTACTTCATGCCATGGAAACTGGCCTGTCTTACTTGACTCCAAATCATACTTTGAAAATAATGACTTGAAAAGAACTAAATTGCATACTGCTTTTTATTAGCACAAAAATGTCATTTTTTTATCTATTTCATAATGAAATTTTGAAATATGTCAGTGGAAGAAAAATGATCCAACCAGAGTGGCAATATCCCTTCTGCAACTACCTTATTTTCTCATTTAGGAATCTGTATTTAGTTAAATGAATAGTTCCACAGTTAGGCCTATTTCAGTTTTTATTTTGCTCCATCTCTCTTTTTCTCTCTTTCTCTCTCATCAGATCTTACATTTTATCAGCTTACACTTATGTAATCAGTAAGGAGGTGCCAACAAGAAATGAATAAAAATGAACTCCAGAGAAAAACAAGAAAAGGTGGGCATTAAGTATTACCTAGTTTTTATAATTAATTTCTTTATAAATCATACAAACTATCACATCTGAACTTAAATGAGTTGTTGCTTATTTGAAAGTCAGTGTCATCCATACCATATTGTATACCTGTTTCACTCTACAACAAATGATAAACATTTTTAGTAAAATCCTTGATTAAATATAGTAGTACAACTGTTTAAGTAGCAATTCTAACTCCTATCACAATCATTATCATGTTTGAAAGTGATGAAAAAAATCGTGAATTGATTAGTTGTGATTGGTTGTGATTGGAAACCAAAATAGTAGAGCAATGCTTGAAACTTGTTTACAGCATCTGTTGACAAGCTAGACTGCATGCATGCTTTAGCCACATAAAATTTACAATAGAATACAAAAATGAACAAAAAAATAATCAAAATATATTCATATTTATTAAAATCTTTCATTTAAAGATGCTATATTCCGATGTCTATCAGATACAACCATTCTGTTACGTTCGACAGTACACCTATCCCAGTAATATTCACTGTATCTATTCAGGGACAAAATGCGTTAATGGAAAGAAAAGTGTCTTCATTTTTGTTTGCAAACTAATTAATTTTACTAAATAAACAATTTGAAGTAAGATGGTAAAAAGTTGCTGTTGTAAAATTACTGTAAAATTTATTTTCTTTTTATTCATATAATAATGCAGTCATTAATTTAATATATATTTTGTCATACATTTCATATTAAATACTCATGTTAATATTCTATGTATTTTTTAAAGTAGATAAATCACCTGTCATTTTTTGCAGTTTTTATTAATTTATTCTATCTAATTTCAAGATAAGAGTACACTTGTTGGTAGACTGGCATGCACTCTCCTAATAGTGTTTTATTTATAGAAGCTGCCTTATTTCCATTAAACATACTTTCAAACTTTTGACCTAGGTTTCTATTTATAGCATTTGCATAGCTTAGTTAGGAGAGAACAGACTGGTTTGCTAATTTTAATCTTTGCTCTCAGATTCTTTGTTCCATTTCATAAAAGGTGCAGAATCAGTATGTTGGGATCTGGTGCTAAAAGCCAAGTCAGATTTATTTAAGTCGATGTTTGTGTTAGCAGCAAAAATATTTTTTTTCAAATAATTTCACAATGGATTAGAAAAAGACTAAAAGCAAATTAGAGATGAATACATGAATTACATAATACAACGTTCCATTCTAATGCAGCTTCACGCTCATTGCAGGGTGTGTGGAAAGGATTTTAATATTAGTCTTGGTAGTAAAACAAAGAAACCTTGAATTACTAACTACAGCACTAAGGTAACTTATTTTTTTACAGCAGAACTCAATTTTGGACACAAATTTTATAAATGCAGAGGCATTATTTACCGAGTTCTTAATAAAACATGTACTACCCCTAGTGGTAGAAGATTACGTTGGTTCTTTGTTCAAACGACTGTTTCCAGATTCCAAAATTGCCAAAAATATGCATATACAAGAAAACAAATCATCAAATATTGTTAGGTATTTAGAAGGAGATACTGAATCACTTAATATTGCAGATTCCATTAAAATTGGACCGTTTGGTATTACCAGACAGGAGTAGTGAATGTGATGACAGAAAGTTTTTCTCAGTCAGTTTTGGAGACTTTTACAACAAAGAGGGCAAAGTCTGAGTGCTCTTCTTTCATTACCAGAATTACCAGTAGATTTCACTTGAGAAAACAGTTTTTATTTGCTTGAAAATGCTTTGAATAAACACAATTTGGCAGAACTGTATGGGGTTTTCAGCTGATAAAGCATCAGTGATTACTAGATTTCATAAAGAAGTTGCATTCTATATTTTGAAAAATGTCTCCATCAGTGTAAATATCAGGTTGTCCCTGTCATTTGATGCACTTTACTGCAGGAAAGGCTGCCAATAAATCAGAAGGAGAACTTCTGAAGTATCAAGTTTGCATTCTACCTGACAATGTACTACCTATGGATAGAGTTGATCGGTAATGGCACCTTAATTCCCAGCTAAAGACCCAATATTTGGAATATATAAATTTTCTCTTCTCTGTCAGGTTATAAAAGGAATATTGGTTCTTTTCCATTCTACTGCTGTGAGAGATTGTTCAGTATAATTAACAAAAATAAAACCAAATTTAGGTCCAGGCTCTGTAACCCAGTACTTGGTGATTTACCTTATGCAAAATATTCATAGTCTCAGTTGGTACAAAATGTTTTGAAATTCAGTAAGAGAGTCTATTGCTTTGTAATGCTAAAAGTGCTACATATGAAAACTTTAAGCAGTTACTGATGTTAAAAGACTAAAGAAACAAATAAATCATTTTTTACATATGCTCATTGAATTTTATTGTGTTATATTTGGATAGCTCTTTTTTTTGTTGCTCAAATTACTTTTTTGCCCACTTGGATTCCACTTTTTCCTTGCCAGGAGTTAACATGTATGTACATATAATCATTTTTGTTTAAAAAACACAATTCTCATGGAATAGAAAATTTGTTTAAACAATCATTTAATTTTCAGAATTTTTGTGATCTTTTTCTTGGGGACTGGTATGCAGCATATTAGCCATCTCAAACTAATGACAAAGAAAATTATTTTAACAACTAAATACTTGAGTCTTAAATTTTACAGATTGAAAAGAGAATGAAGGAGATAGAAAACTACATCCAGGTGCTGTTAAGCAAAGTGATGGAGCAGGAACAAAAATCCATTACAATGAGCAGTAAATGTTCAGAGGAAGATTACTGGTAATGTGTTTCTTTTTATAGTTATTATAAGGTGCCTTTGCTAAGACAGCTTCCCCATTTTAATCTGCTTGCACAAAATTGTCATCACATAGATGGAGAGTAGAGTTAAATGTACACTGTCAGGGATGGGATATAGGAGCCCTATAGGAAATATGATTCCACTTCATTAGTTTTGTTTGTAAATATCATTCCAATTTTTATGCCCCAAATGCCCACTATGTTCTAGACAAGAATGTATGCACATCTATGCTTCTGGGGTATTTTATTTTAAATATTGTTAAGGAAGTTGAAGGAGACTGGAGCCTTGATGTCAGCGATGACAAGCTTGGGTTAGGTTTTTGAATGTTTTTCATTTATTTGACATTATTATTAGTAAGCTATTTAAACATTTATACCAGCCATGTGCAGCTTCCTCCAGAGCACATGCCAGATAAGCAATTTTTAAAGTCACATGATGTAAGTAAGCAAATAAAACAAGGACACAGGCTGTAGGTTGTATATGCCTGATTTATACAGTAGATAGTTCCAGGATGATGTCATCAGCAGTGAAATTTGTGGCATGCTGGGAGATTTGCCATTGAGTTTATATGGTGTGTGAAAGTTGAACTAAATTCATTGAATCTCAAGATACTGTTCCAAAATATACATATATACATACATACATACATACATACATACATACATACATACATACATACATACATACATACATACATACATACATACATACATACATACATACATACATACACACACACACACACACACACACACACACACACACACATACATACATACATACATACATACATACATACATAAACAGAGCACAAATCATCATAAATACAGACAGACAGAGAGACAGAAAACAAATCAACCTTTCTGGTGGTATCTATATTTGTAATTTATAAGTTGACAATGTGCCTTGTTCAAAATGGTCAATTATGTTGGTCATATATAGAAGAAACTGCCCATCATCCAGGTAAAATGAGCATATCATCTGCTAGTGACCTTATTTGGAAGCATCAATATTACTGGACCTCTGCCTCAAATCAGTATCTTTAGAAGATAGCACGTGTATTTTTTATAGCTTTAAAATTATAAAAGTATATTTGTGTGTCAAAAATATTTAAGTTAAATGCATACTTCTTCACACTTTGTTTAACAGGATTATTTCCTTATTTCTCAGACTTTTGTACTGAGAGATACTTAACCAGTTGCAGTTTGAGATCTCGCATGGCAGGTGTGTACATTCCCTGCAGAAATGGTTGTTTTTTGGTTGGTATTAGACTATTTTGTGCAGAGGAAATTACAGACACACCCCTGAGTCTAATCACAGTCACTCAACTGCTTGTGAGTCCAGAATGCTGATCTTCAGGGAATCTTCAATTTTCTATTCCATTCACGCCAGATCCTTTGCCTACCCGAGTATGAACAAAGGGATTATCTTCATATTAAGAAATATTTAATATCTGTATGTACATAAACAGCTCTTGTGACTGTAATGTGATTGGTCATGTCCCTCCATCGTTATGCCAATGTGTCCATCTGTCTTGCCAGCTATCCATTGGTCATTCTTTTTGCATTCCTGAACTCTGTCTACATTTATTGATAGTGGATGATTATATTACATATAATATTTGACAAGGATGAGGATATGATATCAGAAGTTTCAAAATAATAAAAAATGCAGATATCTGCCATGACATTTTGATTTCTATGTGAATATATTCAGTAGTTAGATCTTGATGTTTTCATGATGAAACTCTGATGTATTATGACTACATTATATATATTTACATTCAATAAAAAAAGGTTTTTTATACCTTTTTCTTGCCTTTTCATCACAATTATTTCTACATGTATCTTTTTACTTCAGTCTGTCTAAAGCAGAGAATCTTAAACAGAAGGTCATTGGTGTGATGACTATAATGATGAAACATCGGAAGTATGGGGACCTTCACAGTCACGAGAAATTCATTCATCAGTGTGAATTGTAAGTTATAGGATTCAGTTATAATGGACACACCTGTTATCCACAAGTTAAAATTTTTACTGATAAACTTTTGTAGGGTTCACTGATGAATCATTTATTTCTAAGGAAGCAAAGTATTTGAAGGCCAAGACCGCACTTTATCATACAGAAATGGGGAATGTATTAGCTTTGCACAGCAGAGGTCTAGAGTTTGATGCCAGGATCCAGCATGTGCATAGTAATGATGTTTTCCATCCAACTTCCTGTTTCTTTATCAGTTACATTACCCATCATAATATTTTTTTTTAAAAAAAAAATTTATTACTTCAGCCCCTCCCAACTAATGTATTAATAATGTCGTTTTACTTGTTGTAGCAATCAAAGCAAAGAGGTGTTATCCTGCTTGCAGAGAACAAAATCTAACAAAAATGGAGGCATTGGTGCCAAATTTTGTCATTCATCAGTTAGTATTTTTGTTCGTTCTTAGTCTGTACAATCTCCTAATGTGAGTCTTCAAAAGTACCTTCCAATTTGTGCCTTTTTTCCAGTCAAGTAATTCTTGGTAGTTTTCTTATTTTGAAGGTGTATACTTCATCTATTTTCATGCTTAGAGATTTAATCTGGCTGACTTGTATGGCATGTTGTTCAGACCACAATTGTGAAAACTCAACTCTTTGGATGGGCAATAGATGGGCATTGTTTGGTTTCTAAATACTCTTCACTCCATACTGCCACTCAGGCCTGCAAGGCTAAGGAATCAGTAGTTTTAGACAAGGAAGAGGAGTGTCCTTCTGTTTTGTGCAGTCTTAACATCTTAAAAAACTTGCAAATTGTCTGTCTGGCAAGATATGCAATCCAGGCATATGCAAACTGTCTGACAAGATGTGCAGCCCAGGCAATTCTAAAACTCTTCTCAGAAAGCATTACCAGTCACCTTTTCATCTCAGTGGCAAATAACCCACTCAGATATCTTTAATACTGAGTTTCTGGCCTCGGACAAGAAATTTGCAGCTGAAAATATGACTGCTTCTATTTTCTACAGTGTTGACATGCTACATTGAAATCGGCATGTCATATTGTAGTCACATCATTGCTGTTAGACATGGCATAATTAGTGATTTTCCATCTTGCTGAACTATCCCTATGAGTCGATAACCTGAATTGAAAAAGTTGTCAGCTGAGCAGGACATAAGTCCATGTGAATGTTTTGACTGCTTCTGCTAATTTAGACTTGGTGTGATGAGATACAATTGTGCATTTGGAATCACTTAAACTGTATCATGCCCTTACAAAAAACTTTTGAGGTTGCCATTGCTTTTTGGAGGCAAAATTAAGGAAGTTAAGAGACATGCAGTTTAGGAAATGTCCTTCTCACATTTGGCCTACGCAGTCATATAAACCCAATCATTCTAAGTCTTATAGGAGAGATGATCAGAGACAAAAATATAATGGCTTATTTCCTGCCCAATAACAGAATCAGATTTGATTCTAGTCAGATCTCCAGAGGCAGCAATCCACTTAATTTAGGAGGTAGTTTTATAGAGGGTGCTAGAAGAAGGGTTTCTTATTCCCCAAGCCATCCAAAACTCACCATTGACTCACCACCCTGACGACCCCCAGACAGCCTTCTGGTGGGCACCAGAATTTGCATTTCAACTATCATGAATCACTTCCTTTCTGCTGAATGATTTGATGATCCAAGCTATTTCAGAGGGGTCTGAGATTTAATCTATTCACCCTGCTTCTCTATTTTTCTGACACTAATTATGGATGTACTGCCAGATTCATTGAAGGATTAAATTATACAATATAAGATCAGGTCATTAATCAACAGGCATGTTGTTGGAGATTGTACATATTCTATAAATATTCAAGATGGACATGGCCTAATCAATCCAACTATCCATTAGAAGGGATAACTTTGCCATCAGACTGATCCATACTTTCAGATCCCAATTTACCCAGCATCGTAGAAATTTTTTATGAGTTGTATGTGAAGGGAATATTTACAAGTCCCTAGCTCTTCCATTGGGTCTTGACATCAGCCCATGGCCATTATCAAAGAGCCCAAACTGCATCATTATCCTATTCCCGTCAACTTCATCCACAGTGGCGTTTGAATGACATCCTCCAGAACCATATGGTAAGTCAGGAATGAAATCCTATCCCTTTTCTAGTGAACTAGAAAATGTCCAATCTCCATCCAGCATAATATTGTGACACCTAGGTGTGGAGTTTTTTTCTTTGCTGATATGGATATTTTAGCTGGTAGTCCAATTCCAACAGATGATATATTATTTCAAAAGAGTTTAAGCAACTCCTTAAATCATTCAGTTTGGCAGTGGATCTGATTTCAATTTGCTTTCTTATATACACATTACAGTTGACCTTCTTGGCTCAGTGGTTACCCTTCTACCGTTCACTATCAAAAGGTCATAATTATGAATGAAATATCATTCTTGTATCATTGGCCTTGTCATGACAGTTCTTTTGGAAAACCCCAACTAAAAGTTATAGTATGTATGAATGCTGTGACATGGTTTGGAGAACCCACCTGTTTCTGATTCTTCAGTATTGTCAGTAGTAAGCAGGGATTTGAGGAAATGCCTCTTTTAACCAACAGCTGTAATCAGTGCCTTTCATTTTTGGAAGGGTCATCTCAGTGGTAAAGTAATTGTATCAGACAACTCTGATTCTAATCAGAGTTGTTTGATCTATCATCTAATGATCTATCATTCGTTCCAAATGGCACATCTATCAATTAATCTTGCATCAAATTTTTATACTTTGGTGGCATCAGACAATCAGTCTTTTCTAACAATGTGAAATCAAAATTACATGCCTTTATTTATCCAATTTTAGACCCAGAAACTTGGGCTTAATTGCACTTTCAGTTAGTCAGGAATGTCTCTGGCTACCCACCTCGAGTCTTAGAATAAAAATAATACAGAAGTTGAGGGGTGAGAAATGAAAACTTATTTTGATAACCCCCCCCCCATGAGACAAGTTCAGGGACAATGATTTACTTGATTTTGGCAGCAGATCTCAGGAAAAATTTGGACAAGCTAAACCTTCTCAAATAAACATACTCACAGGTATGCAGTCCCAATCCAAATTAGGGGAGCCTTGTAAAGGGAAGATTTGAAACCTCTGATTGCGGAAAGAATCTTTAGAGTACGAAGGGAAAGTGGTGTGTATTTAGAGGGCAGTGCAAAGTCAGCATCATCCTTTTTGAGTGCATAAGTCTGGCTGACTTTTTCTCTTTCCTGTTCAAGAAGAAAAAATTGACCCTGATTACCATCAGAGGCATATCAGTTGAGACATAATTAGATGTCCACCATGCACAAATATCTTTCTTGAGTCTTTGTCTACAGGATCAAGCTTTGCATAGATAAGATTTGAATCCGGAATGTCTGGTGGCAACTGATCAAATAACCAGTAAACCCAGTTGACAGCAGAGCTTCCTCATGGGTATAGTTCAGCATTTTCAGTGGATTCACCCATGAGATGCTTGTCAGTAGGAAGAGTTAAATAATTCTCTTCTTATTCAGTTATAGTTGTCACAGATTATATGACTGTTGGCTGTACAGTTAGAAGAATGGGATATCCTTCATATAGGGAATCCAACCTTCCTCAAAGGATACACATGGTATATTCAAAATGTTCTTCCTATGACCTATTCTCCAAATGTTAATGTGGTCAGGGAACATATTTCAAGGAGGCAGATTTTCAGTAAAAGATTACAATTCTCTTAGAATACTTTTTGTGATCATTTTACTTTTAAATCCCTCTCAACCTCCTGCCATGCAAGCATTCTTGTTCATCCATTGCTCACCCTAAAATTAGTGACACCTGGTGGCAGTAAGAAGAAGTAATAGGCAAACCTTACTGCATCTGTCTGTATGATATAGACTGGTAAGATTGTGAGGGCTGGATTTGGGAGCTAGCAAGACTTGTTTTCCTTACATGAATATAATCAGATAAGTATTCACAGAGAAACAGCATACAGTTGAATTTGTCAGTACATTGATGCAACAGGTGCTGATAGTAAAGAGGTAACCATTTTGCTTAGGGATGCATCTTGTGATGATGTTTGAAAAGGTTTTTAACTTTTTTAAAGGCTAATTTATATTGAAAATATTACTCATACTTTTGGGGGTGGAGGGTGGGTTTGGAATTTGCAGTAAAACATGCTTATTTGCAATGCTCTTGTTTGCTTTGTTAGGTTTGATTTATCTCCAGAAAAGCATCTCCTTTTTATGTCTTATTAAATCAGTTGTTGCATCAACAGAAGTTGGTGTGGTGTTTATAATTTTTAACATAGCTTTTAACAATTTTTCAGTCATATCGCTATGATGTCTGCAGTGTGGCAGTTTATAGTGATGTCTAGCACTGAGGCATTATAGTTCAGACATGTAGCATGATCAACAAAAGTTGGAAAAATGAGAAGACTTTGTTGCAAAATAGGGGTTACCATATACACTCATGTACAAGTCAGGACCAATGGCACAGATCCAGATCTGTCATTGCCTAATGTGCTGACAGATCAGACTGGGTCTATGCAGTTCCTTAAGTATAATCATTAGGACAAAGAATACAGATTTGGATCTACCTGTGCATTATGCAGCAGCATATCATGGTCTGTGTTATTTTCAGCTGGACCCAACATGTGTGTGTATATTGAGTACTTGAGCTTGGGTATCTCAGCTGGTTAGAGTTCAGGAGGTACCCATATTTTAGTTATTTTACCGTCCTTGAAATCTGATCACCAGTGAGATAATGCAGAGGCACTTCCATCGTATTTGGCTAGAGTCTGACATTCACTATTAGTGGGTTTATATAATCATGGCTTTCCAAAATGCAATAGAAAATGAGTTGCAGGAAATAGTTCTATGTATGAACTTAGTTGGTTGAGGTGGTTAGAGCACCCATCTTATAATAGGAAGATCCAGGGTTTGAGCCTATCATTTTCATCTGACATACTGGAACACTAGTTACTCTCCCCATTGAAATAATTTTGGCAAACATCATATGACCTTCAGAATAGTCATGTGTCACCATTGGCTTTGCATGTTTCACCCTGTGACAACTGTATATAATTACAATGAATATAAGGTGTGCTTTAATTTCTTTTAAAAGACAAATTATAATCACTTCATTTTCTTCTCATTAAAGGCAAAAGCTAGAAGAATACTTCACAAGTCTTGTATCAATCTTACATGGCCACTGCATGGAAAACCTAAAACTATGTTACAGAGAGGGCATGAAAAATATTTGGTAAGTTTCTTGTTACAGTTCTACTTCCAAGCAAATTCCAGGTCAAATGTCACAGACCAAAAGTAATTAAAAAAATAATTTTTATACAGAAAATTCCTTAATATTCTCTCTCTCTCTCTCTCTCTCTCTCTCTCTCTCTCTCTCTCTCTCTCTCTCTCTCTCTCTCTCTCTCTATCTCTCTCTCTCTCTCTCTCTATCTCTATCTCTCTCTCTCTCTATCTCTCTCTCTCTCTCTCTCTCTCTCTCTCTCTCTCTCTCTCTCTCTCTCTCTCTCTCTCTCTCTCTCTCTCTCTCTCTCTCTCTCTCTCTCTCTCTCTCTCTCTCTCTCTCTCTCTCTCTCTCTCTCTCTCTCTCTCTCTCTCTCTCTCTCTCTTTCTCTCCAAACATTCTGTCCTAAATATTGTTGTTTTCAACCTTAACATATTGTAATTTCTTGACAGTAGATACCTTGAAATGCCCATATACTGCTCAGCGCTATTAACAATACACCCATAATTCTTTTCAGCAAAGGTGGTCATTTTTTACATTTTTATGTAATTTACTATGTACAACAATAAATCATTCCTGATATTTTATAAGTGGACTATTAAATATTTTAAGTTGTAAAAGTTCCAGGCTAGGTGTGTGATATGGAAATTTTGTGTGTGTGATAAAGAATCAAAGATTGAGTACCTACATCAAATGCCAGATCGACCATGTAAGATTAAATATATATATAGTAAAGCAATTGATTATATATTTCATAATAAGATGTTGAAATATATCAGTGGGAGAAAAATATATTGCCATATCCTCTCTCTCTCTCTCTCTCTCTCTCTCTCTCTCATTTATGCAGTCATTGTAGAGCTGGCATCAAGAAATGTCTAAAAATGAACTCAAAACAAAGTAGTAGGCTTAAAGAATTTATTTATAATTAGTTTTCCACGTTAATTTTGTAAATTGTCACTGACTGAATTTACATGAATTAAAGCTATTCAGTATTCAGGGTCACCCAAAGAGTATTTGTGTAATAGTTAACTTTCATTTAGCTTAGGGTGTCTTTAAATTCAGTTTATAAGCAATATGATATTTAATCATATTACCTTGATGTTAGAATGCAAATTTCCAGTGTGTAAAACTTTTGTGCTAAGTAAATTAATATGATTTGTGATTGCAAGCTATTCTGTGCAAGCACAAATGAAATGAAATGATGATATAATATGATACAATGGGATTATCCTTATATTATATTATGATACAAAAGGATTATCCTACTGGCATTATATTATGATACAAGAGGATTATCCTACTGGCATTACATTATGATACAAGGGGATAATTCTACTGGCATTACCTTATGGTACAAAGGGATTATCCTACTGATACTACATTATGATACAATGGGATTATCCTACTGGCATTATATTATGATACAATGGGATTATCCTACTGCCATTATAATATGATACAGGGGGATAATCCTACTGGCATTACATTATCACACAATGGGATTATCCTACTGGAATTATATTATAATACAGTGGAATTATCCTACTGACACTACATTATGATACAATGGGATTATCCTACTGGCATTATATTATAATACAATGGGATTATCCTACTGACACTACATTATGATAAAAAGGGATTATCATACTGACACTACATTATGATACAATGGGATTATCCTACTGGCATTATATTATAATACAATGGGATTATCCTACTGACACTACATTATGATAAAAAGGGATTATCATACTGACACTACATTATGATACAATGGGATTATCCTACTGGCATTATATTATAATACAATGGGATTATCCTACTGACACTACATTATGATACAAGGGGATAATCCTACTGGCATTACATTATGATACAAAGGGATTATCCTACTGGCATTACATTATGATACAAGGGGATTATTCTAATGGCATTACATTATGACACAATGGGATTATCCTACTGGCAAATAACAGATATCATAAGTTATGTAAAAATTATATTCTGGACAAACCAGAATCACAGCATTTCTATCTGAAGACCAATATCATCCTTTTGATCATCAAGTAATTGGCATAAATTAGTAATTAGAAATGATGACCACTAATGTCCAACCCCAGTTTCAAAACAGTCTGTTGAATAGTTGTCATTGTTAATATCATAATGTTATGATACTTCCAAGTCTATGTAAATGATACCGATCCATTATCCTGACATAGATACTTCCAAGTCTATGTAAATGATACCGATCCATTATCCTGACATAGATACTTCCAAGTCTATGTAAATGATACTGATCCATTATCCTGACATAGATACTTTCAAGTCTATGTAAATGATACCGATCCATCATCCTGACATAGATACTTTCAAGTCTATGTAAATGATACCGATCCATTATCCTGACATAGATACTTCCAAGTCTATGTAAATGATACCGATCCATTATCCTGACATAGATACTTCCAAGTCTATGTAAATGATACTGATCCATTATCCTGACATAGATACTTTCAAGTCTATGTAAATGATACCGATCCATCATCCTGACATAGATACTTTCAAGTCTATGTAAATGATACCGATCCATTATCCTGACATAGATACTTCCAAGTCTATGTAAATGATACCGATCCATTATCCTGACATAGATACTTCCAAGTCTATGTAAATGATACTGATCCATTATCCTGACATAGATACTTTCAAGTCTATGTAAATGATACCGATCCATCATCCTGACATAGATACTTTCAAGTCTATGTATATAATACCAATCCATCATTCTGACATAGATACTTCCAAGTCTATGTAAATGATACTGATACATTATCCTGACATAGATACTTCCAAGTCGATGTATATAATACCAATCCATTATCCTGACATAGATACTTTCAAGTCTATGTAAATGATACCAATCCATCATCCTGACATAGATACTTCCAAGTCTATGTAAATGATACCAATCCATCATCCTGACATAGATACTTCCAAGTCTATGTAAATGATACCGATCCATCATCCTGACATACATACTTCCAAGTCTATGTAAATGATACCAATCCATCATCCTGACATAGATACTTCCAAGTCTATGTATATAATACCAATCCATTATCCTGACATAGATACTTCCAAGTCTATGTAAATGATACTGATCCATCATCCTGACATAGATACTTCCAAGTCTATGTATATAATACCAATCCATTATCCTGACATAGATACTTCCAAGTCTATGTAAATGATACCAATCCATCATCCTGACATAGATACTTCCAAGTCTATGTAAATGATACCGATCCATTATCCTGACATAGATACTTCCAAGTCTATGTAAATGATACCGATCCATCATCCTGACATAGATACTTCCAAGTCTATTTAAATGATACCAATCCATCATCCTGACATAGATACTTCCAAGTCTATGTAAATGATACCGATCCATCATCCTGACATAGATACTTCCAAGTCTATGTAAATGATACCAATCCATCATCCTGACATAGATACTTCCAAGTCTATGTAAATGATACCGATCCATCATCCTGACATAGATACTTCCAAGTCTATGTAAATGATACCGATCCATCATCCTGACATAGATACTTCCAAGTCTATGTAAATGATACCAATCCATCATCCTGACATAGATACTTCCAAGTCTATGTATATAATACCAATCCATTATCCTGACATAGATACTTCCAAGTCTATGTAAATGATACTGATCCATCATCCTGACATAGATACTTCCAAGTCTATGTATATAATACCAATCCATTATCCTGACATAGATACTTCCAAGTCTATGTAAATGATACCAATCCATCATCCTGACATAGATACTTCCAAGTCTATGTAAATGATACCGATCCATTATCCTGACATAGATACTTCCAAGTCTATGTAAATGATACCGATCCATCATCCTGACATAGATACTTCCAAGTCGATGTATATAATACCAATCCATCATTCTGACATAGATACTTCCAAGTCTATGTAAATGATATCAATCCATCATCCTGACATACATACTTCCAAGTCTATGTAAATGATACCGATCCATCATCCTGACATAGATACTTCCAAGTCTATGTAAATGATACCAATCCATCATCCTGACATAGATACTTCCAAGTCTATTTAAATGATACCAATCCATCATCCTGACATAGATACTTCCAAGTCTATGTATATAATACCAATCCATTATCCTGACATAGATACTTCCAAGTCTATGTAAATGATACTGATCCATCATCCTGACATAGATACTTCCAAGTCTATGTAAATGATACCAATCCATCATCCTGACATAGATACTTTCAAGTCTATGTAAATGATACCAATCCATCATCCTGACATAGATACTTCCAAGTCTATGTATATAATACCAATCCATCATCCTGACATAGATACTTCCAAGTCTATGTAAATGATACTGATCCATCATCCAGACATACTTTCAAGTCTATGTAAATGATACCGATCCATCATCCAGACATACATACTTTCAAGTCTATGTAAATGATACCAATCCATCATCCTGACATACATACTTTCAAGTCTATGTAAATGATACCGATCCATCATCCAGACATACATACTTTCAAGTCTATGTAAATGATACCAATCCATCATCCTGACATAGATACTTCCAATTCGATGTATATAATACCAATCCATCATCCTGACATAGATACTTCCAAGTCTATGTAAATGATACTGATCCATTATCCTAACATAGATACTTCCAAGTCTATGTATATGATACAAATCCATCATCCTGAAATCGATACTTCAAAGTCTATGTAAATGATACCGATCCATCATCCTGACATAGATACTTCCAAGTCTATGTATATAATACCAATCCATCATCCTGACATAGATACTTCCAAGTCTATTTAAATGATACCGATCTATCATCCAGACATACATACTTCCAAGTCTATGTATATGATACCAATCCATCATCCTGACATACATACTTTCAAGTCTATGTAAATGATACCGATCCATCATCCAGACATACTTTCAAGTCTATGTAAATGATACCCTCCATCATCCAGACAGACATACTTTCAAGTCTATGTAAATGATACCAATCCATCATCCAGACATACATACTTTCAAGTCTATGTAAATGATACCAATCCATCATTCTGACATAGATACTTCCAAGACTATGTATATGATACCGATCCATCAACCTGACATAATGTTTTAAAATTGGCTCAAATGAATTTGAACAAGTTTGACAGGAAACAACCTTACATAAAAGCTTAGATATCAGCCAGGTTCACATAAGTTTCGTTTTCCTCTGTCATACAACAAATAAAATAATCATCAATCCAGTTTAATGTATAATTTATAAGTGTAAGCAAACTGTTGAGTTGAAATTCACTAAAGGAACCTAGAAAAAATTGTGATTAAAACAAAGAACATAAATGAATTCATGGAAATTTTTTTTCTAAATATTGCTTTGTTTCACATAATTGTCATTTTTTTGAACAATCATAATTAGCTGGCTATATATGTTATTATTTTTCAGGGTGTTATCTAAACATTTCACAAGAACGAAGAAGATTGAGCAAAACATAACATCAGTCATAGATTCCATTCAGCAACTTAGCTGTCAGTTAGGAAAGGTAATACAAAGATTTTATGTGGAATTCTATGTGTCAGTTAGGAAAGGTAATACAAAGATTTTATGTAGAATGCTATGTGTCAGTTAGGAAAGGTAATACAAAGATTTTATGTAGAATGCTATGTGTCAGTTAGGAAAGGTAACACAAAGATTTTATGTGGAATGCTATGTGTCAGTTAGGAAAGGTAATACAAAGATTTTATGTAGAATGCTATGTGTCAGTTAGGAAAGGTAATACAAAGATTTTATGTGGAATGCTATGTGTCAGTTAGGAAAGGTAATACAAAGATTTTATGTAGAATGCTATGTGTCAGTTAGGAAAGGTAATACAAAGATTTTATGTGGAATGCTATGTGTCAGTTAGGAAAGGTAATACAAAGATTTTATGTGGAATGCTATGTGTCAGTTAGGAAAGGTAACACAAAGATTTTATGTGGAATGCTATGTGTCAGTTAGGAAAGGTAACACAAAGATTTTATGTGGAATGCTATGTGTCAAACTTTTTTTGGAGTGAGACAGAAACAGAGATCTGTTGTACAGAGCATTCTTCCTTAAGCAGCCGTCTATGATGACACTTTATAATGGAGTGGTTACAAAAGAAAAAGTTACAGGGAAACTGATTGGGAGCTGTAGAATTAGTACTTACTGGTTATGATTGTTGTTGTTGTAGGGTTTAACACCATTTTTCAGCACAAGATAGGTTTTACATACATGCCAGTAACATTGGTGGAGGAAGCACCCTGGCACCCCTCCCGTAAAGAACCACTAACCAACAAGAAGCTACTGGCAAGCTTTATTTCTTACCCATGTTAGCTGAGCCTAAGACTCAAACACATGCAGACAGAAGTGAGATGGTAGTGATCCAAAATGGGAGTGCTTTAGACCACTTGACCACTCTTGGGACCCCTACTGATATGAAAGTTTGCTATAAAAAGAGTGCTGGTTGGAAGTTTTACTGTAATTATTGACATTTACTTTTATATTTACAATTGACAGTTCATGATCTACTGGTTGTCATATATGCCAACCATTACACTTTTGGCATAATCATTATGCTTTTTGTTCACTAAATTACGCCTTACGCAAAAAACATATCTGGATTACGCGTTTTCATTAGATCCAGCTCCCAAAAAAATTTGTTTTCTCATTTTTATTAATATCCCAATAATTCCACAGACCGTATTCTTGAAAAGATGGCTTCTTTGTAACTATGAGTACGCTTATCCATAGGCTTGCATGCACTTTCTTAAAAGTACAGTATTCTGTTCTATTTATAGTGGCTGTTCTATTTCCTTTCAAACTTTGACCTCAGATTTTATTTATGACATCTGTAACTAGGTTTAGAGTGAAGGAAGCAGACTGACTGGTTTTCTAATTTGTAATCTTTTCTTGCAGATTCTTTTGTTTTAAATAATATTTGGTATAGAACCAGTCTATGAGTGGTTTGCAGTGGATAATGCATCAGTGATGACTGTAATTCATAAAGGAGTTGCATCCTATATTTTAAAAATGTCTCCATCAGTGTACGTAACAGGTTGTCCCTGTCATTTGATGCACCTTTCTAAATGTCTCCATCAGTGTACATAACAGGTTGTCCCTGTCATTTGATGCACCTTTCTAAATGTCTCCATCAGTGTACATAACAGGTTGTCCCTGTCATTTGATGCACCTTTCTAAATGTCTCCATCAGTGTACATAACAGGTTGTCCCTGTCATTTGATGCACCTTTCTAAATGTCTCCATCAGTGTACATAACAGGTTGTCCCTGTCATTTGATGCACCTTTCTAAATGTCTCCATCACTGTACATAACAGGTTGTCCCTGTCATTTGATGCACCTTTCTAAATGTCTCCATCAGTGTACATAACAGGTTGTCCCTGTCATTTGATATACCTTTCTAAATGTCTCCATCAGTGTACATAACAGGTTGTCCCTGTCATTTGATGCACCTTGCTGCTGGAAAATTAGAAGTAGATATTGGTCATTTGCTTATCGATATCTACTATTATTTGGAGAAAAGTAGTAAAAGGAAACAAGCTCTAAAGTTGTTACAAGATCATTTTGATCTTGAAGTCTACAAAGTTATAATGCATGTGTGTAAAAGATGGCTATCCCTTGGCAAATGTATTAGCCATTTACTTGAGATATGGACAGCTCTACAAGCTTTCTTTCAAACTGAAAGTGAATGTGCACAGAGAAAAGGGTGGGGAAAAAAATGAGGAAGAGTAACACAAAAGCAGAGTCTGTCATTGTAAGACAGAAGAGAACAAGAGATGAAAGTATAGATAGAAATTCTAACAATGAAGAGAATGGGCCATGAGAAAGGAAGAAATTTAATTCCATGGAATTTTTATTTAAGAAGCCTATTTCTATCCAGCTTGAAGGCCTCCAGGCTCAGACTAAGATTGTCAAGGATAAATGTTGTTACAGAAAACTTCAATCCATCGTTAGCAAGCTAAATCAGCCAACTAAATCTGGTTCTTTAGAGGATAAATTAACTACAAATGTAGTTAGTAAGAAGCATACTGGAGCTTCTCATTCTTCTAAGGGCAAAACTAGCAAAGGGGATACAAAGATGTCACTGAAAGAAACAGGATCTGTTTACTGTTTGGAAGAATCAAAATGTGAGATGGTTCTCAAAAAACTTAATAATTCAGTTACAAAGCTGTATTGCTTGTTTGATACGGCAAATGTTGTCTTACAGAAAGAAAAACTATACATTCATATTTTACACAAGATTCTGTCAAACTATTTGTCAGATTTGCTAATAAGGTTTATTAAGCCAGAAATCATTTCCATCAACCAAGCTTTTAACTGACATCGATTTTCACGACAGAGCAAACCAGAAAGATAATGAAGATCTTGTAATTGGTGCAGAAGCAAGAGACTTCATAGAACACAATTCTACTCCTGCTATGAAGGTGTTCTTGATAATGTTAGAGATTATTATGCTATGGCATGTGATTACATGCGCCAGAAATTCCCATATGGAGATGAACGGCTTTTAAATGCTTCATTTGCTGATGTAAATGAGAGACAGTCAAAAAGCTTTAAAAGTGTAAAATTCTATATCAAGAGATATCCCTTATTATTGCCACCCTTGTCTACCTCGGATCATCTGGAATTAGAATTCCTTAAGTATCAAGTTGACACCCTACCCAACAATAAATATCAAGTTGACACCCTACCTGACAATAAATAAGTATCATTATCAAGTTGACACCCTACCTGATAATATACTTAATGCAGATAGAGTTGATGTACAATGGCACCTTATTTCCCAGCTCAAAGACCCAGTCACTGGAAGATATAAATTTCCTCCTCTTTGTCAGGTTATGAAAGGAATATTGGTTATTTACCATTCTAATGCTGACTGTGAGAGATTGTATAGTATTGTTAACCAAAATAAAAATGAATTCAGATCCAGGCTCAGTAACACAGTTCTTAGTGCTCTACTGGTGTGCAGCTGGAACAAAGTGTTTTGAAATGCAACATGATAATCTGTTGTTTAGTAAAGCTAAAAGTGCTACTTCTGAAAACTTGAAGCAGTAAAGGATGTTACAAGACTAAAGGGATAAATAAATCATTGTTCATTTATGTTTTAGCATGTTATATGTGGATATCTCTTTTCTTCTGCTTGAATTACTCTTTTTGTTGACTTGGATTACTCTTTTTCTGCTTGGATTACTCTTTTTGTCAACTTGGATTACTCTTTTTGTTGACTTAGATTACTCTTTTTCCTTGTGTGGGGTTGACATGTATGGGTTGTGGTGCTTGAGTATATTACTTATTTATCTTCTGTTGTAATTTAAGGCAATGGGGATTCAGCATTCAGCATTTTTACATATGAAACATTAATATTACTATTTTGGAAGCTAAGTGAAATTTGAAAGCTCTCAACATAGAAAAGGAGAACCTAACTTTTCAGTGCCTGTCACCAGTTAATGTAGTTTAGCATTAGTACATGTCACTAATTATTGTATTTTGGTATTAGTACATGTCACCAATTAATGTATTTTGGTGTTAGTACATGTGACCAATTAATGTATTTTTGGCATCAGTACATGTCACCAATCAATGTATTTTGGCATCAGTACATTTCACCAATTAATGTATATTGGCATCAGTACATGTCACCAATTAATGTATATTAGCATCACCAATTAATGTATATTGGCATCAGTACATGTCACCAATTAATTTATTTTGGCATCAGTACATGTTTTCCAGATCTTAACAACAATACTTTCATGGAAATAGTACAAGACAAATGTTAAATTTCATGTAGATGTAACACATTTTCTGTACATTATATTATCTAAAATCTTGTACAATTTTATATTTCAGGTGTAGGACAAATCATAGGTAACAGTCTAAATGATGTTGTCAAAGGGTTTAATTGATTACAGACTACTGAATGCTGTTATTAACTCTGCTGGTCATAAACCAGAAAGCTTATGCAGTTGCCATTTATCAGTCATTTGTTGGCATAAGTTTATTATTTCTCTTCCTCTTACAACTAGTGGGAGCAGAGTCATGAAACGTTACAACTCAATCAGCTGAAGGTCTAGTTTTTCTTGAATGAAGAGGGTGAAACTCCAGCATCCACTATGGTCACCATAGCACCCATCTTGAAAATCTTGTTGATGCTAGTACTCTTAAATGGATGGTCATATTGATATGGGGTTTTTCTGAGTATAGGACATCCTTCCCCTCCCCAACATTTTCCCCAACTCCCCTCCTGATATATCCCCTCCTTGATTTTTCCCTCTCATCAAATAGGATTCCCACCCATTATCATAAAACTTAATTCATTTAATATGACATTTTGCCAATAAAATATAAAAACTTATATTAGGTTATGTTAAAAGAAAAAGGTTATTTGAAATACATTTCAGTAGTAAGTGTTAAACAATGTTAACATTTTCACATATTAAAAAATTTTATATTTAAAATTTAATGTTCTAAGCAATTGCTTTTAAGTATTTAATGATGTCACGATTATCGAAGTCTGTGACTATGTTTGCAATTGTCGAAGAACAGTTTTTGTACTTTGTTGAGGCAAATGTCCACTGAAGATATGATTTAGGTTGACATTTAGGCTCTGTTCACAACTACAATTAATTGCACAAAAAAAAGGTTATTTAAAATAAATTTCAGTAGTAAGTGTTAAACAAAGTTAACATTTTCACATAATATAAAATTGTATTATTTAAAAGTTAATGTTGTAAGCAATTGCTTTTAAGTATTCCATGATGTCACATTTGTCGAAGTCGGTGACTATGTTTGCAATTCTCGAAGAATGGTCTTTGTACTTTGTTGAGGCAAATGTCCAATGAAGATCTGATTAAGGTTGATATTATTTAAGCTCTGTTCACAACTACAATTAATTGATAAATGGCAAATCCTTCTGTTGTTTATCTTAAATATATCAAATATGTGCAATAAATAAAGATTAGACTCGAGCCTCTTCAACATATTAAGGAAACCTCCTGTCCTACAATGAGTAAAAGCACTAGTAATTGATTGACAAATAAACAATGCCCATTTCTGTTATAACTAATAATGCTTAAAAATGGATGTGAATTTATATCCATGATTGTATGTGTGTGAGAGAGAGGGAAAGTAGATATTTTACATTTGATGCATTTATTTCAGATAACAACAGTCATACCTATGTACTAATGGTGATGCGGGATGAGAGTATACATCAAAGCTAAATGTTATATAAAAAAAATAATATAAAGAAAGGGGGGGTAAATGACTAGGGGATGAAATCCTATTGGATGTGGGGGGTCCATGGGGCAAGGGAAGGGGGAATATATTAGAGTGGGGAATGTCCAGGTGACAATGTCCGGATAGCGGTTTTTCTTTACATAACTTTCTATTATGTCTGATTGTTTCTAAATGAAAATGATGCCAATCAGGCAACCATTGAGGCAACCATTTGAATTTTTAATGCTACTGCTTTGCAAAAATGGTCTTATCAACATGAAAGACTTTGTATAATGTTTGGCTGATTTTAAATGTGAATAGTCTAACAGCCATTATGGCCATTGTGGTGGCTGTCTGGAAAATCTTGTTATCATGAGTAGAAGATAATGGAGTTTTTTTTGCAGAATAACTTCCTACATTGGTCCTAAATAAAAATGTCAGCCATCGAATGTAGTAATCATTGTTGCCATCTTGAAAATCGTTTTTTTAATTGCAATATTTAATTCATGTAAATGGTGTTATATTGACTTATATGGCTCCATAGCCATCTTGAAAATTTAATAATAATAAAAATAATAAACATAATAATAAAAAATTCTTTATGGAGCATGGTACTCCATTAGAATATAGATGTAGCTAGTCATCCTTTAGGCCCTCTCCTACTTTCTAACAGTCTGCATGCATGAATCCTACTAACAAACTGTTATCCCTACTTCTCTTGCATAGGGTTTTAATAAATGCACATCTTTCAATATTTAATTTGTTCTGAATAATAATGGTGTAGATTTAAACACCAATATATTTGAACATTAGTTAAGAAGTTTTGAAGACCAGACATAATTGACGTTGAAGTAAATTTAAATGTCATTGCTTGCATTTATTTAATTTTTTTAATTTTTAATGAACAGAGTGACTTGCACATACTCAAGTAAATTCTGACTAGACTGTTTTTTTGTTGCATTCTAATTTACCAGCTGACGGTGAACTTTTCAGTTGTAGTGGCATGGTGGTGATTATAAAAGAATGCATTGAAATCCATTCTGACCAATAATGTTTCTCATCTAATACCAGTTATGGGATAAATTTATATTTTTTCTCCATGAACAATGACAGGATGTAAAACAATTTTAAATACCATTTTTGGTGGCCTGCAAATCTATGTGGAGTATAAATTGAGTCAGCAAATTTGGCACATTTTCCATCATTCATCCATACATATGCCGATACTGAGTATGAGACGATGTGAGATCAATATCTTGGATTAACTTTTTTACTTCGTTCCACATAGCATTGCAAATTTTATCCTATCTATAACTAGGTAACCTTTCAGGTCAGGATCATTAAATGTAACAAAAAATACTTAATTTGCTTCACACGAAGCATTTTAAGTTTATTATGTACTTTTAGCTACATATAATGATTTGAAAATTCGGTGAGTTACAGATAGGATAAAACTCAGAATGCTGTGTAGTTTGAAACTATAATAAGTTTAAATTTAATAAATATTAAAAATATCACATTATGCTATTTCAGATTACTTGCAATAGATCCCAAGAATGACCATTTTACATGCTGTCTATGCTTTTGCTTGCAAGTATAATGACCTCTCCATCCCCAGCAAATAAGAATTTTAAAAAGTTGCACATAGATTTTGTGTACTTAGGTGACAAATGGTTTTTTATCTTTGCTCATGCTAGATATTACTTAAAATTGCTCTCAGTTCCATATGCAAGTTCAAAGATGTCACTGGCTGAAAAATTTACACGAGTATACACCTGGCATTTCCTTTCATTATATGGTACGGTATTTATAATATCCATGGGTAGCCTTATTTCCCTATTGGTAACCTCACTAATCTGATTTGATTTGCCAAATCTTGACCTCAAACAGGTGTTATCTTGGAACAACTGAATAAAGCTGTAGCATATTAAATTAGAATGTAAATATCACCACCAAACTGTGTGTGTGTGCGCATGTGTGTAACAAAAGGTGTGTTTTGAGGTCCCTTGTGGGGTTAGTGCATGTGACCCACAAAATCCATATCATCCAATTGAGAAAAAGCTAACTTTCATACAAGTCCTATAGAAAATTATTGGAAATTCAAATTGGAATGAAAGCAAATAACTTGTCTGTCCTGTTCAGAGCATTTAATACATTTACAGAAAAAAAAGGTAGATTCAGGGGTGTACCTAAAATATTTGGCACTCTCACAAACAATTTTGAAATGTAAACACACAGAAAATATATTATGTTTGCAAGTAGATTTAACAGTACAGTGCTGTCATAAGCAAATTGGCAATAATATAACTTTTACTTGGGCAAATTTTTCATTTGGTTTGAAAACATGTACTGGTATTTCAACTTTACCAATAGCACACCCCTTCCCTCTTATTGCTGTTACCTGGGATGGACCAACCCCCTCACATCCCACTTTGTACACCATTAGGTAGACTTAATATTGTCAGATGTCATCATTATACATATACACACATGTGCAAACACTCACATAATTACAACCACACTGACATTAAATAAAATATGCACCAAGTTTCTGTCTTAAATCCATTGTATGGCAAAAAATAGGCTTAATTAGATGCAGTCTTTGCTACTCTCAGTAGTTCAATAAGGGATTTGAATGTAATGCAAGTATCATTAGTATTCATTACCACTTACTGGATAGTACTGGTGATCAAAAATCCTTGCTTGATTCTATGAGCAAATCCAGGTCAGAAGCAAGTTGTTCTGGACATGCATAAAGTTAGCATTGTCAAATTGGTTTCTGATGCAGTTTAATTATGAGATATGCTTGTATCTATAGAAAAATTAATACATATCACATTAGGCACTGACCATTTCATTGGGAAAATGTAGGGAGGACAATATTTTCAAGTTTAATTGGGGATTTACAGGTAATATAGCAATAATAAATGCTTCTGTCCAGTATGGGTGTTATTACTTTATTAACACAGTTCAAATGTCCAAACATGAGCATGCACATATTATTTTTTTGGCTTAAATCATCCTGAAAAACATAGTTCCATTAATACTTAGTATTTTAGCAAGATTAAGGTAATAAAAAAAATAAAGAGAAATAAACTGAATGTTCAGATCAGTGAGTCAGCGATAATATTTGTGGTTTTCCTATTTCAACAGACATCATACATATGTTGATATGATGTTTGCAGTAGGTGCAAAGAATTAAATGTGTCCCCCACCCACTTTGCTGGATTGCTTCACAAAGTAAAACTCTGTTAACCAGGAGTTATGAAATTTATTTTTGCTGGACTTTGCTTGTTCTGTTTGTAGCAAATTGCTTCCTGGATCTCATTAAAAATGAATCACTCCTGAACAATATTCCGACAACTGAAATAATCTTGCTTTGTGTTTTATATATGGAGTAAATCAAAGAAATATTGCTGCTGTTCACAAACTTCAGAATAATCTTTAATACAGTTGGCTTCAATGGTCTCATTCAAGGCAATGATTATAATAGCATCTCTTTTGATTTGCCTATATTGGGTTGTTCCACTTTGTGATCTGTTCTTGTGCAAATTAGCACAATGAACTCATCCACTGTACTGTTTAATTTCCTCTAGTTAAACTGTTCCAATGATAATTTTACATCAACTCCAATCAGGACTGTTTACTGTTTATACATGGTACATGTAATTGGTGTTTTGGTTTGTATTTTATTTCTTCTAGTTTTTTTTCTTCATAGGTTATTGATATTTGTATTTTCCTAAAACAGTGTTAGGGGGCTTGAGAGTAAAAAATCACTTTAGCATGACACTGTTTTATGGAAGGTATGTGCTGATGTGTGATGAAATATGGCTGAAGAAACAAAAGCTAGAGAACCTTTAAATATTTGCATTCATAACATATGTTGTCAAAAGTACTGGATAAATTTTGAAGAAATCATCCTACTAACCCAGATTTATCAGTCAACTGCTCTTGCATTTGGCTGTTAGGAAGGTGAATGATCTTAGGTACACTTGTTAAAGTTCAGAACATTTATAACTTCTTTAAATATTGACCTGCAGATGGAAGAAGAATGGAAACAGAGGATGGATATAGTACTGGATGCAATCAAAGGCAATAGCACACAGACTTCAGCTCTTCAAGTTCAAGCAATCTCTGCTGCCCAAAATTTGAAAATGGAAGCCGCAGAGAAAGGACCAGTAGAGCCATTTAACATAGAGAGGAGTCAAAAGCTTAAGCAACTTAACTCAAGGTAAAATTTGATATCATTATGCCTCCAAAGTATCTATTGTGTGGGCATACTATTTTACCGAAACCCTGCTATCATGTACCCTTTTGGAATGTTGAATAGACCAGATGTTCTCACCCCAAATGCATGTCACAGAGGCATCTAATAGATGCTGTTTTAATAAGGAAATTTTTCCATGAAATTAAAATGTTTGTGTTATTAATTTGTATTTTTTTTTAAAAAAATTTGTCTGACATCAGAATATAAATGTTTTATCATTATATCAAATGTTTGTTTTAATCTGTCATTTTTTGTTTGCCTTTAAAAATGTTATTTATTGAAAAAATTGATTTTCATTCATTTTTTTTATTTTTATCAGCAGCTTAGTTCAATTGCTAGTATTTTGAATGGCAACAGAAAGCATTTTGGTTTATATTTCTTTTAATCATCCTATTGCTGTTCTTTAGTGCATAAAATCTAGTAACTCTACTATACAAATATGTAAATTATATACATTGTTATTTGTGTTAAAGGCATTGTATAGATAATTGCCCCTCGGTGTAATACACCTCATTATATTACCATTTCTCAGACCTGTCAATTACGATTTGACCATTCAATATTTACAGATTAATGGCAAAATCTACAGAAATATGATTGTTGTCATCAAATCTTGGTTTTGACTTGTCTAGGTTTGCTCTGGATCCAGGTTTTGATATTAGATTCATTAGAGTTGGTCAGAGAAACAGATGAACTTTACAAGAGTACATCAAAAGTTTTAATCTGTCCATATTTTTAATGTAAAATGATCTCAAGCTCAGAATCTTGATTCTACATAATAGCATTATCTAGAAATGTTATCCACTAAATGGAAACAGTTGAAGTGAATTGGGTAAATTGTAAATGGTTCAGACGTAAAACAAAAAAAGAATATTCACATTCTTGACTTGGCTAGGGCACAAGGCAGGAGAAATGAACAATTATACAATTATATTTATTGGATATAATGTTGATTTGAACATTATCTGTGACATAGAAAGTTTGAAGAAGGAAGAACGCAAAGACTACATCAAGTTGAGAAATCTAGAAAGGATCCATTGATTTCATTGGGTTTAGAATTGCAATTTCTACAACCAGACTGGTTATGATGATGTATCTATCTGCATTATATTCCTCATGATTTGGCATCCTCAATATAAGGCAGTATCCTCATTGGCTTCCATGAACAAGGTAATGATAGAGTACAGACATCATGTACCTCATATAAAGTGGTCATTTTAAAGTGGTATATACTACATGGTTTCAGTTGCTTAAGGATGTATCAGATTTGCTTTTGCTCAATTAAAATTTGCATGTAGGAAGTTCATCTTTTGTATGCTTATTTCCATGACATAAAAAATGCTTTAGGAGATCACTGGTTTCATTTGCCTAATTTTGAGCTGACAGTTCATTTACATCTTACAGTCTCCAGTTCTTAAGCAATGAAAGCCTGGTCATGAAGGGTCTAGTTCAGAAAAGTACAGTGATGCTTCAAGAGTAAGTATATATGTTTATTTGGATAGATGAATAGGTACCAGATGTAAAACTGTTTAGTAAAGCATGATTTGAGCTTTTTTGCTGTGAGTGACTACCTATTATTTATGACAGGAATCATGCATGGATAGATTTTATTATAAATACATTGTCATGCATTGCTTTGTTAATATTACAGTTATTAAACATGAAGCACAAAGCTGAAAGTTCTGCTGTTAGAAACCTCATCATCTATTCAGTTATAGTATAAGTTGCTGCCTTTGTATTATGGAGTTTGTATAGTTATGTCAGGGAGTTGTGGTAGCTCACTTAGAAGAATATCAGATTTGTGAGTTTGTATAGTTATGTCAGGGAGTTGTGGTAGCTCACTTAGAAGAATATCAGATTTGTGAGTTTGTATAGTTATGGCAGGGAGTTGTGGTAGCTCACTTAGAAGAATATCAGATTTGTGAGTTTGTATAGTTATGTCAGGGAGTTGTGGTAGCTCACTTAGAAGAATATCAGATTTGTGAGTTTGTATAGTTATGGCAGGGAGTTGTGGTAGCTCACTTAGAAAAATATCAGATTTGTGAGTTTGTATAGTTATGGCAGGGAGTTGTGGTAGCTCACTTAAAAGAATATCAGATTTGTGAGTTTGTATAGTTATGGCAGGGAGTTGTGGTAGCTCACTTAGAAGAATATCAGATTTGTGAGTTTGTATAGTTATGTCAGGGAGTTGTGGTAGCTCACTTAGAAGAATATCAGATTTGTGAGTTTGTATAGTTATGGCAGGGAGTTGTGGTAGCTCACTTAGAAGAATATCAGATTTGTGAGTTTGTATAGTTATGGCAGGGAGTTGTGGTAGCTCACTTAAAAGAATATCAGATTTGTGAGTTTGTATAGTTATGGCAGGGAGTTGTAGTAGCTCACTTAGAAAAATATCAGATTTGTGAGTTTGTATAGTTATGTCAGGGAGTTGTGGTAGCTCACTTAGAAGAATATCAGATTTGTGAGTTTGTATAGTTATGGCAGGGAGTTGTGATAGCTCACTTAGAAGAATATCAGATTTGTGAGTTTGTATAGTTATGGCAGGGAGTTGTGGTAGCTCACTTAGAAGAATATCCGATTTGTAAGTTTGTATAGTAATGTCAGGGAGTTGTGGTAGCTCACTTAGAAGAATATCAGATTTGTGAGTTTGAACATGTCCAGGTCAGCTGTCTCATTTTGTCCTTGGGAAAAGCACATGGCTACCATAATCTCAGCATGATATTGTCAGTATTAGGTTAAATGTACCATTAAGACAAAATGAGCTAAAATAGTGTTTGTCATGGTTGAAATCAGCCTTTGTAATTTGTCTTAAAGTTTTTTTTTTCTCATATCTTTCTGAGTGTGTTAATTCCATCTTTTAATTTAATATATTTACCCACAGGCAGGTCAGATCCCTTACAGTTGCTATTACAACTGCCTTGGAAATGTTAACGTCTTTATAAAATTTGTATGATAGATGTATATCTTTATTGCTACATGAAATTATTCTGAGATGAAATTTTCAAACTTAAGGATAACTTTGAACAAATACACATATGATCACTGTGTGTAATTTTGATTCATTAACTGAGCTGAATTTTCATCTGTAATAAGTGGTTTTCCTGCACAGACTTGTTATGAAAGAACAACAGTCTTGATGCATCACTCTTTGTTCACAGAAGGGGTGGTCTCTTTAGACAAGTTGTACTGTAATATGTAAAAGTGGATTTATGTACACTATGTACACCATCTTGCCTCAAGATTTATGTACAGTATATACACCATCTTGACTCAAGATTTATGTACAGTATGTACACCATCTTGACTCAAGATTACACAAAATTCTCCTAAAATGCAGATACCTGATAGATTAGAGACTTGATGTTAGTCAATCAGATCTCAGAATTTTAATTTACTCAGAATTTGGAATCATGGGATTTAGTTATTGAAAGATATACTCAGTCCCAACTTGTAACGAGTATAGTACTTTATATTAGTTGAGACTTCTTGCTATAGGTATTATACAGAAGCTTAAAAAAAATGAAAAGCAAATATTCATTATGATTCTTGATCTATTAACTGATTAAGGTTTCTCAGTTTTCCAAAAACACACATTTTATGCATTGACATGTATTTTGTTATTACTTCATCAAGAACAAAATGTAGAACAAAATTGATGCTTAACTTTGCTGTATGTTCAACATGTAAGCATAACATGAACAATTAGAGAGTATTTCAATCATATAAATATTGAACTTGTGAATGTTTTGTAAAACATGTGACAAGTTTTTTCACAAATCTTGAAATGTTGAGTGGTATCAATTTTCTATATTTTTCCAGGTTAGGAGATGGTCTCAAGGGGGACATGCCAAGCATCAGTCAACAAAAATATTATCAGCAAGACAAAACAAAGACATAGTTTGACTCATCCTAGCTGTGAATATAGTACTACACCCACTTGGATTTGAAATTTGAAGATTTAGCACAACAAAAAATCAATTAGAACAATTCTTGGATTACAGTTAAACTGTGGAAATATAAAAATAAACGTAAAGGTTTATATATGTTCCTTATTCCATAGTTTTAATTGAATGACTGCATTACTTAAATTAGCACTCATCTTGATGAAGGAATTGGAAGATCTTGCAAGAATCATTTACTTTTGGAGTCACCTTACTAATGGTGATGTACATTGTGAATGGAGGTTTTCTTTATTTTTGATATATAATGGATCATCACTTTTATTATGAACAGAAGCACTGTGCTCAAGATTATACTTCAGAAACATTTCTGTTAGTTCTTAGTTCTTTTGCTAATTGAAATTTGTGCTAGGGAAGAAAGAGAAAAAGATGAACTGCGAGTTATGATATTCACTTTGTATCAAGTGGAAGTTATATATAAGAAAGTATTCGTACAAAATGTGCACATCCCAAAGACACTTTTTAACGTGGATATACTCCAGTGTGTGTGTTTCTTTAATCCACAGCAGAAATTCAGAAGATACATAGCTTGCTATAGTCATACTGAGAAATATTTTCTTCAAATTAAGCAAACATGGACTCATCAGGACTTGATACCAAAGGCCCCTTTGTTGGCACAGTTGTAATTGATAGAAAACTTGTGTTAAAAGTTGATACTACTAACTTTTGTTATTCTCCATTGCATGGATCAAGGAATATATTTGGATGAAATAAATTAGACTTTTAGATAAAATACAATAATATGTCAGCAGCAACTCAAGAAATAGAGCCAAGGCAAGAGCAGTGAGTTGGAACACATGATGATGATGAACCAAGAGGAATTCAAGGAAGTCTTAGCCTGATATTGGTGTATATTGTAGTTATTTGACCATTTTTTATTTGCTATATGTCTTTAGAGTGGATCCTTTCCACATGGTCATTATGTTTATCAGAAAGTTCATGCAGTTAAACAGGAATTTACAAACATATTGTAAAAGTCTGCTTGTTCAGGCAAGATGACTCAAAAATGGAATTTGGCCTTGGAAAATTTGAGCTTGCCCCATACATAATGCCTAACATTTTGTTAAAGCAATGTGTGTGTGTGTGTGTGTGTGTGTGTGTGTGTGTGTGTGTGTGTGTGTGTGTGAGAGAGAGAGAGAGAGAGAGAGAGAGAGAGAGAGAGAGAGAGAGAGACTGTCCATATCTACTTATATGATCTTTGATAAATGCTGAGACTTTTGGAACAAGTGACATTTTCTTACAGATTCAGTAGAAAGTTATTGTCACTTTTGGATCTGCAGGAGAAGCAGCAATTTGAAGTGACTTTTATCCTAAATGTCACTTATAGTACAGGTGAGGAACCATCTTGAAGATCACTACACTGATGCACAAGTGCATTTCATTATGTAAATTTTACATTTATCTTACTGTATAGCTGTTGTTGACATGTGAACAGTATCAAACTAGTATTAGATATAGAAACCATATAAATCAGTGATATAATGAAGACCAGAGAATTGAAGACCATTCACACAGTGTGTGTGATTGATTTTCTAGCTTCATGACTTCATGAAGCCTGTAAAATGTGATATAAAATTACAATTATAAATAATGTTTGAGTTATTATGTATGATAGAATTCATTTACCAGGATTGCAACCATAGAAAGTGTGAAGCCTGAAATTTATTATTTATATAATAGGATTTTTTGTGGATGTTTCAGCATTGGACAGCTGTCCATTTTATAAATTGGATCGTTTGGATAAGGACACAAGTGAATGTCACTGTTTTTGAAAAATTAACAAAATACCATGATGAAAAAAATTGTGTGCCACTATTTCAATGTTATATCTTAATTAAGAATACTGATAGATCGATAAAGGATTTCAAGGCATGCAGCATGTCAGCATGACATGTTAATCAGAGATTTCAAACTGGAGCATACATTTCAAACTCAATACCCTACAACAAAAGTATTGTGATTGAACAGTGTTTTAGGCATATTTATTTATTTTAATGTACCTGGATATTATGGACAGTTTAACAGTGTTTTCATAAATTTAACATATTATTTATTGTGATGTTTTTCTTGAAAACACTGAACATAGTTTGTTTTAAAATGACTAACCTTGTACTAATAGTTTTAACACTTTTATCATCACATCATTGCATCAGTAAGGTATTCAAATACTATATAAAGAATCAGAAAGTTATTAATAACATAGCATTCTAGTGAAATTACAATTTTTGGCTTATTTAAATCTTCATTTACTTTATATATATATATATATATATATATATATATATATGATACAACAGTAAATGCTAAAATATTCAATATTTCCTTTGCAAAATGAATTTGTTCATGTCACATTTACAGTCCACCACAGTTGTCCAGTTTTGCTTATTTACATATTTGGGCCCCTAACATGAGGTGGGTGGGTGTTTATTTAGTATAATGTATTGCACCATAAACTGTACATAGGTCCTTATGTTACAAATATTCTTCCAGATTCATTATTTTGTTAATGGATTGAAATAAATTTAAATATTGGGATTAATAACAAAGACTTAGAAATTTGCCTTTGCATAAGGAGATTTGTTTCATCAGGTTATCTTCTGAAGCCTAACATGGATTTTAAAACTGAACATAAAAATAATAATACTAAGTTTGACTTTCACTTTCTTCATCACACTTTGATATAGTTATTGCCCCTGATTTATTTAAACAGTTTGTCTTTGAATCTTGAATCAAGGTTTGTTCATTTATACCATATTGATTATGTCATTTGGACACAGCTTTAGTCTCTTTTAGCTCTTTTAAATTGGGTTGGACATTCTTGGTGGTCTGCACTTGATAGGCACGAATGCTTTCATTGTCAACTGTACTTCAGTAATAGACTGTTTTTTAAGGAATAGACAACGAGAATGGCCCATGATATTGAATATGGGCATACACTGAACTTGGCTTTATGAGATTTTTCTGGCTCACTGTTATGATACTTGTATTATTTTACAATTGATAATATAGCCATCCTTCTAAAAAGATTGAAGGGATGTATTGGACATTAAGCATTTTCAAGACAGTGGACTTTTGATATTGTGGTTCTTTAGACTATATTGTTAGGGTCATTGTCACAAACATTTTTATGAAGTCCCCTCCCTGACTGAAGCCAATCTGAAGTGAGGTCATTCCTGATCAGATTCCAGTGTGCTTGACAAAAAAGTGGAATTTTACCATTTTGAGAGATGATGCCCATTTTATGAGGTCAACTTTTCTGTGTACAAGAGGTTGACTTGAGTAGGAAAATGACTATCGAACAGAGATGCAGAGTTAAATATTTATATGTAATCATACAGGAGAGGAGACACACTTTGTTACTTGTATATTTCAAATTTTTCTTGGTTTTTTTCAGTAATTCATCACAAATCGTGATTTCCATGGAAATTATAACTGGAATGTAATCATCAGCATTCATTTAGATACAGTACTAGTAGTTTATGTACCTTTGTATTTTTTGGTCAGAACAGTGAATTATATGCTCTTCATTATTAGGAAGTCAGTGTAAAGACTAATTCTGCATGCCTTGCTTACAGTTTACACAAGATTTTAACTAGGTTAGAGTCTTTAATAAAAGCAGATGACTAAGATATGTCTTAAAAAGCTCTTTGACTTGATTCAGATGGGTCTGACTAATAAGTATAAAGAAGGATGAGAAGTTATTCATGGGGTCCAACCATAATTTGGTTTGATACCTAATTATGTTCGCAGGGTGGAGTAATTCTTATACTTGCTGGAGTTGTTTTGTTGGAATCAGTCAATCTGATATATCAGTTAGTCTGATGATGGCTTCTTGAAAGAGTTAATTACTTGGATCTGATCAGTCAGTGTGAGATCAAATGAGATTTATTCATGGAGCCAGTCAAAATGATCTAATTTAGATTTAATTGAGTTCGTCAGATAGACTCCATTTGACACCAAATGAAATATTGATAGAGTCAGTCAAATAAATATCAGTTGGACACTGATGAGGTCTTCTGGTTATATAGAGCTGATCATTTAACCTGACACCTATTGAAGTCTTCTGCAATAAGTTTTAATTGATCTTATTTTTTATGTTGACACCTGATAAAGACAGACTGACCTGTCAGCATGACACTGGATGAAGTCTTTTAGTTTGAATCAGCCAGTTTTGACACATGATGAAGTCTTCTGGATGGACTTGTAGAGTCAGACTGATCTAATCAGTCAACCTGTTACCTAGGTGGGATCAGCTAGACTGATCTGTTTAGTCAACCTGACACCAAATGAAGTCTTCATGGCACAGGTCAAATGCATCTAATCAGCCATCCTGACATCTTTTTCAATTTTCTAAATGGAGTTGATCAATTGGATCTGATTAGTCAAAGTCCAGATGAGATGTTGGTGAAGCCTGTCAAACAGATATGATCAGTCATGATGAGGTCTTCTGGATGAGGTCAGTCAGACTGGTCAGTTCAGTCAACCTGACACCTGTTTAAGTCTTCTGGACTGATTTGATTAGTCAGCCTGATGCCTGATGAAGTCTTTTGGATAGAGTCAGTCAGACTGGTCTGTTCAGTCAACCTGACACCTGTTGAAGTCTTCTGGAATAAGTTGGGCTGATCTGATAAGTCAACCTGATGCCTGATGAAGTCTTTTGGATGGAGTCAGTCAGACTGGTCTGTTCAGTCAACCTGACACCTGTTGAAGTCTTCTGGACTGATTTGATAAGTCAACCTGACGCCTGATGAAGTCTTTTGGATGGAGTCAGTCAGACTGGTCTGTTCAGTCAACCTGACACCTGTTGAAGTCTTCTGGAATAAGTTGGGTTGATCTGATAAGTCAACCTGATGCCTGATGGAGTCTTTTGGATGGAGTCAGTCAGACTGGTCTGTTCAGTCAACCTGACACCTGTTGAAGTCTTCTGGACTGATTTGATTAGTCAACCTGATGCCTGATGAAGTCTTTTGGATAGAGTCAGTCAGACTGGTCTGTTCAGTCAACCTGACACCTGTTGAAGTCTTCTGGAATAAGTTGGGCTGATCTGATAAGTCAACCTGATGCCTGATGAAGTCTTTTGGATGGAGTCAGTCAGACTGGTCTGTTCAGTCAACCTGACACCTGTTGAAGTCTTCTGGAATAAGTTGGGCTGATCTGATAAGTCAACCTGATGCCTGATGAAGTCTTTTGGATGGAGTCAGTCAGACTGGTCTGTTCAGTCAACCTGACACCTGTTGAAGTCTTCTGGACTGATTTGATAAGTCAACCTGATGCCTGATGAAGTCTTTTGGATGGAGTCAGTCAGACTGGTCTGTTCAGTCAACCTGACACCTGTTGAAGTCTTCTGGAATAAGTTGGGTTGATCTGATAAGTCAACCTGATGCCTGATGGAGTCTTTTGGATGGAGTCAGTCAGACTGGTCTGTTCAGTCAACCTGACACCTGTTGAAGTCTTCTGGACTGATTTGATTAGTCAACCTGATGCCTGATGAAGTCTTTTGGATAGAGTCAGTCAGACTGGTCTGTTCAGTCAACCTGACACCTGTTGAAGTCTTCTGGAATAAGTTGGGCTGATCTGATAAGTCAACCTGATGCCTGATGAAGTCTTTTGGATGGAGTCAGTCAGACTGGTCTGTTCAGTCAACCTGACACCTGTTGAAGTCTTCTGGAATAAGTTGGGCTGATCTGATAAGTCAACCTGATGCCTGATGAAGTCTTTTGGATGGAGTCAGTCAGACTGGTCTGTTCAGTCAACCTGATGCCTGATGAAATCTTTCAGTCAGCACTGATCTGATGACACCTTTTAAATCCTTCTGGATGGGGTCATTGAGACTAATCTGATTTGTCAACCTTATACATGATAGAGTCTTCTAGATGAAGTCTGTCAGACTAACCTTATATGCCAGACTGATACCAAATACATATTTGAGGAATCAGATTAATCTGGTCTGTCAACATGCACATGTGTCTTCTTGATGGAGTCGGTCAGACTAAACTAATCAATAACATCTGATGAAACATTGTCTATAAGATCATCAGTCAGATTGATCTAATAAGTTAGCCTGACTAAGTCTTTATGGAGTCAGACTGATATGATCAGCCATACATCTGTTAAAGTCTTGAAGGAAAATTCATACAAATCTTATATGGTCGTCTTGCACCTGAATTGTCCTTGAAGGAGTAAGTTAAACTAATGAAAACAATTTAAATACAAGATGAAGGCTTGTGGATTGAAACAAGTCAGAAATAGTCTAACTGTTGGTCAGTTGGGACTTAATAAAACCTTCAAATTGAGTCAGTCAATCCAGTCTCATCAACTTTTATAATGCTTGAAGAAATCTTATTGATGGATTAATTATCAAACAGTACAGTACTTGTTGAAGACTTGTTTGATCTGCCATCCTGATCTCTTTTGCTTACTGCTTGAAGGATTGAACCAAAGTTGAGCTGATTCTGTCAGATAGAATGAAACCTGATAAAGAATCTTTGATCGAGTGAAATAGAGTAAACAAATCTGATCAGTCTAATACCACATGCACTGAGTTTTGTCAGTCAAAGAGGAAGTAAGTTGTTCACATTGAATTAATTGTTAGAAAAGGGGTGGATGTTATAAATAATTTTTCTTTACTGACAAAAACAAGTGTCTGTGTCTGTGTTCATTGAAAGATAACTTTTGGAGTCAAAAGCTTGTTTCTTATTTAATCAAGCTTGATCTGTTATTTCAATATCATGAATGTTTTTATATCCAATTTCTAATGTTTAGAATCTTATTAACTTATTAGCACAGGCAAGCTAATATTGGAATATGTATTAATAAATTCATACACATATGTACACCTAACTAAATGTAAGCATTTCCTTTTCCTAGATTCTAGGCAACAGTTTTAATTTGGTTCATAGCATCTCTCCCCAGGGAAGGGAGAAAACTATATACATACATGTACAATAGTTGTACAATCTTATTTAAGGATTTTGAATTTGGCTTGGGTTTTTTGCAGTTTATAAATACTTTTAAATTGTGAGTTACAAAATTGGCTTAAATTGAATTTGTTTCTTAAGTTATATAATTATGAAAGAATCATCAAATTAAGTGATTTGCTTTTTCTTAGCACCAAACACCCATCCAACAAAGGAAGGTAATGATGACCTACATTTAACATTTGACTATGTTTTTACATTTGTCTCCAAACCAGATAGACTTTGAACACCTGAATAATACCATTGTGAAAATATTTTTTTAAGCTGATGGGGTGAAGCATCTTAATGAGTACTATACACTCAACACAAAAGTTGATCACTGTGACAGTTATTTCATGGTTCATTGACTTAGGTTAAAGTCAAAGTACTGTATGCATCTCTATTAGTACCACATTCTTACAATAAAAGAATAATACTGTGACCTACATTTGCCATTTTACTAGCTTGTTAAGATTTTTCTTATAATAGCCCATGATATCACTGTTTTTTTTTTAAATCAGCTGTAAGATGCTCTTATACTTGGAACCATGAAACTTTGCTAGATGATGAATCTTAATAAGTACTACATCCTCATGTTAAAGATAGGTAACTGTGACCCATATTTCATATTTCACTGACTTATTCAGTTTAATACTTGTAGTATATTCATGCTTTAATCATTTAATTTGCTGACTGTCCATGTCTCTTTTTGCACTAAACCTATATCAAAACAGGTTACCATGACCTGTATTATTGATGATAATAGATATTGCTATCACCCCCTTACAGCAAAATTAAATTGCATGGCCTGTATTTAATCTGTTACTGGCTTTGGTTAAGTTTTTGCCTTTAGCTGATGACCACAGACGTTTTTGGCAAGGTATATGCTATCTTTCCTAACTACAATTTTGATAATTTTTTATCACAGTAATTATTTTTGCATGAACTATGTTGTACTAGTGGCTGTTACTCCAGTATTACACAAAGCCTGTGACTGTCATAAAAAAAAATTCTGACTTCTGGGCGCAACAGTGACAGTAGCTGTAAAGCAAATGTTAAAGCAGTGATTTTTTTTAAAATAAAAATACAAAAATAATATTTATCTCTGGTTTTTATCACCTCATTATAACACCTCTACTTTTATATCATAAAAAAGACTTCTTTTATGTTCTGTCACATTGGGTAGGTTGGTTGGTAGGTACTTACTATAATGACTCTGTCATGGGACACTCATAATTTGTTTCAAAAGTAATTTTCTATGACTTATAAATTTTTGGACATAAAATTATAAAAATCTTTTAAAGTACTTTAAGACAGGGGACATCTTCAAACATGTTTTTTTTTCAATGTATTTTATCAATCATAACATTTTTGAAAAAGATCAAATGGGGTTCATGGTTGTTAAAGGACAATCATTGCGAATTATTACATGTACACATTTTAAATTGAAATAATTTGTGGGAAAAGACAATAAATGTAATTTTCTTTTGTTTTATTATTGCTACATTTTATTGACTTGATCAGACAATGACAGTTTTTGAGCATTTGCGGGTTGCTGCATGCAGTTGTAACAGTAGCCTACATTTTGTCTTTAGTTTACTAATGTTGCATTATTGCATAGAATTTTGTGTCAATTCACCTGTAATTATGGTTTTTATTCCATGGAAGTATAAATACCTGTCTCATTAATGTGATCCAGTATGACAACAATGACCACAAATAGCATTTGAATCAACACTCAGATTTAATGAGCATATTTACATCATGGCATCAATATATATGTGTGTGTGTGTGTGTGTGTGTGTGTATATATATATATATATATATATATATATATATATATATATATATATATATATATATATATATATATATATACACACACACACATAAATATGTGTGTGTTTATATATGTGTATGTGTGTGTGTGTGTATATATATATATATATATATATATATATATATATATATATATATATATATATATATATATGTGTATATATGTGTGAGTATATATGTGTGAGTATATATATGCATATATATATATATATGTGTGTGTGTATATAAGTGTGTGTATTTATATATATATATATATATATATATATATATATATATATATATATATATATATATATATATATATATATATATTTAATGGTTATTGTTTGACAATAATACATGTACATAATTTGTCAAAGTTAGACTCAAAATGGAGCACTTTATTAGTGATTGAAAATGTTAGACTTTTGCTTGTTTCAAAATCAGCTCTTGTGTTTGATCAGAATAACAATGAAACACTTTATGATCCATGTAATAATTACACTGGTTAGATCTCTGGTTATGGTATTTGTATTTCTTTAACCTTTTAACTATATTATTGCATTTTTGGTCAAACCTGTTGATTTTATGTAAATTAATTCAATTTTGTGGAAAGAAAAAGATTTTTAAAAATAAAAGAGGTTAAAATGCAAATATTTCATTTTTGTTCACATTTAAACATGTTTGTCTTTAAAGATATCAATGACTTGGTAGATTATAAATAGATATCTTTCAGGGGTAGATACAAACCAATTTAAAATGTTACTTGTACATTTCTTTTGTCTAGATTTTGAATATCACAATAGACTAGTTTGTGAAATATATATATATATATATATATATATATATATATATATATATATATATATATATATATATATATATACACACACACACATCCATACATACACACACACACAGATATATATATAAATATATATATATATATATATATATATATATATATATATATATATAGATATATATATATATATGAACAGTCTGCTGTCTGAACGCATGTACAGGTAGATCCCTTCTGTGATCTTGCCGCCATACTCTTTGGCATCCTCTTCTCTGTCCTGCTTAAGTATGCCTTTGGGATGTCCACTGAAGAGATCTACCTGCACAAGCGTTCAGAAGGCAGACTGTTCTATCTGGCATAACTGAAGGCAATGAGCAAAGTAAGGTAAGCAACCATTAGGGACATGCTCTTTGCAGATGATGCTGCTATAGTCACTCACACAGAAACTGAACTACAACCAACGCCTGATGGACCGCTTTGCTAAAGCATGCAATGAATTCAGGTTGACCATCAGCCTAAAGAAAACCAGCATAATGGCTCAGGACGCGGACCCTCACAGCATCATCATCAACAACTACAAACTAGAAGTAGTCAGTGAGTTCACTCACCTTGGCTCTACCATCACCAACATCTTCTCACTCAACGTCGAGCTCAACAGGTGGATTTGCAAGGCATCAACAACTCTCTCTAGGTTGTCGCAGACAGTGTGGAACAATAGCATGCTGACATTGAACACTAAGATCTCTGTATATGTTTCCTGTGTGCTAAGCACTCTCCTGTACGCCAGCGAAACCTGGACCCTGTACGCCTCTCAGGAGAAAAGACTGAGTGCCTTTCACATGCGTTGTCTCTGACGCATATTCTGAATCATCTGGAGGGATCATGTGACAAACAACAAGGTGCCTGAACATGCCAAATTTTCAAGCAGTCACACTCCTCCACCAACGCTGCATCAAATGGCTGGGCCTCGTAATTTAGATGGATGATGGATGGATCCCCAAAGATCATCTCTACTCTAAGCTTGCTCTGGCAGAAGATCAATCGGACGGCCACATCTCCGCTTCAAGGATGTCTGCAAGCACGACATGAAAGCCCTTGGGATTGATGTCAAAACCTGGGAAGAGCTTGTCCTAGACAAATCCAGCTGGTGACATGCTCTGTTCACTGGTCTGAAAGCCAGCGAGGAAAAGTTACGACTGCTCGCTGATGAGAAAAGATGTCAGAGGAAGAGGGAGCAGCTGCAACCCAGACCATACTCATCATTCAAATGTAGCAACTGCAGCAAGGATACACTGCACAACTACCAACTGGGACACCTCTCATGGGCGCATTTCCATCTCTCTTGAGACTAACGGATGCCAACAATATATACATACACAAACATATATATATATATATATATATATATATATATATATATATATATATATATATATATATATATATATATATATATATATATATATATATAAAGAATACAAATCATATGGCGAATAACAACCCTTTCAAGCGTACTGGATCCACCAGAGGATCACGTGTGTCAGGGATTAATTAAAATAGATGCAATAAACTGACAACGAACAGTACGAAACTAGTAACTAACTAGCCTAAGCGTTTTCGACTCTTAATGAGTCTTTTTCAAAGGCAAATACAAAACATATATACGACAAACAAATAAACACAAACACGTTGTGTTTGTAAACCTCTACATGGCTGTCTTCACATGTGCTAAAACTATAAATACAACCAGATTGTATAGACTAGTTGCGGAAACTGAAAACGTTGTATAATTCCCTAAAAGTCTACAAGCCAAAGCGACATCTATTTTTACTTTTTGTACATATGTAACGCAGATTATATCCCGGATATTTGATTCTATACCGGTTATTCTTATAGTAAAAATTGAAGGATAATAAGAAGATTTAGAAAATGTTAAATTCTACTAGTGCATAGTTTTCATTTTCTAGTCTTCTTGGTTTAGACCACTTGGTTTCAATGTTCTAAGGCGGCGTATCCAGTATGATTCCTTTTCCTTCCTGGTTTCGGAACTCCAGCTGTGGTTGTTAGCAATAGTGATAAGTATTATATCACTGAAAGTGTGGCCAGGGGAGGAGAAGTGTTCTGCGATCAGGCTTCTGTACAGCTTTTTTGTCATCCAATCAGATCTATGAAGGTTTATCCTTTTGTGTAGCTTTTCAGTTTCTCCGACGTACTGAAGACCACAGATCTTACATGTGATGAGATAAATCACATTCTCTGTTTTGCACGTTTTGTTTGGACCATGTAGTTTAGTTTTTCTTTAGTCACTGTGCTAGTGAATGTCTTGGTCTCTATCATATGTTGACAGTGTAAGTACTGAGTCCACTTCATTGTCAAAATTGTCATGTCAAGTGATTCGCAGAGGGATCGAAATCAGCAGAAAAAAAACATGTTCAGTTTCACGAAATAAAAAAAATCTATTGATTTCTACCGAACCAATGCTGTCTTTGTCTGTTGTCTTGTTCCTATTGTGGAGGAGTGCAAATGTGTAGGTCTTATTTTTGGACCGTAAACTAACCTTTCTTACATATATTAAATACCTCAGGGACATCGTCAGAAGCAATACATGTATTGAGTCTTAGCAAATACAGGTTGGAATATATATATATATATATATATATATATATATATATATATATATATATATATATATATATATATATATATATATATATATATATATATATATAAATTGTAAGATCGAAACTCTATACTGATGCAAAAGCATCATCCCTTTTCTCTGATGAACAGATCTGGCTATTATGTTTGCTACCATTTGCTGTCTTCCATTCCAACTCATACCGCATATATGTTTAGGCTTTTATACCAAACTTACACACCCAGAAACCAAACGTCATTTCACATTTTGACACACGAATTCGTCTTCACTTACATACACCAATAACCAATATTGAAAATATTGCAAAATTATGTATTCCCAAAAATTAACGCTACAGTTATTAAACTCTACCTCAAAAATATTTGACCTTTGCGAATGCAAAAATCCTCAACAAGTGATCTTTTAATTCAAGATAAATTATATGAAATCGGACCATCCTACCTTAGTCATATGTCAATGTACATAGAAATTGACTAAGTAGACATCCATTACAAAACCTCGTGGCACCATCTCGAGCTGGTTACCGGATAAAATCTCAATATTTACTGAAGAAATTGCAGCATTACTCGAAGCCTTCAGCTATGTTTAAATCTTTAAAAATAAAAAATAAACAAATTTAACATTTTTGGGGGATTTCAACACTAAAATCCTTGCATATTCTTCGAACCGTCAATATCCCAGCTAAACAGAAATGTGGCTTCTCATACAATCTGGGAAAGGTATTATATATTGTTATGAAAGTGCATTGGTATAAATTGTAACGAAAGAAAAGATCAAGCAACCAGAGCTGCCATGCAGTCATCCATTACCGAAATTTAAGATTACATATAATGATTTAAGAGAAAAGATTTTGTAAATCACCAGGTTCGTCATACTCGTCAAAATATGTAGAATGAAAATCCATAGAAAATCAAGACTATAAAACCCACTACTGGAGAGTGGCGTCCATCTTAAAACAAATCAGAGAGATGGGGTTGTATAGTACCTCCGGAAAGGTGAACCTTTGCCGGAATGAATATCAGGCCATTGTCTACTGAGAGTGGAGCAAGGCATTTTTGAGTGTGTCGATTTCCACCCCATAACAAAGAAGTATTTTTACGTTTAATTGCTACAAAACACTGTATGTGAACGAACCAGCAGATAAAATATTGTACTTTTTTGTAATCATGTTTAAAGGATTTTATGATTGTGACCCTTATCTGTTATTGTATACATATTTTACAGAATTTTAACATTGTAATGTTATACTTTTTAATTTGTTGTACTTAGCACTTGCATTTACTAGGAAGGGTGTGTCTTTCTAAATTTTTGATGCAATCCTTTTTACGTATTTTGTACTTTGACTTTCCTTGGCGCTGCACAGCGACTTTTGTGCTGAGGCGCCTTAAAATACTCACGCATTCATGCACACTTGACCCTATTTCTTTCATCTTTTTTTCTTTATGAAGAACTTCACATTTATTTTTTAAAAAACACAACAAATAGACATACATTATTTAGGTTTAAAAAAGAGAAAAACATACCCAGCATTTAAAAAGTACCCCTGTTGGCTGACAGTTTCAGTATATCCACCATATCCTTGCTTTCTAACTTTTTGATGTATAGAATTTTTTCTGGATCATACCCTCTATGCAATAATATAAGCACTGTTTAGTGTCAAACTAAACAATTTTTTATATTCAGCATACAATCCAAACCCACCCCACCATTATTTTAGAATCACCAAAAGCTTCTACGATATTGTGACTCGTATCTTCGGAAATTGTGAAGAACAACTGGTGATTCACTTCAGCAACAATTATTTACATAAAAATAAATTTTCTGATCTAAGTGTACCATTGTGTTATCGCTGAACTGATACATGTTAACAAAATATTGACGTTGCCAGGACAGTCAGATAAACAAAAGCTCGTTCTTAATGATATTGTTGTTGTTGCTCCTGTGGATGTTATTGAGAACGCGTTAAAATGAATAAATCTGCATGAACTCTATGGCATGCTATAACTATTCATTTTTCACAAGGCTTATCCATTTTGGATTCTAATTTTTGGATTGTCGATGATCGTATCGAATGGTCACAGTTAGTTTATCTAGCAGTATCTCGAGTCAGGAGAATGGCTCAGATACGAAGAGTTAATATAGACTGCGCAATGAATAATAATAGGACTCGGGGAAATCAACGCGTCATTGTTAAACAATATAGTAAGGAAAAAATTAGCTGGCTATCAGCGATATGACAAACAAAAAAAAAATAAGCAGGACTTTGATCCTAATTTTGAATTTATTATGACACTGATTCAACAACTAAAGAGTCACATTTTGTTTTGCTGTAATACAGAAATGTTGTGGCAGTATTCAAATAATAATTCCAAGACAACGTACTGTGAATAGAATTGAAAGCAGTCTGGGCCACACGTGAAAATGTGATGCTGACCTGTCTTGAGTGTAATCGACATATAGGAGCTGTTACGACCCTGTAGTATGTGTGTGTGTTAAGGAATCAATTTTGTTTAAATCTGATGCTGACCTGTCTTGAGTGTAATCGACATATAGGAGCTGTTACGACCCTGTAGTATGTGTGTGTGTGTTAAGGAATCAATTTTGTTTAAATCTTTATTTCATTTTTATTTCATTAAATGTCATTATTAATATCGTCTGACTTGTTTTTGAAAAACACAGTGTTAACTTAGGTCGTAGATGTGACTCACGTGAGCACGTGCTGTGCATGATAACAAATTCATTACAAGTAAACATTCTGGAATAGCCCTGAAAACGATTGGCTTATACTGGGTCAGGCTTTCCTAAAAGTCCAGAAGTGTAACGAAATTGCATGCGTCCTTGTGCGCGTGCAATTCAATCAACACATTAGCTTCATTTTTGTAAGTCGTACACAGTCACGGACAGATAGTCATAGTCGAGAGTCAACAGTCACGGACAGGCAGTCGTAGTAAAGTCATACACAGTCGTCGAGTCGTGAAGTCAGTTATACAACTTATATTACCTTAAAAAAAGGTATTTTTGTGCCAGAAGCTATTTTTACTTCGTTCTTCTGAATAATTATTTTTCTGGAGAACTACATTACTGATTTGGACAAAGACATTTTCCCGAAAATATTCTAAATTGGAATGGAACAACACAAACTGTGCTTTATTGTGGAAATTCTGGAATTTTCTGTTAACCTTCATCTGACGTGGTCAGCCGCCAATTTGGACCGGAACTTCAGACACTTCAGACTGTGTTTAGAACTTTCTACAGGACTTATATTTCTGTTTTGAACAAAATTTGGATCATTTCTGTAAACCGTAAGTCTTGCATAAATTACTTATATTATTTCATGTTTTCTAGGAAAATAAATTACCTTTTGTTAAAATTTAAAAAGCTTTTTGTCTTCACTTTCTTTTATATTACTTTGAACGAGCCGATATGTAACAGAGCCAGTGTCTTATTGCTAACGAATCACACTTCACAAAAGTAAAGGCGGTTGTAATTGTGTATCTTCAGGAATTACTTGCAATTGTTCACGTACAAATCCACGTTAAGGAGCTGTTGAATTAAATTTGTAGATTGCAGGTCTACTAAATTTGTAGATTGCAGGTCTACCAGTGGATCTTACAACGCTGAAAATTATGTGTGGTTACACTCTAAACTGGGTCAGTCGCTCTTTCAACTCACCAGGCTAATATAAATACCTGACAGTCACATTAACTAGTACAGGTTGTTTTGATAAAGAGTTATGTCGCTAAATGGTATGTGTTTCTTCGAAATTGCATTGATGGGGGTCATAGAAATTCCACGAGTAATTTCATTATTTAACGCAGCTATAACACTTGTAGACATGCAACCCATTAACGATATATTTGGTCCGCCTGAACTATGTTCAGGGATATTTCCTACGCATACTGATATCCAAATAATCGCCCAGCAAGTGTTCGATTAAATCGTTCAACGATTGTCTGATCGCGATGGATGGCGGTGTGCCCTCGTCTCATTTTGACATTATTTTGTTTCATCAGAGATGTTACTGCACCAAAAAAGTCTTTTCCATGATCAGCTTGTAGCAACTGTGGCCATCGCCACGTTGATAAATGCAGGTACATCTTCAGTTGCTGTCTTTGTTGATAGTGGTTCGGCTCCTTTATATCTACTTTCAACGTCAATGACAGTTAACGTGTATTTGTATATGCGTGAATAATGTCTACCAGTTTTAATAGAATCGTGTGGTAAACACAAAATATATGCCTGATTAACCTGATAGTGCCGACATCAAAATGCGTACTGATCTTTCTTTAGGTAGTGGTAGATAAATTTGCCATATTACCTGTCGTGCTAACCAATATGCAGCTACAGAACGTGCGACACCTGCATCGGCAAGGTTACTAATCGCAGCTTTCCCCCTCCAATATCCTCTTGGGATATAATAAATCGAGGCCATTATAATAGTTATATATGAATAATTACCAGGCCTTAGCACTAGTTTACCTTTCATTGCAGATTTTTTTCAAAACTTAGCAAGCGATTATCTGAAGGATTTTCTTTTTAGAGTTTTGAATGTGAATCAAGTTCATGTCTGTAATATGTCGTTGTAGATAATGATTTTTATATGCGAAATCATGAACGTTGCATGCTTGATCAATCGCGTTTATTGGATACTTTACAGATCCTGGTATATCTTTCTCATCAAGTCGGATACCGAGTCGGGTTCCATGACCATAATTATGATGCTTCTCGCCAAAATACATAACCCTGGCAATTTTCCCAGTGAAGCATCGATATCTCCGCCTGTTGTATGAGAGATTAATTTGTATTTTTGTACCACATTTCACACACTTGTCTGTTAAATGAACGATTTTCATTCCTCGTGGTTATTGTTTTTATCCACTGGTCACAGCGATGGTGGGGTGGGTGCTCTGCATCGAAAAACAATGTAAATCCATATAATTATTTTATATTTCTACAACATGAATGGCATTAATTTCTCAGCGACACGAAAGCAAGTGCCAATTAAGTATTAGGATATAAAATTTGGGTAGAGAAATAAAAAAAAGTATATAGAACTATGTTGGTTCATATAAAATTTGGGTAGAGGAATTAAAAAAGTATATAGGACTACGTTGGTCCTTACAAATTGGGATTAGTTACAAATTGAATAGCTTGGTTCAACTCAATGGCTTGAATGACATGGGGACTGACTTACCTTGGAGGCCGCCTTTTCACAAATGTAATACTAAATCGCCTGATTCAGAAGTATAACAATAAACGAATCACTCGCTTCTTTTCAACTGAACGAATCATTGTTCCTTACAGATTGAGATTAGCTACAAAATTGGATAACCTTGTTCAATTTCATAGCTTGTAACCAACTTGCATTGGGGGCTGCTTTTCACAAAAATAATCCTAAAATAGCCTGGTTCAGAATTCATAAAAATAAACGAATTACTCGCTTTCTTCACTGTAACAAAATTAATTAGCCGAACAAATCAGGTATTGCTCAATGTTACGAGTGGTAATCGATGTTGCGATTGGAACAAAAAGACGATTTACCAAATTATCCATAATCCATGTTAAGAGTTAAACAAAAGCAATAGCCTCTTTACAATAAATAACTTAAAATGGACCATTCAGATTTGGCCACGTATGTTATTGAACAAAAGCGCTAGCCTCTTTACGATTCTGATTGGACCACATAGTCATTCCACGCCTTTTCGGAATCTTTACAATAATGCATTCTGATTTGGGACACGTAGTTGTTTTAAGTCATTTTGGAATATATAAGGCCGAGCCTATCTAAGAACTTCGTTAATTAAAGCTCCAAGTCAGAAATCTTGTTCATATTTACAGGTAAGAATTTCCTATTACTTACTTTAAAGATTTTTGTAGTAACTTGTATTTTTTTCTTCTCTTTTTATGTGCTACTATAATGTAATGAAATATTTTATTGTTTCTATGTTCATTTGTATGAATTCGCTAGCTTCATAGTATTCTTTAGATGATACAGTATAATGTCCAGTGATCCTCTGCAGGTTATTATTCTAAATTATATGAAACAAAATATATTCCTTGAAATGATTATAACATCAGTCGTGACTATTGAATTTTAGGCTTTTTGAATTCAAGCAATATTTTAATTACTTGTATCGCATTCTAAAATGCAGAGAATTTTTACAAGCATATAAAGTAGTAGATAACAGAAATTATTCAAATGTATTGTAATATGTATTGTATGAATAAGTGTATCTTTAGAATATAGTTTCACATATATAAATAAAGGTTAATTAAAGCCCCAAGTCATAAATCTTGTTCATATTTACAGCGATTCCCGCTATCTCTTGCTACCGGAAATTCCCCAAAGATGTACCACTGTTAAGCGCCACCTTCCTCTTAAAGGGATCACTCCTTTCTCTCTCTTCCTCTCCAATCCAGAGCCGAAGATTCCTTCTCATAACCATGCAGTGAGAAGAAGGTTATGTCAAGAAATAACAATTACATAATCAACAAAAAATTCTTACATAACACAAGCATCATCCAGCGTACCGAATTCTACCAGAGTAATTGTCATTGGTCCATCTGGGTCTGGTAAGACGTAATTGTTACTTTACCTGATAATGAGAAGGCTTAATTAGGATTAGTTTCATTTAGTGGCACCATCTGCAGATGATCAGCGATGCTACCACATGCTTAAAGATTTTAATGAAAATGAAAATTGTTGGACAAGAATGGCAATGATATTGATTTTATCAAAGACATTAACGATGCGCCGCTGGGAGATGATCTCGGCGGGGGCATCAACAATCTCGTAATATACGATGATATGATGCTAGATAAACATTGAAATCCTTCTTGGATATTTTCCAGAGGCAGACACAAAAATACCGATAATAAATGTGTTACTCAGCGATATGCGCGATACTTAAAGTAATCAGAAATAACCGCACTCTTCTGCTTGTCTTTAATGGTGTTGATACCCACTTACTAAGAAAGATCCGCCAGACTTGGTCTTCAGGGGACATGGATATGATTAAGTTTAGAAACTTCTCAAAAGCGAAAGAGATTCCTCATGGATTTATCACAATAAATTTATATGTTCCTCGGTCGCGATATCGCTTAGGTCTCTATAAAATCTTTGGTTAAGAAACCTCTCACCTAACCGTTACCTTTTTTTTTATACCCTTGACACATAATGTCAAGTCACACAGAGAGTCCAGAGTGGCCCAGTGGTCTAAAGCGCTTTCCGTTACTGATCACTGCCATCTGACCTCTGTCTGCGTGGGTTCGGGTCTAAGATTCGGCGAATGAGGATATGTAAGAAAGCTTACTAGTAGCTTCTCGTGGGTCGGTGGTTCTTTCCTGGGATTTTCCGGTTTCTTCCTCCACCATTAATACTGGCCGCCATGTATAACATATCATGTGCTGGAAATGGCGTTAAGCCCAACAACAACAATCAAGTCACACAGCAGCAGAGAGGGTGACGACCAACAATGAATGTTCCGGGTCGGTAAAGGAGGACAAATAAAAAATGTAACACCAGCGTCAAGAGAAAAATAAAAGAAATGCGTTACTGCAATCTTCTGTTTAGGTATCTTGTTAGAAACCCTGTTAGAGGTATCGGTTTAGCGTTATTGACGCTTGCGTGTCATTTTTCGTAGGAAGGTTTATTTTCACGAACAGACAAAGTCTGTTTACCCTCTCTGCTGCTTTAAAAGTAAAATTGATTGATACTGGTCATTATTATATTATACATGTTGGTAAATGTACATGAATGTGTATACAAGCATTTAATCATAAAATTGATCATAATTAACACAAGCCTTGTGCGAATAGCGTTCAAACAAAACAAGTTGAAGAAATTTGTACGATGGTCACATGTTTTTGTTGGTATTTATATTTCTGCCCATCTATCATCTCTTTAAACAGTCATAATTGTAGTATTTTATCTTCCAATATAAAAATCTAGCACCAAAACTCTTAACATATTTTATGCTAATATCTAGTTTGACAGATTTATTGACGTCAGATAGTCCAATACTTTCATTCTTCAACAGATCTCCATCTGTATACCATCACCGGAGTCTGAACCTTTCAATAAAAATGAAGATGGAACATTCAGACATAGATGAGCTTGTAAAGCTTTTTAAATCTGACCATTCGGTTCATAACAAGAGTAAAATTGTGAAGAATCAAAATATTTTACAAGAATTACAGAAACATGATAATGGTATGATACTGAGAAAGAAAAGACAGACTTAGGCATCGATCATCAGATGATCTACACCATAACACTATCTTCTTGATATTACCATTTTGATTCATCACTGAACAGAAACTACAGTGGTCTCTGACAAGATATTATCACTGATGAGTTTATCATCAACTACAATAACATTACAAACTGTTTGGATTTTTTCCCATCACATTTGCTGCCAATATACACTAAAGTCTGCGAAATGGAGATAGACGTCTAAAGAAAGCAGCCTATCCAAAACTTTGTCATGTTAAAACACATCTCATATCATATCCACCATGCTATGTAAAATCAAGTACATAAGGACTGGTCACAGGACCACAGGAGTCAATGTCATAAAAATTCATTCTGTAAATATATTTGTCAGTGTGCTTAATCTTTATCTTACATTCAAAAAAGAATCATTGAATTTGATAAAGAAGATTATATCAGCTTTTTCGTACTTATTTCTTCTTTTCGCGAAAAGTTCTTTCCGCACATTAGTACTACCGCCGACCGGAACTGCACATCACCTGTAAGTGTGTAAAGTTGTTTTGCGTATCTCAATACACATATTTCGATTTCTATGACCAGAAGTTATTTCTGAGTTTATGTTGCATTTGCTCTCATTGTTCTTATAGTTTTGATTGTCAAAAATTGAATTTGTGTGTTGTCACAAGATATGCACTTATCCATTTCTGATTATCGACAGCTAAAGGAGCTGTTGATGGTGCAGAGATAAGCTAGGTATAGGACATGAAAATTGAAATACCAGATTTTGCAAGTAAATCAAGCTATTTTTCAATAAAGATGCATCCAAGAATGACAAAAATGAAGTCTCAACTGCCCCTGTGATGCAATTCAGCGTGATTTCAGGACGGGACAGAAGTCAGGGTGGGTGGGCAATTCGCAAAATGTATTTTTGTCAATTTTCATAAAAACATGGTCCCACTTTTTTTTCTTGAAAATGGACACGGTCAATAACTCTTGATAGTGCCCAAAACATGTTTATATTTTTAGTCTTAAATTGGACAAGCAATGAAAGCTATAGCAAGTCACATTTGTCATCAGCCATGTACCCTTTGCCCGACCCCAAATTTATTTTCATGAAATCTAACAAATGTTGGACATTCATTACAGCTGTTTCATGTTTATATAAATTATTTCAACAGAATATTACCATGCTTAATAAATACTAAACTTCTAATATGAACAATATTTGTAAAGGGGCCATAATAAGAGGAAGATAAGTCGGTGGACCTTTTTCTATTACCAACAATGCAGTAAAATAAGCTATTGATAACATACTGAAAAAAAGCCTTTTTTTAAAAAAAATTTGTATGTCATGATCACTTTAGGAATAGTATGTATTATTTGACTTAACTTGAATATAATCTTTACTTTAGTACTAATTGTTTTAAATCCTAATTAACCTTGAACAACTGAATTTGATAGCCAATTTAAGTACTTGGTTAGAGAAATTCTTTTTGGTAATGGCTACAGAATGTCCTGACATTAATATTATTAACAAAATTATCATATTGTCAATTAAGAAATGAAACACAGAATGCAAATAGGTTTTAATACACATTTTGTAAGGTGTCACTCCTGCTCAAGTTCAGTTTGCAAGATGAATTCAAGTTGGTACCTTCAGTAGAAAAAAAAAATATTGCATTGATAGTTTGCATTTGTACTTGTTGACATTTGATTTGGTACTAAAGGTTTCTAATAGAGAAGAATAAGAAATATGTGAAACAAACCCAAATCATTGTTTACTGCATTTTTTTGTCATTTATCTGTATTATTTTTAACATAGCTTTCTAGGACTAAATTCAAGCAGGTATAATCTTGCCATGATGCCATTCAGTTTAATAAATTGCATACATAAATTTCAAGAGCAATAAACACTATTTTGTTTATTTGAATAAAAAATCAATATATATATCAAATAATCTCAAGAAGTTATCTTATAAAAATGAGTTTCACACAGTAACCCCATTGACCGACAATGGGGTCAATGCACTAGATATTTGAGTGATAACTTAGCCTACACACAAGTTACTGCAGATATGGCTGAAACACTGGACTCCTGAATTGAGGCTTTAGTACTGTAAATACAGGCTACTCAGAAATATGAAATATGCATGGATACATTCAGAATTGTTGGCAGCATAAGACATATAGTGTTTATTATAACTCTTTTTAATATTTGGAAATAAAAATTTCAAAATTTTCAACCTTTTGAAAATACACTAATTTTTCCGTGAACGGGCCGCTTAGTGCCATAAACATACATCCGGATGTTTATTTTGTCCAATGTTTCTACATTCCAAAATTCAAAATTTATTTCAAACTATACCATAAAAGCAGACCACTTTTCTGGAACCTAAACGGCCACAGAAAGCGCGAAGCCAGAAACACTTATGCTCCCTGACAGTCCTATACCTAGATAAGGTCTTACTGGACAGTTAACCTTGTGAATTTTCATCTGAAAATGACCTGCTGCAGAAGAATGAGAATAATTTACAGTGAAGATAAAAATAAAAAAACTAATGATTTTTGTAGAAAGCATGCATGTTAGATTTTGACTGCGGCAATTTGTTAATTCCTTATACAATGTGTGGCTTTTATACTGAACCAACACTGCCACCAACCCCTCATTTTTACATTCATTTTTGACAGCATAGAGCTAATTTGAATATTTTACTGTGACAAGGCACTAAAAGAATCGGTATGTGCCATATGCATGAATAAAGTTCACTAATACTAACTTCTATCTTAAAAGTTAGGTGTCCAAATACAGAATTAACCAGTGAGACTTTAATCACATGTACAGTGTGTCTGTTTATGTATGTATGTGTATATATATATATATATATATATATATATATATATATATATATATATATATATATGGGCAAATTGTAAGAAACAAAATATTAATGTGTCCATTGCAAGTCAAACTTTAGTCCTAGGCCCTACAGTGTAAGACATTGACTCTTATAATTTTGTTTTGGGGTCAGCCCCATTAACATAAATGTCAGGGTCGATGTCTTGCATTGTAGGTCTAGCTCATCTTGATATGCATGGTATCAGAATTGATGTCTTACATTGTCAGATTAGGGCATTTTCCTCTTGAAAGATAAAGAAGGTTGATTGATTTGTTTCATGTATAGACCTCCTTAAGAAAATCACACTCAGCATATTCATATCTCATGACACAAATCTAGTTGGAGATCTGTCATTTATCAGTGCTTAGTATTATGAAATAAAAGGTCATGTAGTCTTTCAGATTTGTTTCACATTGCGCTGCATTGATCATTGCACATTTCTTGTTAAGTGTTCGCAATATCAGCATGAAATAAAATTTCTACATGCTTATGCACAGTTTTAATATATTGACATATTGGTAATGCATTTAAATTTTAAGTTTTGTCTCATTTTAAGTTGTTCCAGCTACAGCATTTTTCTTTTGCACTTTTGTAATTTATCAGTGGGTGAAACATTATTGAATATGTTCAGTTTTTTTGTTTTTCTTTTTCAGGCTGATACTGTACTTCAATGATTAAGAGAGCATATATGATTGCACACCACATTCACCGAGGTATGGAGGGAATCCTGAGTCCAAAAAGTACAGGGAAGCTGATTGCTGAAACCAGTAAAGATGTCAAGATAAATGCCAACAAAATTGAACAAGTTGCAAAAATGGTAACAAAACATCATACACGTACTCTGTTTCACTCTGCTTGATGCCTAAATATTATGTTGAAGTAGATTTGGACATGATAATAAATCAGAAAATCATTTGGAATAATAATTTTATTTTTATAGTAAACTATTGTTTTTCTTTTTTGTTAATGCCATTTCTCATTTTAAGATATGTTATACATGGCAGTGAGTATAACTGGTGGAGGAAGAGTACAGAAAAATCCCAGCAATAACTACTGACCCACATGAAGCTACTTGCATGTCTTCTCACATGCCCACATAAGCCAGTCCCAAGACTTGAATCTAAGTGGACAGTAGTCAGATATCAGTGTTAAGTAAAGGCTTTAGACCACACTACCACACATGGCCTCTGTGAAATAGGCTTTTTCATGACTGAGAGAAATCGGGGAAAGTGTCTGAAAATGGGAGTTCTGTAGAAATTTTGAGATGTAAGATAGGATGTTGAATGCATCTGGACAAAATAAATTGAGTGAGCATGGTTTGAAAGTTTCTGGGAGTTGCAAAGGTTGTACATTTAAACAACGCTCGGTTTTCTTTCTATAATGGCATATTTTGAGTCAAACACATGCCCCAGACACTTGTACAGAAACAAATAATGCACAAAAAAACCCTCTCAGATAAGGTTGTCTGGCAATATGGATGGTGGGTTAGCATTAGCTACAGGTAGGGATGTTGGAAAGAAAGATATCATTTTTTGTTTTATCTGGCATGCAACAGGAAATCCTTTCAATTGATCATAACTATTTAAGCTTGAGCTGCAAAATTGAAAATATATATAGTCAAATAAAGGAAGAGCATGAATGCCTTTTGCAAGGATTGAACTAGAGTTGAATTTTAGGGAGAGGTGACTTCTACATGTTGGACAAAATTAGGGGAAGTGAGAGCTGAACAGGGAGAAGTGGGAGCAAAGCAAGAAAAGTAATATATATATATATATATATATATATATATATATATATATATATATATATATATATATATATATATATATATATATATATATACACATACAACTTGTCTGCAGCATGACCCATGTTAAAAAGACAAAGTGACCTAGTAGCACCTATACAGTAAGGGTGCCATGTATCTTTACTTATAGATCAAGTGTATTTTTTTACTTACTTGGAGATAGCTTTGATAAAGACTCTTAAAATAACAGTTAATGAATTCATCCAAATAACTGGGAAAATACACAGGATTACAATATGTACAGCAAATTATGAAATGTTTAAACATTGATTCATGTAATATACCTTTATATATTCCATGTCTTACTCATGAAACAAGAGGTTTATTCTGCATACTTTGAGCAATCACTGCTGATATGCTTCAGTGACCATGGAAAACAGGTGAAACCACTGCTTAGTTAAGAAATACATGACTCCTGAATGCAGGAGAGAGGGTAAAACCACTGCTTGGTTAGGAAACAGATATCTGCTGACTGCAGAATACATTAAATGACATTGATATATTATTATTAAGGGGAGGGCAGTTAGAATTGAAATTGTGATCATGTTTCTGCTGAGTTTGGGTAACCATTAGAACAGGATTATCTTGTGTATGTGTGTGTGTGTGTGTACTTTCGTCTCTTATTTAAACTATGCAATCTATCACTCATGCGTATTTGCATTTTACATTCGTTTTGAACAATTTCATGTCGAAATTCTCCATGTTTGTATATTATAAACACATTTTATATGCGTATGAATGTAAATGTATTCATATGCAGTAGGGCTGTCATCGGGTACCTGGTTACACCACCGTATAGAATAGTATAGAATAACCCGGGTATTGAAACGTAAAAAAAAAAAATTGCCATACTCACCAACCGCTTCAAACAGGTGTGACAGCTATGGCTATAATTAGAAACCAGATATCTGCTTAATATAAATAAATAATACATCAGACAGTCTGTTTGGATTAATAAAATTCATTGGCGTTGTGCAACCGGACCGTTATCTCCGAGGCATTATATACCAAGGTTAAAACATTTGTTCTACAGGTAATAAACCTCTTTGGAGACAATAACTATTTTTATGTGGAGGCTAAATGATCGGTACATTGCATGCTCTTTTAATGAAATCCAGATGGATACCTTAGATTTCCGAACAAACATGTCAAAGAAATCCCACAATTTATATTATGAAAAATCATCACCTAGACACCTTGATATCTTCGTAATGCCTCAAAGTAATCTTTGCTTGTTGTTTCTCTAGTCGACTAGCTCTGTGAATTTCATAAGTTAGCCATCATACATATGCCAATATTACTATTTTCAATTCTACTATGTTTTTACCATAACTATTTTAAGAATTATAATTCCAAAATAATAACACTTATGTGACTGCATGGTCACGTGGTGTAACTGGGGCACACATGCGTGGGTAATTCAAATCTGCGGTCAAAAGCAGATGAATAAACGTGGTCTTTTCTAACAAGGACTTATACTTTAAAAAATGCGAGTGTTCTAAAGCTATTAACGCGGCTGATCACAGTGATCATTAAAAGTTGGATTATACCTACCATCTGTGTTCAAAGGTCATTCTAAATAAATTTATTAATTGACAGTGTGCGGTCAGACAATTCGCAGCTACGTCGGTGTGGACGAATCAGACCGAGTAAAACATGGTTATTTCTATCGCCATAAAAAAAAATATTAAAGAAATGGAGATAACAATTAGTTGGTCTACGGTTGTACATGCCATTCATATGCTAACGGGTACCCGTTAAAATTTGCAACGGGTACCCGGATTGGTTTTTCGTGATTTTTGACAGCCCTAATATGCAGTGTATTCATACTTTAAATGTTAGGATGGAGAGATATATGCAATATTTTTGTTAAATGACTTTAAAAGAGCACAGTACAACTTTACATTGTAATTAATAACAACTAATTTAACCCATTCTATCCACAGAAGCAATTCTAAATACACTGGTAAAACAGAACATCACACAGCAGCAGAAGAAATTGTGATGACCTTCACCATGTTTACAAAAAATATTGTAACATTGTTAATTATTTTTTGAAGTATATAAAACTATGTATCTCTGAAAAGGTAATAAAATTGGCAACACAGTGATATGTTTTGTTAAAATTTACTGATGTACAAGCTCTCAACTGTATTTTGAAATAGGGCTTTAAAAAAATAAAAATAAAAAAAATTACCATGGACTTCAGTAAATCTTTTCACCATGAAGATGAATGAAATGCTCCAAATAGTATGGGAATAAAAAAAAAGATAATTCTGTTTCTAATATTTTGGTCCAAATTTGATGTTTACAGCACTGTTAGTTCAAATGTTATAATAATTTTACCAAAACTGCACTACTAAATACTAGGAACAATTTGTTGAGTTCACAATCTAGAACATGTACTTCAGCCTGCAGTTTCTCGGAAAAAAAACTTCACAAATTTATCCTGGAAATCTTTAAACTGAATCATTTAAAGTTTTGTCAAAATTTTGAAGTCCGCATCATCACTAGGTCAGTATTCTTCTGTGTGTTGAACATTTGCCCTTCAATCAAATTAAATCCTGGATGCAACCGAGGAGAAAAAATTACCCGGACATAATCGTATTTAAATCCTTCAAAATTAGTGTAATTGTCCGAATCGCTGTTGAAAAATGGATGCAGTCATGCACCATCTATTTCATCAACTTCATTTCCATCTAAACCATCAATGAAGTCAATATTATCTTCATAATCATCAAAATCTTCAACTTCAATGTCATTACCTTCGCTATCAATATCCATGTTTACATCTGAGTTTTTGTCCAATATTTTATCGCTCGATTTTCAAATCAGCTGTTTCATTTTTAACCACATTTTTTTTTCAATTTTTTCTGCACATGCCTGCTTTAACCATTTCCTGTTGTCGGTGAAGAGGTACACAAGTATTTGTGATGTATAACACGTGTTTCTAGATGCTACATAAACAACTAGTGAAACTACAACTGAAGTCTATTTCGGATACAAAGGGTGTCTATGACCAGAGGTGTAGTTAGCATAGTTAATCAACTACTAGAGTTTTTAAAAAAGACGTTTTACTTTCTTAAATTGCACTTTAGAATGATTTCAGAATTTGTTTGAGAGCTCATGCACAAGTGTTTTAACATGATACTGTTTGCCCCAATTGCAGTCTTACTGATTAAACAGTACCATAACTATCCATTGATGTGGGGCCCCTAGTGGCCGAGTGGTCTAAAGCACTGTCCATTACCGATCACTGCCATCTCACCTCTATCTGTGTGGATTCGAGTCTTAGATTCGGTGAATGTAGATATGTGAGAGAGCTTGCCAGTAGCTTCTTGTGGGTTGATGGTTCTTTCCGGTGATTTCCCAATTTCTTTCTCCACCATTAATACTGCCTGCCATGTATAGCCTATTGTTTGCTGAAAAATGGAGTTAAACCCCACAACATCAACTAAATTGATGACAAAAAGAAGCATTAAAATCAATATATGATAGAACTAGTCCATTTGTTTCAACCGAATTGACACATTCAAGAAAAGATATGACACCATATTTGATATGTGGGTACATCTGTTTCTTAAAAAAATGATTTTCTCAATATAGCCACTCAGTTTGTAGCTTCTGGTTTTAATATTTGTCTATGTACTTTTAGTATCATCACATATTGGTTAAATATTTGATTTACTGCATTTTTCATATTAATACAAAAATCAGAAAACAACATTGACCTTACAACACTTCTCAAATTCCCGGTTATATTTCTGACCCAAATATTTATGTTAAGGCAAAATATTCAGTCACATAATATTTAGACTGCTTTCTATGAATTGTATAGTTTCCCTAATTTATTTGCCCAATGGTTGATGAAAACATGAAGAGGTACTTCCTAGACACAGTCATGTTTGCCATGATTACTCCAAGACAAGTTGACTTATGGCTTCAGACTCATTTTATGAACAAATTTCTATTTTCATTTTTAAAAAACAGCTGATATGCTTTCATCATCAAATGATAACTTAGGTAAATTTTGCAGTGATTGCTTGGGAAAGGGTCAATTGATGGTCCACTATCAAAACAACATTCCTGTGAATGTGCAAGAGTTTGTTGTTGCAGCTGATATCAACACCAGCTACATGTATTATTAAGATTATGAGACTTTGCAGTGCAGTTTTCATACCCTTGACAAATGCTGGGACAGTTTAGAATCTCGATAGAACAACTCAATATTTTATGGAATTGATAAACTGAATGATCATGAAACCTGGAAACAGTGCGAGGAGAAAATAAAAACATACACATTGTATGTCCTTGAAATGAAGATTGAGAGAAGATTGAGAGAAGCTTGATATATATGATGGGGCTGGCATAATATGACTGCTTTCGCTTGCCTTTAAATTTTGTTCCAATTTCAAACTTGCTTCTGTGAGTGAATCTGTATACTTCCCTACCATATGTGAGGTACAGTTAGATGGAATGAAAAAAGATTTATTTATTCATTTCAACATGAATTTTCAAAATTTTAATATAATTTTAATAATTCATTGTATCGTGGGATTGATGAGGCTGATTTTTTGTGAAGGTAGACATTGTCGTCATTGAAATGTATCACAAGTCAGCCCAGTGTATGTTTTTTCAATATTACAAAAAAATGAATAAAACATTTCTGGTGGGATAAACATTATTATTTTTTACAGAAAGCAAAACAAAATGTATCCTCTCCATAAAATTTAGATTTAATAGTTCCATTTCAAATTTGACAGATTAAAAATGAATAAAAATAGGTTTGGAAATGTGATTTGCTCAAAAACAGAGAATTGTGATTGTAAGTATAACAAGAAAAAAAGCATCAATAGAATCAAGATTAGACATCACAAATTTTGGAAGCTGATAAAACAAATGTGTGTGCAGAGCATGCAATAACAGCATGGATTTGTGCCAGCATCAGTGCTATGGATACTTTAGATTGTTACTGTATCATATGACTCTGAAATTGATCACAGTTTTGACCACATGACTTGAACTTGTGATAGTTTTTAAAGTCCTTTCTTAGAAATTAAAGCTCGTGAAAGTGTCATATTCTGAAATCGAAATGTCTGGTGGACTGGCTGGAATAATGGCCAAAATAATAATTAAAAACAAACCACAACTCAGAGCATATGTCTTTTTTAGTCAAATTATTTAACAAAGTGCTCAACACTGGGTGTAAACATTGGTGCAAAACTTTATCTTTTACTTGCACAATAAAGGTTTCTCAGATGAACCTAATAATGACAGGGGTATCTCTCTCTTGATCTCTTGAATGCAAGTTTTAGTCCAGTAGTTTAAACTAATTTATCATTCAGCGGTGCAAAGCTAATAACTAAATTTAAAAAACTTGGGTAGGATTCTGAAAAGGCTACTTAATAATAGATAATAGATAATAGATAGCTAGATAATTGATATAATATTGTGTTCTTGCTACAAGCAATGGTTCAGAAATGTCATAGTTTCAGAGGTCATTTTTTTTGTTTGTGTAGGCTGTTCCAGGGCTTTTGCTATTATGTAAAACTACTGACATGCTTAGTCGGCAAGCATATTGATGGAAAATTGATGTACAAAAACTGTGCTCTTGTGTGCAGATGAAATGGCAATACTTGATGTACAGAATTTTTCACCTGAATATTGGTACCAGACAAGGCTGCACGTTAAACCCTTTTCTGTTCAGTTTACATGTATTTATTAATGATTTAGTATCAGACCTGTCTAAATGGTATCTTTATTACTCAATAAATATCTGATATTAATTTTATTATTGCACTTTTGTTTGCTGAGTATGTCGTAAATTCTCCTGATACAGTTAATTTCTTACAAATGTAGATTTTCAGTAATATTGTGGAGACATTGTGTGAAAATAGTGGAATGTGTTAATTTTGATAAAACAAATGAAATGATTTATTGTGTCATGAGAGTAATGAAAAATAGTATTATAAAGGTAAACAAATCCATACATTTCTGGGTATAAATACAGACAAAACTACACTTTTTGTCTGTCTGTCTCTCTCTCTCTCTCTTTCTCTCTCTCTCTCGTTTGATGTCACTGTCCACACCAGCTTCATCTGAGAACTCCTCAACATTCTGTCCAAGGCATTGTTGTCAACCTCAACTAAATTTAATTTATCTGCTTTGATACTGTTAAATGCACATAAACTGTCATTTTGGAGAAGAGATCATGTATGAAGAATTTTAATACAAAACAAAAGCCTTATCCCCTGGGTAGCCTTGGCAAAATGATATCTATCTCCAGCTGATCAGAATCTAGGCCAGTTTAAATAAATGTACATGTAGCATATAAACATCTATAGGGACATGCTATTTGTGAAAGTTGTAGTGAATTGTTTAGTGTTAATCAGATATAGATCAAAATGAGGACTGCAATTGTTGTAATGTATGTGTTTTTGTTTTCTAATGGGATGTGAGTCATACATGAATTTTATAATATGGTATATACTTTAATTCATGGATCATTTACAGTACTTAATGGATTATGGATTGTAATACACAGATGTAAGTTGTCAATATGCAAGTGCTTTTTTTAATACTAGTTTATCTTCATTTAATTAAAAGCATGCATTGACATGCCTGCTTTTATTGCACCCATGCACCATATTTTAGGCAAATGCATCATTTTATTCAGCTGATTGACATGGTTGATTATAACATGGTTCAGTCTTTAACAAAGTCAGGTTCTATGGACCTCAACCATGGTGTTATAGTATGAGAACACTGTTTTTCCTATTTTTACTTACATTTATATGAAAGTGTGAAGAGGGGCACTTTGTAAATCATAACTGTTACATCAGTACAGTAATTCCTATTTTGTTAAATATGTATGAACATGTGAAGAACAGTTTGTTAATAATAACTGTTACATCTCTGCTTCCAATTTTGCTTATAGATGTATGAATGTGTGAAGAAGGACACTTACAGCATTAAATCATGGAAAGAGCATGAGTTGAATCCTAAATCAATGGACAAAGATGCAGTTGATTGGTAAGAGCAAAGAACAGAACCTTTTTTAAATGCTAGAATTGTAAACAGTTCACAATTTTAATTTTGAAAGTAACAGAAAATGTAAGATAGTAGACATGGTTTTGCATCATGCTTGCTAAATATTGACAGTTTGTTGAGTAAATAAATCGGTTATCATTAGATAGATAACAGCTGTATTGGAAGACACCTGTAATACAAATCTTGAAAGGTACCATGTGTACTCACTTATAAGTCAGATTCAACTGCCAACTCTTTAGACCCAGTTTTGGTGGTGCATGATGCAGACAGATTTGCATCTGTGCAATTTTTTGGGAGCAATCAGTAGAACAACAAATAACATAAATCCAGATCTACCAGTGCAGTATGCAATGGCAAATCAGGGTCTGTGCTTTGGCAGTTGGACCTGATTTATTAGCGAGTATACACAGTAGATAAAACAAATTGGGCTCTTAGATTTAATTGCAGTACATTATTTCTAACTAAGATCAAATTTGATACTGTGACCATTGATTTATACATTTTTGTTTTATATGTGAATGGCAAGACTTGTCTGTATTAGGTCAAATGTCTTGTGCATTAGCTACTCTATTTTGATATGATATTACTACATGTATATGCCTAAAGTGTTTTCAGTGCAGTACAGTAAAACCTGTTATGAGAGACTGCCTCTTCTGACAAGAAAAAATATGATTTCTCAAGACAGGTGGTGTCTTGTATGTTTTGTACAAAAAATATGTTTCCATGGTCCAGTTTCAGAACAGTTTAAGGAAAAAATAACCACAATCACTGTATATTCTATTCTTTATTAATAGTCCTTCCTAAAATGTTGTATGCATTCATCAGAAAACAAAATTTTATAGCAATAAAGACTTCTGTCATTAAACATGGAATCACATTTACATTTGAAGATCACATCTATATGTATTAGCCTATGACATTATTTCTGCTGTACTTCTTTTTCCGTATAATACTTTAAATTCTCTACTGATGTTCAAACAGATAATTTGTGAGCGGTCTGCTATTTTTCACTTCTCAGTTACAATAATTATTTTCTCCAGTTTAAAAATTTGTCTCTTTCTAGTTGGAGGTTCATCTATTGTTACTAAGGTACTGGCTGTTACCATTATCCTTTCTCATTTGCAATATCAGCTGTGAAGACTGTTTTTCTGGGTTTTACGAAAATATTAAAAAAAATACATGTGCATTGTATATCTAACAATTATCTCATCCAGAAAACAATTAATTTAATCAGAGACAAAAGTCAGTGGCTTAATTAAAAGAAGACATACAGGGATTAACTCTAAACAAAGTGTGTAAACCATCACACCAACTTGAATTGATGATAGCATGGTGATTGGGATTTAATCACTGTAACATTGGGGAAAAAAACAACAAACATCACAAACCTTTAACACTTTCAATTGAATCCTGCAGATGATTCTTTCTTGCTGGTTTAATAAACAAATACTTTATTCTCCCCCTAGGTAATACAGATTAACTCTTAAGGACAAAAAATATTCACAACCACTACCTTAATTTTGGCACTACAATGACAATTTGTGACATGTACATTAGTCTGGTTTACAGACTGTAGCATCTGTCACCGGTAGCCAGAATCCTTTTTTGTTGTTGTTCTTTTTATGCTTGTTATCAGAACAATCTTTACTAATCAAGTGATTGTTGTTGCAAATGATTACTTAAAGGTCATTGGTGTCTGACCCTGTTCTCATGATACAGTCACTGATAGATCTGGATACTGTTTCCTATTTGTACATTTAAGCAGTTGCTACGATAAGGCTAAGTGCTAGAATAATGTATATGTATTTTGCTATGGTTTACAGTAGAAAATACAAGACACTATAAGCATACCTGCAAAATTTTTGATATTGCTTGTCAGCCATTTTTTTTTAGAATGATATAAGCAGTCATTGTTACAGGGATTAATAAAGGTTGGTGGAATTTATTCCAGTTTTTCCAATGTGGTCATTCATAGCTGTGTCAAAGTGCATATTTTACCAAGACATCATAATCACTGGTCCCGTTCATCAGGTGGTCGCTCATGACAGAGCATTTATACTGTAAAATTGATATGTGCATTATGGTTGTGGTCAAAAATTACAGGTGGTCACTCATAGCAGAAGTCGCTCATAATAGGTTTTACTGTATCTAAGGTTCCCAGTATTGCCTGAGTAACCAGAAAACTACATCACATCATTCTTCAGATACACATAACCCTTGTTTACACATAGGTGATAGTTATTAATTGTTTGTACAGCCATCTTGTAGCATCTTAAAATTTAGTTTTCCATTGATAATGATGCTTGAAATAGCTATGACATCATTAATTTAATTTTGTTCCAGTTGTACTAGGTGTATTTTGTACATTAGATGCTCTATTCACTTTGATTCAATATTACTATGCATATGTACCAAAAGTGTTTTCACCTAAGTTCTCTTAGGTTTCCTGCATTGCCTGCATAAGAAGAAAAATAAATCATAGCATTTTCTATTTTTGATGTGATGCTTGTTTATGCATAGGTTAATAGGTTATAGTTTATAATTGTTTGCACAGCCATCTGTATTCATGAAAACTTAACAGCGTGATTGTCACATTTAAAAATAAAATAGCCTCTGTGTGCGTGGGTTCAAGTCTAAGATTTGGCAAATGTGGATATGTGAGAAAGCTTGCCAGTAGCTTCTTGTGGGTCAGTGGTTTTTCCATGGATTTCCCGGTTTCTTCCTCCTCCTTTAATACTGGCCACCATGTATATCCTATCATGTGCTGAAAAATAGCGTTAAGCCCAACAACATTTCAAAATTATGTTTGCTTTAATTACTTTAAAAGATTTCAGTTAAGTTAAAAAACTCTTATAGAATTGACATGAACTCAGATCACATGTGAAATACAAGTAGTTCATGCGAGTCTTATTACTTTAAAGTAGCAATTAAAACCAGTTTATTTTCAGACTGAATTTTCCTATGTATTTTGAATGCAGTCAGACTAAACTGACAAATTTTCAGAACCAAGAAAATAAAGACTGCTGTAGCTCTTATTATCTTTTTTTTATAAGATGAATTTTGTTAGGGAATTTTCCGGTTAGAATTGGGGAAAACATTAAATTTTTCGATTGGACATAGGACCAATATTTGGACCGATAATTGATATAGGAAAATCCTTATCAGAAATCTGTTGTATTGATGTAATCAGGTTATTTCTATTGTTCTGCCTTTTTATTATTTACAGGATATTCCTGGCTGACACTCTGAATTTCTCCTTCTGGTCAATGGATGAGGACAAAAAGTATGTGGTGAATTATGGAGGAAAGCAACATTCTGGCTACTGGTCATTGTGTGCCGCCATCAACAGAGCCTTGGATGTATGTACCTGACATATGGGAGATAACCTGGCCTCAATTTGAATAACACTTTCCATATTTATTTCTTAGTACTTTTTTTATCAGCGCATGCAGTAGCAGTGAAATTAATACAGTATATGCATTTGTGTTGTTTAGAAAATTCCTACCGAGGTCTAAAATTTTGTATCAGGATCAGAGCTTTGCAGAGTTTCTGCCCATAGATTTAGATTCAAAGGATGGAATTTTGTACTCAATCCCATCACTTAAGATGGATTATTAGGGCCCATTATCTGCAGCTATTACACTTAAGTTGATGCCGTTTGCTTAGGGTTACTGCTGGTTACTTATAGATGTTCTTTTTAAAGGTTTCATCTTTAATGTTTTGGCAGAGTTATTGCCCATTCTTCTAAGTTTACATTCTTGATGACATTATCTTTAGGAAATTCAACACTTCCACCCCTTGAATCCAATTGTCTTGAGAAAAATGAAACATTTGTTTCATTTGTGATTCTATCATACAGATCAAGAAAAGTAACACTTACCATTACCTCCCTTTGACACTCGTTGAATGGTGCCAGTGTGAAACTTTTGCTACATTACTATCAACATGGTTCTGAAGACCTCCATAAGTCCATTGCTTTTCTTTGTGAATTGAAACCCTCAATCCAAAAAATCAGTATATTAGAGTATAGTAAGGTTTTTGTTATATTGGTAAATACTTGTTTGTTACTTTTGATCAATATTAATGTCAATATTTTTTTTATCTAGTGTTGATTTCACTTATACTTAACCTTCTTCTCCAAGACAGAGTACATTGGTACATGTTTATTAATTGCTATTAGATCTGACACACACTATAAACAGCCACAATGCTTCTGAAATAAATGTAGTCAAACTTTACTAATTCTGGGTCTCTGAGAATGAAAATGATCCTTAAAAAAGGGTCAGTATATATGACACTTTATTTGGGAATGTTGGAGGTAAAATGAGTCATAAGGGTAGGAAACTACAAATGACTAAAATACATCTTCAACTGGATCTGTGAATAAATTTATGACTGGGTTTGGACAGCACTTGCTTTTTAGGCAAATCAAATAATGGGGCAAAAGCTGGTATTACATCCTACATGAGATTAATTGCATCATGTTTATTCTAGAAGTCATAGATGATAGGTTAACTGAATGACCTTTTCAGGGATTTGGAACTGTCCAAAAGTAAGGCATAGATGTCAGGCTTGAGACTATAGTAGTGGAATCTCCTTGCAGGTGATGTTAGGATTTCCATGTCCTGTGTCCCATTCTTCTTCATGGAAGGTGATCTTGTAGCCTGCAAAAACATCATTGGTGTGATGGCAGCCCTCAACATTGCTCATGTTCTTGATAAGTGGAGACTGTTTATTGATTCATCGAAGAGAAGTCTTAAATCTATTTAGCTGCATAATGGCAAAGTGTTGCCATTTATTTCAATTTGTTTTGCAATCCATGTGAAGAAAACATTTGCAAACATGAAGCAACATTTGTGGTGTATAAACTATGACCAGCATCAATGGCAGCTTTGTGGTGATTTGAAGGTTCTTGCTCTCTTGCTTGGTCTGCAGACTGGATACACAAAGTACAGCTGTTTTCTCTGCAAATGGGATAGTTGTGCGAGAGATTCCCACAACATTAAGAGAGATTGGCTATTCTGACAGTCATTATAGCCAGGGACGGAAAATGTTCAGCATTCACCATTTTGTTGAATCAAGGGAGATTATGATACCACCCGTGCACATCAAGCTGGGTCTGATGAAGAATGTTGTTATGGCTCTGGACTAAAGAAAAGCAGCTTTCAAGTACCTCCGTGGACAATTTCCAAGGAAAAGTAAAGTTGGTCCTCATTCATGAACTTCTTTGAGATTATGCGTTGAACTATGTACTGCATGGCAAGGAAAAGACCACATGGAAAACTTTCCAGTTAATTAGAACAAATTTTCTCAAAAAGAATAAGGCAGACAACTACAAGGAGTTAGCGGAAAGCCTTCTCAAGGCATACAAAAGCCTTGGTTGCAACATGTCACAAAAGATACATTTTTGGCACTCTCAGCTAGATTTTTTCCACTGAACTGCAAAACAGGAGTGATGAGTGATTTCACCAGGATATTGCAAAAATGAAGCCCATCAATGCTTGCATACTATTGCTGGACAGTGACAAGAGATGCTTCATTTAATGAATGAAAAAGACAAGATAAGAAGCGCTGAGTCGACACTATAAGGACTAAACTATGTATTTATATAAACATAATAGTTTTTGGCCTTTTGTTTCATAATAAATTTTATTTATATAATCCTTTTGCTGTTTTTTAAAAGTGTTACATTAATTGGACAGGTGAAATATTATCATGTAAAACAACCATAAACACATGAAAAGACCTAGGTTTACAATTTATGATTAAAACTCTGCTATCTACACAATATACGTAGACATAAAATCTAAAATCTTAAATATCTTGGAGACAGTAGCCAATTAGTTTTGTCAGATTTGAATTCAGCACATCAAAATCCATAATAAATAGCACATTTTATCTAAGAAGCAAATGACTTTAAAAAATTGTAGAGGATTATATTCTGTATGCTTAACTCATTATGCCCCAATCCTACCTGTGGGTGTGATGTAGACTTCTGTGATCTAAGGTAGACCGATCTGAACAGTACACAGGTGAACCTCACAAAAGACCTCCAATTTTTATCCTTTTGCACATGTAAGAGCCAAAAAACCAATGAAAAACGATGTTTCAAGCACAGACAGGAATCAGTCTAAATTAAAACTCTTGGAAGTAAATGTATTTGGATGTATTTAGAATTAAGCTCGAAACTGCATTTCCTACCCATATTTCTGCCAAAAATGACAAAAATCTTTGGGGGTCCAAATGAGTTAAATAACAAGTGATGTTATTGTGATTTTATGAACACTTAAAGCTGTTCTTTTTTGTCAGCTTTGTAATTTCTGTTAGACTTCCTAGTGGTTAAAATGCCCATATTGGATGCAGGAGGTTGTGGGGTAGAACCATGGCCATGTCATACCAGAGACATAAAAATGGTACTAACAGCTGTTTGCTTGGTGCACAGCATTAAGAGGTTAGTATTAGGTCTGTTTAGCCTGGTATCAGGATAATGTGATTGTTTGAGACATCATTTAACATGTCTATGCCAATATGCAACAGTGCTTAGAATCACTATAACCTGCCACACTGCAGACATCATAGAGATATGACTGTAAAATTGTTAAAAGCTATGTTAAAAAGCCAAATCACACTCATTTTTTTAAGCATCACAATGAAAAGTGGTCAGTGCAATTTAATGCAAGTGATGGCACACTTAAAATGTCTCCCTTTTACGAGTGTTCTTTTTCAAAAGCATGCTGTGCATACAATTTTAGGTCAGAAAATATCTGATCTGAAGTGTTTCATAAAAGTATCAGAAACAAAGAGAAGCATGAGAAGTCTCAGTTGGAACAGTGTAATATATTGAGCATTGAGCTGAAGACGGCATTGATTGTGTGCATAGTGGAGGACATCACAGTTCATTAAAAAAATTAGATGTCGACTGCAAAGATTATATCAAGAGAAGTAGAGGGATACTGGTTTGCATAATTCTTGTCCTTGAAATCTTCTTAGTAGTTGTTAGAACAGCAGATACTCCAAATATTGCAAGAATTGGCAATGCAGTTGTTAAATTTTTATACTGATTTTACCATTAAATTAATCAAAAGCCTACATGGATAATTTGAAACTTTGGGAGTTATTGATACTACAGGAGTTTGAAGTAACCTCATAAACTGCCAATATTGAATTCCCACAAAAAATAGTAAACAAAAAGTATTTAGATTTTATATATTTATTTGTTCCTTGTAGGAAGGCATTCCTGTGACAAATCCTAACTTCTATGCCAATGTGAGCAAAGAACAATTTGCACAAATCATGAGGTCGGACTCAGAGTGTGACATACCCTTGTTGGAGGAGAGACTACAGATTCTACATGAAACTGGGAAAATACTTCTTCAGGTAAACTTTATATCAAGACAGACAGGTCTGTCTTAAGTAGCCACCTGAGGACATGAGGAAAATATGGCTTCTTAAGAAAGCCAGTGACTTAATACAAGTTTTCTAATTAAACAATCTGGTATAAGAAATCTTGAAAAAGTGGTTGTTTAGGACAGATTGTACTTTCTAAGGAAAGTTAAGCTCTAGCCTACTTTACTGAGGTAATTTGGGTCTGTAACTGCCTGCTATATTTTTTAGCTGTTTACTTTGTGAAACTAAAGGTTATAACATCATGGTGAGTATGTAAAACTTGTATGTCTTGCATTATTGGTGAAATTGTATCCTTATGAAAATTCTTGCAATTTATTGTGTGTGAATGAATTTGACCTGACATTTAATGGAATGGAATAAAACTTAAAATTCTTTTTTTTAAAAACATCAAAATTTTTTATTTAGTTTGGATCAGAATTGAAAATATTATTGAAATGCTATTTTTTTTAATAAAAAAGACAGTGTATAAGAAATATTTAAACTGCAGATTTTAAGAATTTGCTAAAAGTTTGTTTTAGACAATTTATTAGAATTTTTGTTACTAAAAAAAGTTTGTGCACAAAATGTCTATGACATTAATTTCACCTTCTGAATGAAATTGAGAAAAGTGAAATTGGTTCATTTTAGAACGTCACGAAAGTGTTAGCTCAAATTCAGGTAACAAATTATGAAAAGTGCATTACAGAATCCTTATTCTGACAAAGTTACTCCATTGGTTTGGTCTTATTCCTGTATAGTATGCAACTATTCTTACTAGAAATTGGAATAATACACTTTGTAATGTTTGACATTTTTTGAAATTTTGATTATTTTATATCAGTATTAGGAAATTGAAATAATTACAAGAAAATAAGTGTTGAATTGACATTAGACTATCATAGTGAGCATTTTAAGGTGTCCATTATAGACAGTATATAGACAATAATGTTCTAAAAGATCAATTTCCACATTTATTAAAGTCTCCATTATGAGAATTTAAATAGAATTAATCACAAGCATACACACACGCACACACATTTTGAATTTTGAATGGTGTGATGGAGTTGGGTAAAATTTAATTCTTATTTCTAAATCTATTTTGGTGATTATAACATTTGAAGACCATGTCAATTTAAGATGTGTGACTGTACCTTAATGGCAATTTATTATAGTTCTGTCAATTATGCATAGCTGTTTTTATCTTTTAAATTTAGTCTTAATTAGACACAAGTACTCAGAGTTATGTTATTTATTTTAACAAGCACACAGGCCAGCAGATGTTTAATTGTATACCGTTTGAATAATTTGATAATTGCTTTTGCCATAATAAAGGTTGTTAATATTAATGTGTACAAAATGAATACAAATTCTTATGGTATTTATTACTAGTTTTCATTATTTTTATCAAAAATAATTAATACCCAAAATATAGGCCATCATAAATATATCTGCCTACCTATCCCTCGTTTTTATTTTTTATAAATTATACTCTTGCCTACCTTTCCTTTTGCATCTCTTTTTTTCACCATTTTTACCCACATGTACTGGACTGTTTTGTTTGCATAAAAAAAATATTTGAATAAAATCTTATGAAGTGTAAGAATGAATGTTTCTCTGCTCAAAAATAAATATTAAATTTGTTAAACTGTTTTAAGTATTTTTTGTTTAATATTTTGAAATTGGTAACTGCAGAATGACCCAGACAATAATGTTATAGCATTGTTTCGCTGTATTTTGTACTTAAGGTTTTTTGAAAAAAGAAATCTTTTTTGCAAGACATGATAAGAAAAATTGATGGAATATTAATTGATAATTACTTAGTTCACAAAAACACCAGCACTGGCATTAGGTGTACTTTGAGGTGGAAGACACTGGAAAACCTCAATAAAACCACCAATCTTTGACAGAGACCAACTTGCAAGTTGTACTGGTGAATACTTTAGGCCCACAAAATGTGTAATACAAGTGTACTACTTAAGAACTGTTTGGGTGAATAATATATTCTCACATTTTTCCATGATGAGTCCATTTTTTCACCTTTTAATTATTACCTATTTCAAATTCACTATTTCTAGTTTATGTATAGTAAGCCAGTAGAATTTTATAGTTTATTAGACAATTGAAGGAAGTTTCAACTCGACCACCACTATTTTTCCAGTAATATCTTTCCTAAATTGTATTATACACGAGTCTTTACTTTCATGATATAATTGTAAAAAAGACACGATGTTTATGTTTATTTTAAATCTTAAGTAAAATGTTTACACATCCTTTTCTGTCTGATCTTTTCTAGAAATATGATGGTAGTTTCACCAACTGTATTGGGAAATGTGATAGGAGTGCACAGAATCTGTTAAAATTGGTTGTCACTGATTTCCCATCCTATGAAGATATGGCAGAGTACAATGACAGGAAAGGTAAGTCATATTCTTGGAGGAAAATTAAATGTGTTTAAATGTATGAATCATTTAGACTTTGCAAATTGTAAATATTTGCCTGAAAGATAAGACAGCTTTAAAACCAATATATGACACTTCATGCTTCATATTCCAGATTTGATTAGCAGACTTAATTTAGGAACTAATGTCCTAACTCTCATTCCAATGCCTTCTGAACTGTTGCCACAAAATGGCATTGCAGGTATATTTGTTGGCAGTTGGCAGTATAGGCAAATTTGACCTGAATCCTAAAAATTTAGGGGATTGCATTTTTTGCAGTGATTGTTGGACAAAACTTGGTGTCATCTTTTTGGGGAGTGTTTTTGTCCCCTGATTTTTGGACACCATTTTATCTTATATGCTTGTATGGTATGTTTTTTGTCCCCTGATTTTGGAAAGCACTTAATATTGTCTGCTTTTGTGTTGTGTTTTGAGATTGTATGAATGCTGAAAGGGACTAAATGGAACATGCAAGAATAGACTTGTAAGTTGGATTTAACTGTAAACAATGTAGACCCAGATCTGCCAATGTATATTGCTCTGGAGGATCAGGCTCCATGTGCATCTTTGAAAGTAAACTGCTTCCTCTCTCACAATGACCATTTTCCAAGGTATAATCAAGCTTGAAGACTTGTTGGGTCTTTTTTTCAGTACCATATTATTTATTTGGCACCTGAGTTGATATGTATGTAGCATGGAATAAAGACATGGTTCAGATAAAAAAAATGGGCCACAATTACCAGCTATCCAGGGCATTTTCATCATTGCTTAATTTATGCCAGAGAAGCAGTGTTAGTTTCATTAAACCTCTTGTGACATGAAAGATGATCAAATGATAATAATCTTCTTAAGAAAGATCAACTTTAAATGGTGACCAAAAGCTTTTAATAAGAATTATAACTGAGCAAAATGATGATAGATTTTGTGTCAAACACAATTATACTGTAAGATTTAAATGATAATTACTATACATACTTACTGGTCCACTTAAACTGCAAGTTCTAAAGACCCAAATTTTCCATAACATAATATACCATCGGATCTGGGACTATGCAGTTTGTTTTGAATAATTATATGAACCAAAATAATAGACCCTGCTTTGCCAGCATATTATGTGCAGGGTTCCTGCAGGTCATGGAATCCTGGAAAAGTTTTGGAATTTAAAAAATAAACTTCAAGGGCCTCGAAAAGTTATGGAATTTATCAAAACCTTGCAATGTTTTGGAAAAGTCATGGAATTTGTGACAATGGAGTTAAAGAAATTGATTACTTCAAATTTCATAGAGCACCGAGAACCAATTAAATAAAATAATAAAATTACAATCGATAAATGATTTCAATTCATATAACAAGAGTAAGTTCCCATAATGGAAGTATCACATGATTTCCAGTGTAGTTCACTAAATAAAAGAAAGCAACTGGAAAGTAATGTTTTGTTAATATTGTAAATAGGAACACAAACAAAGACTACATAGAATTGTTTCCTTTTCACTTTTGAATACAAATTACCTTGATCATTGGATTATGACATGAAGTACTACATAAAGTCAAAGTGTGCTAGCCCAGGTAAATTTAAAATGTACATATTAAAAGTATTTGTTGTTAACTTATTTCTTATTTTAGATTGAATGATGTCATTCTTTATGTTCATTTACTTGACAATGCAAGATAGTGCGGTCCTTGAGTTTTATGAAATGGCTCTGGAAAAGTTTTGGAAAAGTCATGGAATTTATTTTTGTTAAGTCTGCAGGAACCTTGTATGTGATAGAAGACTATGGTATGTGTTTGCAGACAATCTTTACATACAAGTGAATACATTGGTACCTTATTTTACAAAAATGGTCATTTTCCAGTAGTTGTAGACTTTTTCTCTAAAGATATTTGATAGAACATCAGACCAATTGGATTGCCGATCATCATATTAGAAATAAAAATGCTTAGGAACACCTTTTTACTATTACTTGATTTATTAATGTTTTCTATTTACTAATTTGCTAACATTTCAGTTGCTTTCTACAAGAGGGCACAGATCCTTGTGGCTGACATATGGTCTTGTTTTGAAGGTCAAGGTTATGGAGAATTCCATGATATTCACACAATAACCATGTTTGCTGACTACAGGTGAATCATTCTGTGCAGGTGTTTTACCATCCATTTATTTACTTCTGGCAAAACAGTTTTTCAATGAATCATCAGACATAAATGTGATTTCTTTCACAAGTTAAGGTTGCTTAAGAATTTTGAAGACATAGATGCACCGGGCTTGTTCATGCATTTAAATAGCAAAGGAAAATTTTAACAAAATATTCCCATATCCAATCTGTCAGTTGTAATGCATGTAAAAAGGTTTAAAATAATACTTCAAAAGAACTTTGGTGTTAAAGAAGTGACGATAATTAATGACACAAGTATTCTCATATTCTTCAGATTGGGCTGAATGTTATTATAGTTCTTTGTCATTTTCCATTAATCACTTTTTCTGAATTCAAGTACATCCCAATTCTATATATTTATTTCTTGACTATCCTAATTGGTCAAAGAGAAAAAGATCCTAGAAGCAGTCTATTATACAGAAATCTTAATTAGATTTTAATGAATTGGATATTTTGAATTGAATTGCATATACTGTTTTGTATTTAATGAATTGGGTATTCTGGTTTGGAACTAATGGTGCTTCTGAAGAACTTAGGATGTTTTATGAACAGCATGGAACACAAACTTATAACAGAATAAAGACAAACCCTTATCATGACATTTATCATGCCTTTAAGAATTATTAAACATCTTGCCAGTGAAGACCAGCTCTTTGTGTACACTTGAATATTTGTATTTATTTTAATAATGTTCTCACCAGCTTTGATTACTATCAAAAAGATATTCAAAGAACATGTGGAACTTCTCAGTTTCATTGAATGTACCATTATCAAACATTTACTGTGCTAAGGGCAGAACTAATATGAAAACGGCATTGACCTAAGGGCTTAAAATCAAATTTTTGGGCCCCAAATGCTTAAAATTGAAAACATTTTACATGTTTTGTGTTTATTATCAATATATATGCATAAATTAAGTAAACACACTGCTTATCTAGAAGTCGGTAAAATTTAAAGCATTTATCTTGTGTTATTTACAATATGTGGTTGTCAGAGATGACCACACAGGGTGTCCTAAATTCTTGGACTTTTAACAGGCATTATTCTTTTAGGTTGGGGAGGGTAGGTTATTTTTTTTTTCTCTTAAAAGTCAATTCATTTTTTCAATCTGTTTACACATTTATCCCTAAACCCATTTTCCTTTTGCTATATATTTTATGCTGTGATTTTGAGGTTATCATCATTTACTAGGTTTCACTGCAGTTTCACATTCTGCACAGGGTTGAATTTTTAAATAAAGAAAACATGTATTTGATAAATGGGATTATATTTTATTCAAATCAGAATCTAATAATGTATTTATTGGCATTAATTGGTTTTAGTTGAGCATTTAAGGTGTGCCAGATTATGCAGTTTTCTTGCTCTGTCTGATTATCATAGGGTTTGAATTCAAAACTATATACACATGACATCTTGTAAATTTGTTATCACTACATCAGGACAGTTAGTCATATCAATATGAAGTTGGTCCTACATGAAATTGATACTCAACAGGTTTTCAAAATGACATTCATGGAAGCCATTATAAAAAATGTTTAATTACTACTGTTTTCCAATGAATAGTTGTATCAGCATAAGGTAAATGACTTCTTCAGATAAATAGTTGGCTCTTAAATGAAGATTGTGCTGATCAGTCCTCTAACATGGATGCTATTGTAACCATATAGAAAATCTTGTTATTTTTCCTGAATGGATGGATGGAGTAATATTGAGTTTTCACTCTTATGATATGTAGTTGGTACAAAATGAAAATCAGATCTCCAACATGTCGGATGTCACACTGATTTTGAAAATCTTACTCATACCTAATTATGTTTCACAGAAGCAATGGAAATGTGGAACAAGCAGAAGCCATTTCAGCTTAGCTCCATGATTCATCAAAGAAAGCTTAAAAAAACATTCTATTGACTTGAAAGTGGCTGATGAGGGTTATCTTTGGATCATGTGTACTACAGACATAAAGGGAATATACATTGTATTACCACTGGACAAATCCTATGCCTTTGCAGTATTCTTTCAGTGGACTCGTTAATGTCACATGGTCTTAATGAAAATTGTAGCAAGCACAATTAAACCAAGACCACTTTAAATCAGTAAGATTTATTGCTTAGTATAAATTGTTGGATAGAATTTTAAGGTATTCCTATTCATTTGTTCAGATTCTGCTTTTTTATGGGCAAAAACTGGCCTTGTTTTTACTATATTATTCCTTATTAAATTCTTAGTTTATTAATTAGTTTTACTGGATGTAGCTACAATAACAAATGTTCACAAGGAACATGTATGTATATGCCTCAGATTCATCTCTTGGCAATAACTATAAACTAATTGGCCATTTATTATGTGATCAATGTGTCAGATCAAAAGTAAGCAAATAATTATCAGGAATCCATTTCTTCCATTTTCTTAATTCATTTTATCTGCGGGGGATTGCAACCGTATCATATATCTTGAGAAACTCTCATCATATCAAATCTGGTAAGAAAAAACATTTTATACATTTGAATTATTGATGTTCAAAAATAATCTTCAATTACAGTACAGAATTTGTTGTCATGGTCTTTGAGCTTGAAATTGGCATTATAGACACAGATGATCCATAAAATGTCTCAGACACTCTAAAAATAAGGTGCGACTCAAACACACAGTGCAAAATATACTCAAAAGCTAAGTTTGATTAAATCTATCAATGTTGTACATTTTAATTAACAAAAGTTTAAGTTAATGAATTTGGTACCAATCAAGGTACTCCTCAGATATGTCCACAATATGGATTTAATAGAATATATTAAAAAATTATTGCCGAATAAGTTTAAGTTTAAATTTTTTTGAAAATTTATTATCATGGTCTTGAGCTCAGTTCATTGGAAGCATCAACTTTTGACTTGACCCCAGTCACTACAATTTGCTTGGTAGGTTTTGAGAAGCAGTGACAGTGTAGCCACAACGCAGTGGAAGATGGAGGAGAAAAAGATGGAATTAAAATGATATATTTAATGATGCTTCATTTCAAATAAGGCAACAACAATAGTAATTACTAAAAAGGTAGGAGAATTAGTATCGCAGAGAAATCCTTTACTAAAACTTAAAGCAATACTGACTTGTTCCCATATTTTGATGGTCTGTCCCCCTTTTTATTTTGTTCTTCTAGCATAATGTGAAACTAGTTCTGCAGTGTTTGATGGATTTTCATGAATGTTGTGAAATGTTATGACAGTCACCTGAGGATATGCATATTGACAAATTGCTGTTTATACGATTTTTGTATGAATTATTGCTCTTTTTTGATTTGCAGATAAATGCAGTGCACAACATAATTTTATCAATGCATTTAGTCTCAGAGATTTCACTAAATCCCCATGAAACATGGGAATGAATATGATCATCAACCTTAGATGCACATATCAGCAAATATTGTTGCCAGTGAATTTTTAATGGTTATTGTCATTCTACTTTAAGTCGGATGTAATGTAGGACATAATCTTGTAACTTAATGCAGTTTAAAACAGTCTTGATTGTGCAACTATTTCTGCAGCTTTTGATGGAGTGTTATGAAACTTGGTTAAGTTCAATGTCTGCTAGATGCACACATTGACAAATCACAGCATTCTTGTAAATTGCAGAAGAGTTATTGCCCTTTATGAATTGCTGATAACTGCATTGCAGGACATAATATTTTGAATGAAGATAGTCTCAAATTCCAGTGATTACTCTGAAACTTTACGTGTGTCAGGGTCATCATTTGAAAATTCGGATATTGACAAGACAGTTTGTTGTTACAACTTTTGCTTTATTAAAATCATTTATTTTTCATAAAGTTCATTTCAGAACTTCTCAAATGTCTAGAATTTCATAAATATGAATAAAATACTGATAACAGTTATTTCTTGTGGAACAGTAATGTGACTAAGTGATCCATTTTTTTGGTACATATTAACTGCAAGCAAAAATTTTGGATAATTTCCAATTCATACACTAGACATTTAACCTGTTATATCATCTACAGCATCTAAGGATTGTTTAAAGCAGAGTAAAAATATTTCTTTCTCTATATGTGAAATGTTACACTGATAACCAGAATTACAAGGTGTACTGTATGTACTCAAAAGTGAGTCCAACTGCAAACAAAAAAGCTTCAGATCTGCCATAATATAATGTGCCTGCAGACCAGGTTTACATTGTTTAACTGATTACTCCTAACAAACTTCACAGACCCAGATCTGCTGGTGCATTATGCAACAGCATATATGGGCCTGTGTAGTTTGCAGTTTAACTCACTTATAAGTGAGTATATACAGTAATGATAGATTCATGGAACTATGACCACAGCAAGTGAGTGGGGCTTAGAGAAAACCATAATGGAAATTCAAATACTATGTTTCAGATGATGGCTTGGAAAAGTGAAGGGATTTTTGTATATGCAGTTTGAAAAACTTTATAATGAAGATCATTGATCTTAATGGTGGTTTGAAGGAATGGTGGTTAGTGTTAATCAACATCAGTACTTTTTTATTTATGTTATCACTTCTGATAAATTTAATTTTCTAGCCAGTATTTATTACAATTGTTTCAGTAATTATTGAAGTGTATTTGGCATGTAATAGATTTCATATAATTCATTAAAATGATTTAATCTGCCTCTTCATATACATTTCTTGATAGAAATTCTTTGCTTCTTTTAAAAAATATTTCTGAGAGAACAAAGCTAATATAAATTAAAGTTTCTAGTACTTAGATAAGTTTTACCATTTAACTTGTACTTCATTTTTTTATATCAATTTTCAGGATACCACAGGCTCTTGTGCACTTCAAGGTTATGGAATATTCCAAGGAGTTAATGGAGTTTTTGAAGAAAAGTAGAGTTCATTTTTTAAAAAAATTAATAACTGATTTTTGACTTGTTTATAATTTTTTAGGACTCACTAAATTACTCACATCCATGCCTTTGAAAATAGTACTGTTACATATAGGCTTGTTCAAAGTAACATAAAAAAAGAGTGAAGACAACAAGCTTGTAAATTTTAACAAAAATAATTTATTTTCCTAGAAAACATGAAAAAAATGAAAATATGTTAAACAAGACTTATGGTTTACAGAAATGATCCAAATTGTTTGTTCAAAATAGAAACATAAGTCCTGTAAAAAGTTCTAAACACAGTCTGAGGTGTCTGAAGTTCCAGTCCAAAATGGCGGATGACCACGTCAGACGAAAGCTAACAGAAAATTTCAGAATTAACACAATAAAGCACAGTTTGTGTTGTTCCATTCCAATTTAGAATATTTTCAGGAAAATGTCTTTGTCCAAATCAGTAATGTTGTTCTCCAAGAAAAATAATTATTCAGAAGAAACGAAGAAAAAATAGCTCCTTTAACAAGACATGTTGAACTGCCAGTTTGGGAGTATTGGTCATGTGGATTCAGAGAAAGAGTTTCTTCAAAACCTCTCAAGTCTTTTTCTGAAGGACAGAGGAAAAAAATAAACCTAGTATTCACTGACATTTGTTTTAAGACTTTGCTTGAATGCAGAGCAGCAGAGAGTTGAATGTTTGATTATATTAACCAATCTCTCCACCCCTATACTTAAATGGTTTTGTTCCAAGCAGTGTTGACACTGGAAGGACAGTTAACTGTGTATATGTAAATAATTTGAAGCCAGAAAAAAAGGGCTGAATTGATAATGGGTGGGGATTGTTTTTCATGTATCTGGCAGTGACTAAAACTGCTGCCAATCCATTCCATAAATTTGTTTCAGTGGGTAGTTATGACAGATGATTGAGCATGTTTCAATAATCTGTTGTCTTTCCAGAAAATATTTAGTTAATTAATTGATTTATAAACTTGGTTAAGAAGCTTTCTAAGACCAGCACATTGTTTTCTTGACTTGTGAACACTAAATATCAAAGCTGATTGCATTTAAACTCTGGACTTTATCCTACCCAGGACTTCAATCTTCTTGTTTCTGTATACCATTATCCATTGTAAATGAGCACTAATTAACACTTTGATCCCTATTTGTTGGCATACACCAAGAATAATTGGTAAGGAAATGCAGAATAGTATTCACTGGTCAACAGACTGCATAATGATTGATAATACAGCAATGTGACATGCTTATTTTGGTGGATTTTTTTGGGGGGGTATAGGATTTATTTTATATATCATTGCCCTATAACTGTAAAAGCCTTTTAGTAGTGAGATTAACACTGGTAAAAAGCAATCACTGAAATTAATTTATTATAAATTTAGACGAAATGATTCTCTCCTTTTAGAGAAAAAATTGTACACATAATGTATTGAACAAAAAGATGGACAAAAGTTCAATAATAATAATAAGATTAACACTAATCAACTTTTTACTGAATTGACTTTCAAAACCAAGCTAAAATGAAAGAGCAGTGATTGACTATAGACACATTTGATATGAATATTAACATATTACAGAAACTTTTAATATTCTTTTCATATTGTGAAAGAAGTGATCATATGACAATTATATATATATATATATATATATATATATATATATATATATATATATATATATATATATATATATATATATATATATATATATATGAATGAGATGAGTTTTATTATAAACAAGATTTATGCATATTAGTGATGTGGTCCTGCTTGAGATTGGCCATATTTACCATTTAAGAGACTATTTCTGACCCAATTTTAATCAGACTTAGTACATAGGCTGATATCATCAAGATGTTGGATGATTTGATCATAGGCAATGTCTGGGAATATTTATAAGATGATTTTGTATCAGATTTGTTTGGATTTTTAGTTAATTTTAATCAGATTTGGTACCGCGGTCTGTGTCACCAAGATCTTAATTGAGGATGAGTGAAATTTGTGAATGCATTTGATTAGCTGATGATCAGATATTGATTAAATTTGATAAATAGTCTTAATTTATGAAGATGTCTGATGAGTCTGATTACAAGCAAGATCTATGGATGTGAATTAATTAATCTTGTATTTGATTGCCTAAGCAAGTTACCACTCTTGAGACGGAATTCCACCTGGATTTTCTCCACCATGTTAGTTAAGCTCATGTTATCAATCTAGTAAACTGGTTGAATCGTAAATGTAATCTGAGCTTGTTAATTTTCTAAATCTATTGAATGAAATTTTTTTAAAATTTAAGTTTATGCACAACTTAATGATCTTGAGTTATTGTAGATATTCATTGCCAAGGTTGCAATGGGGTTTGTCAGATAAAGACCATTAAGGGAGGAATTGCCACTAGTGATGTGCTAAGATGATATATGTTGAATTATAAGGCTTAGTCAGTGGGTAACACTTGGATAGGGGTGATGTACATGTACATTCAAACTGAGAGGCAGACTTGACCTGAGAATTAGGCCAGAGACTGTTAGTAACCTCTGGCTGTTTCATGGGGCTTGAGGGGGGTAAGCATGAACAGAACTATTCCCATTGGTTGGCATTATCAGCAGAATTCAAAGAGCCAACCAAATTAGAGATTCTTATGGAACATTGCTAGGTCATATGGAGTACCATGAGTCACTTCTCAGGTTTTTCAAATGTACAGACAATGGTTTCAACTCTCTGGCTTTTCAAAAATACAATGGATTTTGAGTCTCTGTTGTCAAACTTTTCTTTTCGATTTATGCTGGCCCACCACCACCCCAGTTTCCACCAATTAATGAAAACATCATGGGTTGTACCCTTATATTGTTCATCTGCATGGGGCTACCATGGGATAGGATCATTTTTCCCCAATTGGATACTCATAAGCTACACTAAAAACGCAAAGGCTTTTTTCCCCAATTGGATACTCATAAGCTATACTAATAACATAAAGGACATTCCTTTTACAGTAATAGGAAAAATATAAGATATTTGCTTCATGCTGGGATCAGCCTAGCTCTATTCCATGAATCTGGGATCAACCCAGAATACACTCTTATGCAGGAATCAGCCTAGCATAGACTTGGTTAAGATGGGATCAGCGCAGAATAAATTAGCATGCTGAGATCAGACTAGCACAGATTTTACATGCTGGGATCAGCCTAGCACCAATTATACTTAATCTGGGATCAGCCCAGAATACACTGTAATGCTGGGATCAGCCTAGCACCGATTGGAAATTAGTCTTTTACATTGAGCTGGGATTCTGCCTAGCACCAATTCTACTTGAGCTGGGATGAACCCAGAATACACAGTAATGCTGGGATCAGCCTAGCACTGATTGGGAATCATTCTTTAACATTCAGATTCTAGCTCATGAGTAGCCCCCACAGAGAGAGCCAAATATTTTTAAAATATTTAAATTAAGTATTGATGTTATTTTGGTTATGAGTTTGATATTGTAGAGTGTTAGCAATAATGAATAGTGGCATGTTTGAGAGAAAGGGAGAGAGATGAATTCATATACTCATGTATCCTTTATTGTCATAAAACATTTCTTGTCCAATTATGTTGTTGTGCATAAACTGTATATGTGAGCATTTCAAGCCCACTTGGACTTTTTTTTGTTTGTTCTTTTATTTATTTGAAGAAACAAATTAACAACCGTTTCCATTGTTTTTTTTTTTCTGCAGACAATCTTATGAAGTTTGGTGATAGATATGAATTGGAAATTAGAGGCTGTTCCATCTGGGCAACAGAGGTAAGACTGAAGTTGAACTGGTTTGTACAAAATGATGGAATTTGCAATAGTGAAGTTCTGGCATCCAGAGGTACTTTGACCAGCAGTTTTCATCAACAATGATAAATATGCCTAGAATGAGTGCCATATAAAATATCAAAATGTTTTTTGTGTGCATGCTTAATAAGAAAACATTAGTGTTCTGTGAAATTCAGCATGTCTCCTTATTGATATGTAAACTTACTATCTGGTGATGCTAAAATAGAAACTTTTAAAAAAGTTGGGATATCTTGGCTTTCACCCATGGAAATAAATGATCGATTCTAAATACAATACTCTTTATATTCATTGAAAGTTATGCCCAGTCTATCATTATCCCGAATGGGCAGAAGTTAAGGTTTCTGAAGGTAATGTTATTTCTATCATTCTTCGAATATCTTGTGTTTATATGGTTAGTCATCTCAGGAGGAGGTTAGTGTTTGATTCTGTAATTATTTTAAAATTGACTGCTTCAGGTGCTTTGTTTCTTTTTATAAATCTTTATATGCAGCAAATTGTGTTTGAATCAAGTACCAAATGGTGGACTTTGATCCTTTCCTTTTTTAATTGCAAAATTACTTTTCTCTAGAATTAGATGTTGCAATTTGGTCAAAACAGAAATATTTAATCATTGGAATATAATTAAGATAAAATGGCTCACCAAATCAGTATCTGAATTTTTGTTGAAGAGATACACATAAAATCACTGTAGGGATATTTTACTGTCTTTTGAAGAGTGTATCATGTATTTCAGTAAATGTTGTATGCAAATCAACAGAAAGTTTGTTTTATATCCATTACCTAGTTGCCTTGAACACATCTGCATAATCAAGTCAAAACAAATCAATTTTTATGTATAATCAAGTCAAAACAAATCACTTTTATGCATAATCAAGTCAAAACAAATCAATTTTTATGTATAATCAAATCAAAACAAATCAATCAATTTTTATGCCAGTATATGTACAATAATGGTATTTGAAAATTGTCATTGGACTGGACATTATTTCTGACTTATGGGATTGTTTTATCTGCCTGGTAAGGCATCATTGTGTTGTGGTCACCTCAGATAACACATTTCTAGTAGTGTACCTGAGGCATTAGATAGGTACATACACTCCTTCTCTTTGGATGGAAGTCTGTGGAACCTCATCATATGGGTATCATGAGAGAAGATCACACTCCGAGTCCACCACATTCAAGGCACCTTCTGAGTCCATGATATTTGAGGCACTTTCCGAGTCCATGATATTCGAGGCACTTTTAAAATCCACCATATTCAAGTCACTGTAAGATTCCACCATATTCAAGACACTTTACAAGTCCACCACATTTGAGGCACTTCTGAATCCACCATATTCAAGGCACTTCTGAATCCACCATATTCAAGGCATTTTAAGATTCCACCGTATTCAAGGCACTTTACAAGTCCACCATATTCAAGGCACTTTAAGATTTAAGATTCCACCATATTCAAGGCACTTTACAAATCTACCACCTTCAAAGCACCTTCTGAGTCCATGATATTTGAGGCACTTTCCGAGTCCATGATATTCGAGGCACTTTTTAAGTCCACCATTTTCAAGGCACTTTAAGATTCCACCATATTCAAGGCACTTTACAAGTCCACTACATTCAAGGCACTTCTGAATCCACCATATTCACGTCACCTTTTGAGTCAACAATATCTAAGGCACTTTCTGACACCACCATATTGTCACTTTCTGACACCACCATATTAAGGCACTTTCTGAGTCCACCTTATTCAAGGCAAAATGAATATCTGGTAGACATTCAGTACAGAGGGTTATTGCTGGCCTCATAAAATGGTCTGTACACCAGTCTGTTGCAGAGTCACTTTTTCAATTGTGGGGACATCACTGGTGGATTTGTTGGCTATGACACTCAATAACAAGTTTACCATTTATGTCTTTCCATTACCAGGTCAGAGGGCCTAAAAAGTATACTTTCAGTAATAATAAACACTTCATGAAAGTGTCTCAGTTTGTAATAGCATGCTGTTCTCCCCATAGGACATACACAAATTGTACATAATTTGCATTAATATAGTAAATTGGAGTGCATATATTTCAGTATTTACACTGAAAACATCCTTTAAAGATAATGGTTATACAATTTTGTTTATATAAATTTAGATTTGTTTTTGATCTAATGGTTATTGGGTGTTCATTCAATAAGATAGCATCAGAGGTTGCACTGATTTTGTTTAAAACGTATTTGTTTTTGGATATGGTGATGCAAAATGATCATTTTTAATCAATCGCAGTATACATCCTTGGTGTTATTATTCTGACTTAGTGAAGAAATATACCATGCAAATACTAAGAATAACATTCATTCTTAAGTATGAACATCAATTTGGACTTGAATTAGTTTAAACTGTATTCACATTTCAGCTTTTTCATTTCCAGGATTAGAAATTTGGATCATATATTAATTGGTAGATTTAGGATAATTGCTGTTTTTTATTTTTATTTTGTGGATTGTTCCAATATTGCTTTGGTTTTATTTGATTGATAAAAATGGAATTTTTTAACGAGCAGTACTCAACTTTATATTAATCTTCACAAAATCGAACTTGTGAAAAGATTTATCAGCTGCATATAGAAAGACATATTTAAACCATGTGAATAGTACAGTCCCTAAAATAGATCCTTGTGGGACTTCTTTGCTGATGGACATCAACTCTGATTTAATATTACCAATATCAACTCATTAGCTTCAGTCGGATAGGTACGATTTGAGTCATGGGAGAGATAAATGAAAATATTTATATTTTTCAAGTAGGTACATTATGATCAACTAAAGATGTACACGCTTGGCTCATAGCAAGCAGTATGCCATTTTTGGAGTAAAGATGCCAAATGTATCTCCTATGTAATGAGGGAATCTTTCTGAAGTTTATGGTGCAAAGTAGAGAATCTTCAATTTATGCAGTAGGAAATCTTAGCTGCCCACCTATCAGTGCAGTTGAAGATTTTCTTTCCTTCCTTTACTAGGAATGCACAGTGTCCACTGTTGAGGGCCAATCGACAGCTAGCTTCCAATTCTAACACATTTAAATTCTTTATGGGTTCCGTCATTGTTTCCAACTCTAATCTTTCTGATGTCTTATGGTTATTTGAGCTTCAGAGGCCAGTAACTCATTCACTAATGCCTAGATGGAATTTTTTATGTGTTCTTTGGGCATTGTCAAAAGCTCCATATGAACCATTGAGTGAAAGTTCCTTCAGGAATTTTCCTGCTCTACTTAGCCTCAGTGATGAGGAGTGAGCTGCATGCCTGCGGAAAAGGGTTATACAACTAACTTTGAGAGAAGGCATCCTGGCATAGGAGCTGTTCAATACTGGATGCAGATGTGCCATCAAATATGGATGACAATATCAGTTCTAGAGAAACTTCGAAACATTTGTTTTTGTACATATGCAATCAATATTATCGGAAGATATTTCAGCAGAAATATTCTACTAACCTAAAATTTTGGGCTAACTTGTCCTACATTATATACTTTGCAGATACTATCTAGATAAGTGATCTCAGGAACACTTTTGTATTGAGCTCTGATCCAATCTTCATTTGAATCCACAAAGTTCCTTGTTTAGGTCAACTAAAGCAAATTCTACCACTTTTTTCCTTATGCTATGCACTCATCACAAATAAAACTCTCCTAACATTACTCTTCATAACTTAAGCCAAGTTAGGTGCAATTATATAAGGCTTATTTATGTATTTGTCTTTTTAATAATCTAATTAATAAGAAACTCGTAACTTTGGTAACATTTACCTCCTAAGTTCTTTCCACTAATCTCTTTTCATTGATACAGCATTTTTACACTGTTATGTATAAGACAGAGTTTCAATAAATATTATCATAATGATGGAGTTGAAAAAGAAAATTGTTTTAAATTTTTACTTACTCATATGAATTTGTTTGCATATTGCTGAACCTTATGAATTATATGAAATATATAAACATAAACGCTTGGTTGCATATAAGTGGGATTTTGTGCCAAACAATGTATGCCCTGATCTTCTTTTGATGTGCAAGCAGATCTGGGTCAATAATGTACTACTGATTAACTGCATAGACTGAAATTTGCCAGTGTATTGGGGGTGATGATTGCTCTAGGTCTATGCACTTTACAGTTAGATCTCACTTATGAGGGGGTATATAAGATATTTGAAATTTTATTTCTATTTTTCTTGTTTTACACCATTTTTATGAATTAGATAGACCTGTCAGTTTTTGCTATGGATTAACATTTGGTTTATACTTGAATATCATAAAGCATGAGTTATGAATGAAATGCTTTGGTTCTGTTTTTATGTTTCAGCTAATAAAGGATGAGACAAGAAAGCTCCTTGACTCAGATCCTGCCACAAAAGATGCACTGATGAATTCCATTTTGATTGACCACTTCTTGTGGGACTACAGAAGAGAGCATGCAGAAGAAATGAAAGATATCCCATTTCATAAGATCAGATGCATTTATTATTAATAGGAAGTTGGAATTATTTTATGAGACTATATATAATAGTATAGTTATTCATAGATACATATGATGCTAGATTATTTTCATAATTTGAATATTAATATTGGTTGTTCATAGATACCTAAAACATAAGATTGCATATTTTCATAATTTGAATATTCAAGGAAAACTTAAAAGGAAAAACTGCAGGTTTTCGGTCGTTTCTGATTTTTTGAGATTACAGTCTGATAGAATCATTCATATGCATCTATATATAGAAAAGAAAACTCTGCCTGAGGTAAAACGATTGCATCAGGCACCAGGCATTTCTTTGAGTCTGATGCAGAGTTCTGATTCCAAAGGTAGAATTTTCCTATCCAACATTACTGCTTAATGAAAGATCACTTTTCTTATATTTCTGAACCAAAGAAGTTAGACTCACAATAGCAAATTGTAAATAAAGATACAGCTTTTAAACAGCAAAACTCCCACTCAGAATTTCCACACCTTATGATTTAGCTTAAAACACAGAATAACTTAGTGAAAAATATAAAATATGTTTTAAGACAAATGTTATTATTCACAGAACAGAGGTTAATATGACTGAAAATGGAAATAAACAGCATCAAGAACTTTGTATTGGCTATGGCTTGCATGATGACAACAGGAATGCAGGTTCAAAATTATCCGTAAGATTAAATGAAATTAAATATAATAATATAGTCTTCCCTTCAAATGTGATCTAGAATCGATTTTGTTTCACAAATTAAAATTGAGAAAAATGAATTTGAAAATGTAATCATCCAAAAATGTTCTTTATGGGGGACATGAACTTCGGCTGCTGTTTGGAAGTAAATGTGTTGCTTAGGTTAATTACTGCGAATGAATGCTCATAATGCCTAGAATGATTTGATTACTGTAAATGAATGCTTGTAATTGATGCCTAGGTTAATTACTGCGCCTGAATGCTCAAAATTAATGCTTAGGTTAATTACTTGCAATGAATGCTCAAGAAATGATGGAAATAGGGAGTTTTTGCCAATTAGTGTGCTCAGTAATTGAAGTAGAAGGTCTTGTCTTGAAATATGACAGTTACATGATGAATAACATATTCCCCATTGATGTGCTTCAAACATGATCATATAGGAATGTGAGAAAATAGAACGTTTAACAGTGGGACTGAGTGTTTTATTAGCTTGATTCTGTATAGTTGAATTTTGAATTATTCTTTTGTTTGTGAAAGTTTTGTGCACTATCACTTCATAAAAATTACAATTATTTATATATTTTTATACAAAGAACTTTTTACTCTCTTTTTACAAAGTATGCAAATTTTGATAATAATTTTAATTTTTTTTACCAATATATATTCAAAAATATGATAAAAACATAAATGAAAGTGCAAAACAAAAATTGTGTAGAATAAAGTATTGATCGTCTTACCAGATTTTTCAAAAATTATGCTAATTTGATATGGAAGATATTAAACAAGTTGAATAATATGTTACATACTGCATTGAGTTTTGGAGTATTTTGTATTTAAATCTTGCATGCCACAAATTGCATTCAGTTAATGCATTCAATTTTGGGTATAGTGTATTATTCAACTTCTTAAATGAAAATGAGTACGAGTCTTTATATTAATAACTTCCATGAAGTAATTTGGTCATAGTGACAACTGCAGCAGCGAATATCTATGACAAATTGTGTGATCTGTATAAAGTTATTTTTGGCATTATAAAGTGTTCTTTTTGGCATTATAAAGAGTGTTCAATATTTCCAGGAATTATTGCCAGTGATTTAGATTAAGATGTCACATGTCTTAAATTTAAAAACCTAGTCAAAGTTTATTTTGTTTGCAGTTACAGTCATCCATATTTGTCATTACATATACATGTGTTTATTTTTATTATGACACTGTTTTTAAATATATTACCTTGTTAGCTATCACTACAATTTTTATGAAGTTTATTTTGTTGAACGGTTAAATATTGGGTTAAATATTCGGCTAAAAACTTTCTGAGACCATCCTGTATAGAAGTTATTTAATGCTTTGGAATCTGGCTTTGATAAATAGCTTTTAATTTTATCTTGTAATGAGTATAATGCTTTTTTATCATGCCTTCATGTAGGTTCAGTGTAAAATAAAAATTTAATACTGCCTTAATATAGGTTCCATGTAAAATCAGAGTGTAATACTGTATGTTTCAAAATTAAAATTTTATGTTGGTACAAGTTTTGATAGTATTGTCTTAAGTTTTGGAAGAATTTTTGCTACAAGTAGCAGCTGTATGAAATAGGCTCTTCAAACCAGTTTTAATATTTTTCTAAAGTTAAAATTTATTTACTGGAGATTGTTCTTAAATTTGAACAGTGTTCTTTGCTCACTCTTGATGAAAAGCTTATAGCTTTTAGAATAGCATAATGATAAATCAGGCTTTATTGATTCTCAAGACTTGTACCAGATTCTTGTTTGTATTGTGATCATATAGATAATTTAAATGTACTATTTCAAGCAATTATCACTATGTACATGTAGTGTCATTCATTTTTTTGGTGTTCAAGACAGAGATTATCAGCAAGATTTTATGTTTGTGTGGAGAGCTGCAGTGACTCAGTTGATTGAGTCTTGACTTTTAGTGCAAGGGTTGTGGATTCAGTACCCACCCAGACCAACCTTGATCAGGTGCCTTAATGCCTTGGAAAGACACTTAGCTCCCATTTCCTCAGCATAATATATGTAATGTGTTCAAAAGTGTCATTAAACCCAATGTTGTTTTTTTTTTTCGTTCTGCTGGAGGTAGAGATTAATAATGGTCCATTGGTACTACAGATTACTTTTTAGGTGATAGAGTTTATCTATGGTCAGTGCCTGTTTACTTTAATGGTAACTCCAGGTTACTTTGCTGGAGTTTATCTCTCTGAATTTTTGGGGGTCTAAGAGTTACTATGTCAGCTATAATCAAATTTCATATTCAAGTTGTCTAATGATGAACAGATCTCTCATTAACAGCTGTCTCTTGGTACTTGATGATTATTATAATGGAAACTTACACCTGTATCTGTTGTAACTAAGAGTAATTGTTAATTATCATAGGTATTCTGACTTGTTAAAACAAAGACCAAGTCTACCTTCTTAAGAAGGGGCCCCAAGTGGTCTAAAGTGCTCTCTGCTTCAGATAACTCCCATCTTACCTCTGTCTGCATGGGTTCGAGTCTAAGATTCGGCGAATGTAGATATGTGAGAAAGTTTGCCAAAAGCTTCTCATGGGTCAGTGGTTCTTTCCGCGGATTTCCCGTTTTTTTTCTCCACCATTTATACTGGCTGCCATGTATAGCCTATCATTTACGAAAAAATGACGTTAAGCCCCAGAACAACAACAACCACCACCTTCTTACGGTTTTATTTTTATCACAAAAACAGTATTTCATTTATGAAACCCATTTTTTTTAGATATATTTCTAGTTTATTTTTTAAAATCTTATGTTGTAGAAATCTTGATTGTCAAATATCTTATTATTCCGAAATAATTTTTGTTTTGTTATTTGATCATATGTCAGATGTTTTTCTACTGTTGCCTGTCATGATAATATTATTTAATAAAATAGTATTGAATTAAATTTAAAAAAAAACAAAACAGATTTAGACCTTATTCTTGTTAGATATATTCATTTTATATATACATCAGTAGATGTTGATTGGTATTGTCAGCAAAAATACAGCAGTACAAGCCATTAACAAAAGTTTGTGAAGACTTGTCAAGTTGAAAAAAGCAAGAACTGATATATAATTTATGTTGATTCTAAATGTTCAATATAGATGCACATGCTCCTACATTTTTATGGTGGGCATCATCTTCACTGTTAATAATTTCACAAGTAAGATACAGAGATGGGGAAAGGTGGAGAATACATCATTGTGCTGACACAGGTTACATTGATTAATAGTTCTGCACAATAATTCAATAATTACTGATCTTTCTCCACATATTTATAAAATAGGATAACCATCAGAAGACAGTTACTTAACAGAAGATCTCGGATCCTATTCCTGTTAAACAAGTGATTGTCGTTTAACACCCTGGCCATATAAAAGAGAATGAGTATTCAAAAGAGGATCAATAGGATCAATACCTTTCGACTGATCCAAATTAGAAGTGAAAGTGACCTAATCAGAAGCCTGACTAATACATGTGTCAGCTAAAGGAATACATTCCCTATCAAAATCATTCTCAAGAGCTTTATTGGCTAAAGCTCTGTTAACTAAACATAAATCAGGGATTTCCTTTTCAATAGGATCAACTTTCTGATCCAAAGAAGACTTGTCAGTTACAAGTGGATTAACCACAATCTAGTCTCCAGCTAAGTCATTGCCTAGCAACAAATGAATGCCCACAATGGGTAAAGTAACACTACACCAACGGTCACAGGTCATGAAACTAAGTCTGATGTCAAATCAACGGAATGGGGAGGAACATTAACAAAGCCGCACCCTACTCTCTGAATGAGAACTCATTAGAACAGGTCTTGTCAGAAGAAGGCAAAATACCTGAAGCTAAGAGACTCCTGTGTCCCTGAAATTCTAATAGGGATCGGATTGGCAAAATCACCCAAGAGTGATATAGAACCGTTCAACATGAATGGTTCAAAATTCTTCAAGGCGATGTTTGCTATCACTAGGAATATAGTTTTTAAACTCTTCGAGTAATACCAATTCAAGCCTTTCATAATCATGTTCAGTTTTCTAAGACAGACACCATCTCTTGAAAAACTGTTCTTTTTCCCTAGCAAATTCAGCATAAGTTTGTCTTGTTTCTTTTTTGTAACTTCAGAACTTTTGCCAATGAACCTCAGGGGATTAACTTGTAACCCTATAAGATGCATTCCTTAACCACATTGTGATCAGAACTATGTTGTACTTAATTTTTTTATATTTTTTTATTATTATTATTATGATCTTAAGGCCCTCATTCAAAGGAATTTCCTTATTTTTGCTGCATCTCTGAAGCCATTGTTTATACTGGGCTTGGAAAAAGGAAATAGTGTGGGCATTTCTACTCTCAACTGGAATACTATTCCAGAGCAAAGTTCCAGAGTATTGGAAACTTTTTTAAATAATTCCTTATTTGGTTTGGGAATTTTGTAATGTTTAGTAGACATTGATCGCAGGTGTGGAGTATTTCCAGGATTTGGTCTTTAATAGGCAGTATTTTTAACTTACCAGCTAAGTTATCCGTGCTTTCTTTCTGGATTGATATTTTTTCTGTACTGACAGAGATATATAGATATTTCTGGCCTTGCCATAAAGTACACTCTGATAAAACAGTCCAAAACTCTCTTGGCCATTTTGAATTTTCAGCAAATTTTTTCAAAAGGAATAAAATATTTGTCTACATTGTTTCGCTAAAAGGGGAACTAACAATATTTCCTAAAATATCAAATTTTGAATTTGCGTGGAAAGTGGAGTCATGCCTGTCACCTGCCAGATCCAATTCTTTCATTTTAATTTGCATCGGTGTCTCTCTCTTTCAAATTGTCTTTCTTTTGTAATTCTATTTGCCTATCTTTTTCTTTTTCATTTTTTTAATTGTTTATCTTTCTCTTTCTTCAAATTGTAATCTCTTTTGTTCGTTTAGTAATTCAATTTGGTTTTCTTTTTCCTATCTTTTTCCTTTTCTTCAAATTGTAATCTCATTTGTTCTTTTTGTAATTCAATTTCTTTTTCCTTTTCTTCAAATTTTAATTTCATTTGTTCTTTCTGAAACTTCAATTTATATTTCATTTTTAGTTATGCCATTTCAATGTTAGCATCGGTTATAGGATTACTGAAAGATGCCAAAACATTTTTGTCAAAGATAGTCGTCTTTACCAAATGATGAATTGATAGTTTTTGATTTCTTGTTTAGTTAAGGATACCCTTTGCTTCAGATAGTTCATACTTTTTGGCAAGTTCAGGCAATTCATCCTTCTTAAAACAATCCAACTGTTCTTGAGTTGTAGTAGAAAGAAAACTCCACTTTTGACATTCTTAAGAGAAAGCCTGTTTTAACTAAAATTTCAAGCAAAATTGACTAGGAGAATTTATATTTCAAACTTAGCCAATTTTATATATCTCGGACAAGCTCCTATTTTCTTTATTTTACATATCAGTGTGTTCAGAGTAACACAAAGAAAGAGTGAAGACAACAAGCTTTATAAATTTTAATAAATATAATCTATTTTCCTAGACAACAAGGAGAAAATGTAATTATGTGAAACAAGACTGATAATTGACAAAGGAAATTCAAACTTTTGTTCTAAAGATATGAAAACACAAGTCCTGTGAACAGTTCTAAATTGACACAGTCTGAGAAAAGGTGTTTTGTGATGGAAAAAGTTGTCTATTCGTGTGTCTACATAGATCGACATGTGTTTTGTTAGTGGAGATAATTATACTTTGTCTTCTTTCTAAATAATTATTTTCCCTGGAGAAACAACACTAATGGCTTGGATGAAGACATTTACTGAAATTCTTCCGCCATCTTGGACCAGAACTGAGAAGCGCACTTACAGGCACGTATGCAAAATGTGGTACAAGCAAATATAAAATTATTTTCGCGTAGCAAATAGCGCATGGTGGTGATAAAGGTACTTTATTAGGAAAATTGCCAGTAGCTCTATGGGCTAAAAACCCGGCAAAAACATTTTCCGAGATAAAATTATTGTGGTCTTGGAACTCGTCACGATATCATACTCGATAACCAAGATCAACCATGACCTAGAAAGATTCCTGTAAATAAGATAGGTCAAGCGTGTCACATTCATGATGTCACGTATAAAAGTAAAGATTTGCAACAGCGGCATCTCGCAGGTTTAAAGCCGATTCATACGTTAAATTCTATGCCTAATGAATCCCAGAGAACAACTCGCTAGATTTCTATTAAAATCTGCTATGAAAGGTAAAATAATGATAGGGGCTGGTAATTAACTGATTATTAAAATGGAATATGTTTATTATTCTCCGAGAGAAAATTGGAGAGGCAAGGCAGCGATTAGCAAACTTGCTGCTTCAGCAAAAATTTCACGTGATGTTGTAGCGTGGTTAGTGCGACAGGTAATATAGCAATATAGCAAATTTTTCTAAAAGCACCTAAAGAAATTCAACACGCACATTTCAATGTTAGCATTCCTAATGAACTTCAAAAAGCGAATATACTGTTTTTGCCACACGATACCATCAAAATTGGCAGACGTCAACACACATACAGATACGCGTTAACTCGTTGACGTTGCTAGTAGATATAAAGAAGCAGAGCCGCTGTCAACAAAGACAGCATCTGAAGTTGCATCCTTGTCTGAGCAAATTTATCAGCGAGGATCTGGACCACATGGTGGTCAGCGATAACCAAAACTATTACAGGTTGATCCTGGCAAAGAATTTGTGGTGCAGTATCATCGTTGATGAACAAGCACAACGTTAAAATTAGACGAGTACACGGAAATTTATCGTGATCAGACAAATGTTGAACGATTTAATTGAACACTTGCTGAGCGGTTATTCGGGTATCAATATGCAAAGGAAATATCCACAGATACATAATCTCATTAATGGGCTGCGAGGTTACCAAGTGTGATAGCTGCGCTGATTAAGGAAATTACTGGTGCAATTTTTATGAAACCGTCTGATGCGATCACAAAAATTTATACCTTTAAACCGTGAATCTTTTTCTCAACCAGTACTTGAAAATTATTAGTGATATTTATATGAACCTGGAAAACTTGAAGGAGACAGAAAAAGAGCAACTGAACGTATTTGGTGTATGACCACACACAATTGTCAGCGTGGTAAGGTCCACAGGTAGACATGCAATCTACTGATTAGACTCAACTGCTCAAAAGCGTGGATTTGTACGCGAATATTTACAAATAATTCCTGCGTATACGCAATTACCACCGAGCACACTTTTATAAACTTGCAACCCCCGACGTCGATTACACTCCAAACAGGTTAGCATCACATTTTCGCGTTTGTGGACAAGACTATTATTAATTCTATCAACGACAAATTGTCTTGTGTTATTGCACGAATACTGCCACAACATTATTGCGTTGCAATTTGAGCAAGGATTATTTTGTCGTTGTTTTAGCAACATAATAAATTCAGCAACTATATCAAAATCGCGATTATGTTTTTGTCACACTGTTTATAGCTGGCTAATTATTTATTGATATCGACTTTGTTAGTGATTTTGTTTCGGTTATTACACAATCCATGATAACCCTCTTCAGTTGATATATTCTTCTACTGCGAGATAAACTCAATTTGACCACTCAATACGATAATCGACGATCAAAATGTTTGTATCAGCGATAGTTAATAACTGCGACGAATGAATCCTTATAGCGTATCCTAGTTTTGTCCATGGCGATTTATTCATGTTTAGCATGCTCTTATCAACATCAACAGCAACTAAAATAATATCATTTAACACACGATTTTGTATTCGGACAACTAAAAGAATCTACACAAGGAATTTCTATATCAACATTTTGTTGTCTAGTATCTGCTAGCGATAACACAGGTACAAGTAACGTTGGGGAACTTTTCCTTATGTAACGCAAATAATTTATCCTGCAATTTATCACGAACTATTTTTCTACTCGCAACTATCAAATCAGCATGTTTCCATAAGTCCAAATATCATTCGTGGACGTTTCCAGAATTACTTTACGCATTATTTCACATGTTTTATCAGGTTGTAGTTGTATTAATCTTTTAAATTCTTTCAGCGGTTTATCAATAGCTCTATGGTCATCAAATATTTTTTGTTAATAATTTACAAATGTTTCCAACCACTCACGTGGAGACTGGCCAACAAAGGGTGGCGGTTGACCATGATCGCAACACATAATCACAGCCGTATTCTTTAGTAACAGCCGATCAAGAAATATTTGTAATACCTTTAGCAACACCGTACATATCTCATCCCAGATAATAGTTTTAGGAATATATTTTGCACCCGTTCGTGATGGAGTCCATTGCATCTCCGCACAATCTAAAGTATCTATGATATGCACACAGTTTTACACCTCGTTGCTTTATTTCCCTGGCGCGTTTGTGCGTCGATGTTAAAACACTCATATCTGATCTATTACTAAATAAGTTAATCGCACGAGTTATTTTACGTGAACCTCCACACCCTTTAAGATAAACAGTCTTATATTTAGCCACGTGATCATACACTGGTGGTGCAGATGATTTTGATACTTTATTATTTTTGTAGTATGTCTCCGCAATTTCAACATCGGCAGATTCAGAATAACTAAGTATATTTTGTTTCATTCTCCAGTTCCCCATTCAGCATTACCAAGTAGCGGATTTAATACTTATATTTTTGTGTATATAAAATGAATCTGTAGCATCTCTGACAGCGTAAAGAGGAAATATGTTTATCATCTATAATAGATTTATCGAAACGAACGTTAGCATCGAAGATTTTAAATGAGTAAACTGCCGTGATTTGTCATCAGTATAGTTCACAATGTTACCTAGTTTTGTTTCGTCTGATAAATAAGCATTACATCGGCTTATAAATTTGTTTTGCTTTTCGTTGTGTCAGCGATTATAAAACCCAGTTCAGCATTGTTCATAATCAATCTTGTACACGCTCATTCATGATCATTGATTTTCTATGTTTAAATTTACTGATTATTTTTCTGCCGAGATCTTTTGCAAATTTCCCATCGTGTTTAACAAGATCAGGATTAACATCAAATACATCAGGTTCTGGCAACCAAACTTGTTTCTGCACGCGGTATAATATAATTGCTTCAGTTACTTTCAACGATAGTATGACTTCAGCATCAAGCATATACCGCAATAGTACTATTGGAGCCCAACATTTTTCAGAAAAATGTCTTCTAATCCAGGCATAAACAATCGGATGCAGATCTAAGTATAACTCGAAAGACTCCATCCATATTCTGGATTTTTAATGATTTTTTCTTGACTTGTTTTAAATTCATTTTTAGTTGGTTCTAAAACTCCATTATAAACCGATGCCATCCTAACACTGATCTGATTGAACATTGATAAATGTCCATGAGGTAACCAGGATAATTTATTTTTAATCACCGCTGTTTACGCTTGGTTCGTAAACACTGATCGCTATTTTATATTCTTTTCCATTGATAGATTTGATTCTGCGATGGAGCTAGTCATTAATCTCATCTATTTGATAACTGGCTGTTGAAATTCCAAAACATTTGCCAATTAGGTGTTCCATCAGGTTTACTCTTATTCGCAAATACCAGTGAATTATTTGTTGGTAATCCACCGAATGGTCTCGACCTGATATTTGGTCAGCTATAATAAACTCTTGATTGGGCTAATGCAATTTCACTTGCTGGAATTGCAGTTGGAAAATTAACGCGAAATTCAGGATTGGTCGAACTTCCTGATATCATAGTAGTATTAGTGACGATCTGTTGCAATATTTCTCTGACGTTGTCAAGGACTCAAACATTATTTTATCGTTATTATTTAATTCTCCATTTTCACGTTTTGGTTATTGTTACCTGTGATTATGAATGCTTCATCGTAGGTTTTCATTATCGTTGCGAACTCTTCATCAGATATTTTACCATGGCTCATGTACAACGAAATATATGATGCTAATTTAGAGTAGGCGACCGTTGTTGTGTGTAATTTCATCATGTACTCGCTAAATTTATCACTCGCGCATGTAGATATTTTCTTAGCGATAATTGTCACAACTGCATGAGCCGTCATCTTTAATGTTGATAATACAAATCCGGTTCCAGCAACAACATCAGAAGTAGAGTAAACAATTATATCAATAACAACCATGCCTCTGCGACAATTTTTTTTACTTTCACAGTGTAATCGTCAATATTTTTAGTTCAGCCTGACACACGCCTGATTGTATCTGTGACGTTGAAATTCAATAAATACGGAGTCATCTGATTCATTTTACGTAATGACGTCATCTAATTAGGTAATTAATTTAGGAGCTCTAGTTTCAAATTCCAGACATCACCAGTAATTAGCCGAGACCATACTTCTATCCGATGATTCCAGAGTAAATGTTCTTCAGAATCTTTATCCAACATTACGGCTACAGTTCTAGATAAATTATTAGTTAATGGAGATGTGGTAATTATTCTAAATTCTACACCTCTAAACACAGACAGCCTATACACACCAGCGACTTCCTCCGTGTGTTTGATAGTTTAATTTCGTGGTGTCCATGTAGCTGACGCTGATGAAATGATGTACACAATGTTGATATTCTGCTTCTGAGGTATTTTGGTAAAATTCGTTTTTTAAGGATATAAGGATATCAGGAATTCCACTAATGATATCGTTTAGTTTCGTGTTAATGTAAACGAGTTCTATGTCAACAGTTGTTAGAGTTCCCAAAAATTCATTAATGTATCTGTTTATGTTTCTACGAAATTTTGAAATGTTCGTATGTGATTATTGTAATCAATTCCATCATTGATCGTTGTTACTGCTGTCACTTGATCGCTAGTGATCATTAATATTGCTATCATCGACGTATGTTGTTGCATCTGTATCTGCGGTTAGGTTTCCAAATTATATAATTTTGTTTCCTGACATTATTATGTCATCAGTAAATACATCGCCGGTTTTCTTACATAATCATTAACGGAATTACCGGAATCCTGTGTTTTACCTTGATCAGGAAAAGTAACGATATTATTAGTAACCGCAGTGGGTATTCGTATAAGTACATCCGGCAGTTGCATATAGCTCGTTTTTAATCGTCCTTACTTATCATGAAAAAACGACGGCTTCGTTTTGATCCACACTCGTGTTTTTGTGATATTTAATAGATCATCGAGTTCATTTATGAGCTGATCAAGAGTCGACATTCGGATCTTTCTTCAATCGAGATCTTCCATAAATATCTACCATTATGTTTGCTAATGTCTGTTCAAATGCAGCATAATAGTATATTCATGCACGACGTTATGAGTTTGCGTTGTTGATTTTGATACAGCATCAAAAGTACATTAAGTACTTCTCAACCACATATTGGGGGATCCTGTATTTTTTGTGTTGGTAGCATTGAATACCAGATCGGAGCAATTTTATTGCTGACATAATAAAGAAACTCCTTTGGTGGTGCCAGCCCATACGAATAGAAATAAACAATTCCACATGGATCAATTGCATATCCAACCCATGGGTGCCTGGTCCAAAGTTTTTGTCAAGATCAATAATACCAGTTTCATGTTGCACTGCACCGGTAGGTAATTGATCGCGCATAAAAATTTCACTAAAGTTTGTTATATTTAGTTGCTTAAAAGCATCAAGTAAATCAAAATTCGATAGTGGAACTTTTGTAGGACGAATCATCGAACTGTCCGTAGTCTTAGACCTTTTCCGTACCACGAAGTTGGGGTCCCCGGAAGTCTTAGACTTTTTCCCCTTTTTTGGAGGTTTTTATTCCCTGTCCAGTTGCTTTCTTTAACGCCATTCCAGTAGCGATTTCAACAGCACCTAACGCAGCAGCTTTTGCAAAACCTGGGGCTACAGTGGCTATTAATGCTGGTATATCTGCGAGAAGTGGAAATATACTACCCGCCTTAGTAACGTCGCTGATAGCACTAGCAGAAAGATTAAGTCGTTCCCCCAGTCTTTGATCGCTTGGCTTGATTGATGTGATTATACTGACGTTCGGTCAACGATAGCTTATTCGGACCTCCTGCGATTTATTGTCGCTGCGGTAATTTTTTTTTAACGCACATGATGATTGTATCTTCTTTAATCTGACCAGGAGTCAGACTGACACTAACGTGATGATATGACATTATATAATATTATGAGACATCTAATTACATGTTTTTTATTTATATATTTTATACTGGAACATCAACGACTATCATTCTTCCACCACAACCTTCAAGTAGCATTGATTTATCGCTGAGTATAACTGCGGTAGCTCTGTAATTAGGAATTGATGGTGCTGGTGCTTGTGCTGGTGCTACTGGTAATGTTACACGAGTTCTGAAGTGTATATCAACTACTGATTGTCTGGTTAAATCTAAATTTTCTAGTGAAAAGTAATAAATCGGGTATAAGGTTGTAGAATCTAGCTGAGATATTTGTAATCCAGTATCAATGTTTTGATCACGCCCCATGAACGACATAAAACGCTGATATGCACGTGTTACATGATTTTGATCGAAATTTAGTACTATCTCCTCGGATGGTTCTTGATGTCCATTTATTCTTAATGAAACATCAATAACACCGAGCTTATCAAATACCACAATACTCTGCATTTGCAAGTTTACTCGTGCAGCATCATGTAATGAAATAAAAATGTGTCTTGGTGCTGAAATACTTTGCTGAGAAGCTATTTGCCATGTGAAAAATAAACCGTTAATTGTACTTTGAACACTATCTGTGGTTGCTGTTAACGATGATAACGTTGATTTACCACCTTGACTCATAAAAGATAGCAACCAGTCATCTTCAGATATCGATGGAGTCATTACCAGCATCCGCGATGAACGTTTTGCAAGAATTACCCTGCCAGCATCACCAGCAGGTCGCCATACTGCATCATCATCGGTTGCTTTTTGCACTCACACATCTGTTTGTTTGGCTCCGAAAATGACTTTTCTAACATACCTACAGAATCCAAAGATATTTGATAGTGAAATTCCGCATGGCAATCTTCTGTTTCCATCTTTCAACATCGCTCGACTTCATCTAAATCCTAAGTTGAAATCTGCATCTACATTAATAATCATTCTTTCGACATCCGGATCGGCGTTTCTAGCAAAATTTCTTGGTCGTTTTATTTCATATTGTTGGTACTCTGGAGAATTAGAAGTATCTTTTACAAACATCATTGATGGACCAGCTGATCTTGAGTAATCGTCGCTGTATCTTGCAAGACCAAGTATTGTCGTGGCAACGTCGAAGTCTTTCTGAATTGATTCAATATTTTTCCGTCGATCATGTACGTAGCGCTATCAAATAACGCCATATCATTATTAACAAAACCAACACTAACTTCATAGGCGTATTCAGTATTATCCGTTTTCAAAATTTCATCTTCGACTTCAATAAATGCTTCTGCGGGTAAGAAATATCTACTTGTGTCCTGAATCTGTAGTTCGGTTCGTTTACACTGATTTGGCAGTCTTTCGTCGTTTGAATAATACTGATAATCGCCCAAAGACTCAACTTTGAAAACTGGTGTGTCTATGTCAAACGCGGGGTCAGATATAAGCTTGAACATCTTTATTATTATCGTCTTCGTTTAACGCGAAGACCACTTCTTACTATCAGACTAGCGGTTATATTTTTTCTTTTCCGATATTGGAACATCAGCCAACTCCGCTAGTGTTTGATTAGCGGCTTGATTTATTATTTTACTTACACTTGCAGGCATCACTTCAGTGCTATGTAATTTCACTGGTTGAGGTCAGACGGGTTGCGGTATGCGTATTAATCGTGATAGTCTATATTTGATTGCTGATAATGTTTTGCTAGAAATATTAACAACAGCGCCTATAAGTTTTTTTTTTTACGAACAACATCAATAGCTTTTATTCCTAGTTGCTTGCAATCGGTACTGATTTTGGTGTTATCCTTCTAAACATACTCTGAACAACATCACCAACAACTCCCTAGATTATTTTATATACCCGTAATCGAATGTTTATTGTCCTGAGAATGGTTGGTCCACGTTGAGTATTTTATTATTAGATTATTAGATAACTTTATCACTAATTGTAACTAATCACTATGGTAGTGATTGGCGATTTCATTAATGAGTGATCGATGTACGTTAATATCCATGATACCGCCTGTAAATAATCGTTTTCAAATAACAGCTGCTTCATTAATGATTTCTGATGAATTATTACCAGCTCGTTTTCCTCCAATGAGGATTTCTAGTCGATCGACATCAGCAAGAACATTATTAAGGCAAGTATTAACACCACTTCTTAACCACTTCCAGTTGCGCCGAAAGCGTCATGAAATTGTTTTTCCTCTTCGCTTGGTTTCGGTGGTGTTTTTTACTTAGTTTATTAGATAGAATTGGTATTCGTGATTTTGGTGATCATGGATAATCATGAAATGATTGCACAAGTGGTTCTGTTGTTGTTAGTTGTTGTTTTTGTTGTTGTTTTATCGATTGTTATTCTCGTCGTTGTTTTAGAACTTGTTATTCTGGCGAAAATTGTATAAAGGAAATATAACTATCTATTGCATGAATATACTCAATATATTTTGGATTGCTGTTTCGAGCTTGATCAAAGTCATAGTGGATGCGAAATATCCATTTGTGCCAAGTATCACGATTTATATTTTTATCAGCATATTCAGATTTTACAAATCGTCTTCGATCACTGAAACTTTTTACAGCAATCACAACTAAATTTCGTACACTTTTATCAATTTTAATATCAACAATAGCATCGTCAGTTAATTTGTCATTTAAGTTAACTTTTTCTTCTTGTTCTGCTAGACGTTCCTTTATGTCACCTATTTCAGCACGAGCTTGGTCTGCATCCTCAGGTATTTCCGGGACTGGCATCATAGCAGCTGTTTTAGCTGGAAGTTCTCTAAAAATCTTTTTTGTTTTCTTAGTTCTTTCTGCAATTTTTCCAGTTACTAAAGATGTTTTCTCCAACAGGTAGAATACCTTTAGTGGTCTCAGTGATAGGTTTAAATTATTTTTTTGTATCCTCCTCAAATTTAACTTGAGATTTCTAACGCGATTGTAGTTATTGTTTAACAGAATAACGAACAGGTAGATATGTTTTAATTGCATCTAGTCGCTCTCGAGCTAATTTAGCTGAGTGTGGTTCTCCAATACTCATTATTGATAATATTATACTGGCTGTTTAATGCATAGCAGCAGAGAGGGTGATCGACTAACGCATGTGACCAGCGTAAAAATGATAAGGTCGAAAAGTAATCTGACCAATTAGAGAATTTTGTGGCTTAAATATTATCGACGGCATTTTTCAACATCGTAAGAACCTTTAGTTTTCAACAATAAAGTCTCTATCAAAGTGGTCTGTTAACTCTGTCTGCTGCTCACCGTGAAGTTCTTATCATATGTTATCCAGCATTTCTTTGGTAGGATTGACGGTGAAGAACGCAACGTTCAATGGATCGCAGATTTCACTTCCGGATCTGAATCACTGCCTCATTATTCACTGTGCACAGTCGCCGATAAACACACATACAACAACACTATCATGCTCCAAATCTAAAGATACCATCGTTGATGAACCTTAATTTGACGAGTACACACGGAAATTTATCGTGATCAGACAAATGTTGAACGATTTAATTGAACACTTGTTGAGCGGTTATTTGGGTATCAATATGCAAAGGAAATATCCACAGATACATGATCTCATGAATGGGTTGCGAGGTTACCAAGTGTGATAGCTGCGTTGATTAAGGAAATTACTCGTGCAACTTTTACGAAACCGTCTGATGTAATAAGCAATTAAAAAAGAATGTGCAAATAATCTAACTCTTGTATCACAATCAAATGAGAGAGGAAAAAATACTCTAAAAGTAGGCTGTGACTATATTTGTGGGTACTGGACTGGAAGTAATAAATGTGACCAGATTATATTCGATGGTGCGTGTTTATGACAACATTGGGAGATATGGTACCAGTGTACTGTTTCTACTTGCACGCACAGGAAGCGAATAGACGTGACATCATCAACAAAAATAGTTAATTATCTGCAGCACTGCAGTTTAAGTGTGTTTGATACGGGTTTGAAATACTTCTAGTATGAGATAATTTGGTTTAAAAACAAAGAGCGGAAAACAGCCCAATATTGTCGTATCTGACCTGTTCTTTTCCTGGGCGATGAGTAATGCTTGCTAATCAGTAACTAACGCCATGTATTGTTTCTTATACTACAATAGCTCTGATGCACCAGCACAATATTTTTGTTGCAGAATTATTGCAAGTAAAAGTGTCATGCAGTTGTACCAATTTTAGCGGAATGTTTGATATTTCATAGATACACGTATGTAATCAATGAAAATTATTTTTTAGGGTAACATCATACTGCCCCTTAAAGTTAAATCGGTTTATTACAAATGTGTTCTGATTTGAATTTTTATGACAGTGTGTCTTTAATAATGAAAATTCTCAGGTTCTTAACCACTCAAAATAATATCTATCATGCAAGAATTAATTTATTCACACGTACATACTACAAACATTTTACGTTCATAAAATGGCCACCTGTTTTAAGCTCTTGTGTCCCAGTTGTCGTCATATTAAAGTGTTTCCAAAATTATTGTGAGGTAAAGAATTTTAATTGCAGTGTCAAGTTGTACAGGTAAGAATGGTTGCTGACATTTATGGCGATGGTATGATGTTGACTATTATCAATGGCAGGTGTCATGTAAATGTATTTCTTCATTTAGAAAAATCGTACAGCATTTAAATTACAAATAATGACGCTGTATGGGTCTGTGTTTGTTTAAGTCTTAAGTAATTTAGTATGTTTTTGAAAATCGAATCTGGAAAGCTATTGTATCAATGTACACGTTTACAGTTTCTCACTGCGCGTGCCTGACGTCATCTTAAGTTGAGATTGTACATTTCTTTTGATAAAAAAATCTTTAACACTAAATCTTCCTACCGATCAGTTTTTGTTTGCACATTGTTCAAAAGTATTTGGCCAATACTGAATATGTGAATAAGACATAGCTAAAGACTCAAGTCAATGGAACCTCTCAAGTCCAAAATGCACACAATGTTGGCATTTGACATTTGTAATCATGTATTCAGTGTCTTTCCTCTTTCTAGCGAACAATGACTCTCTTTAATGTTTCTCTTGCTTTCTTTACAACAGATGAACCACTGAGCAGGTGGTTGTAGCACACGACTCCATCAATAAACAACGTAACGTGTATTTATTTGGAGCTTAAAATTGCTTCACACATATTTACTTCAGGAACAACTCTTTATTGCGTTAATTCATATATATATATATATATATATATATATATATATATATATATATATATATATATATATATATATATATATATATATATATATATGTATGTATGTATGTATGTATGTATGTATGTATGTATGTATGTATGTATGTATGTATGTATGTATGCATGCATGCATGCATGCATGCATGCATGCATGCATGCATGCATGCATGCATGCATGTATGTATGTATGTATGTATGTATGTATGTATGTATGTATGTATGTATGTATGTATGTGTGTGTGTATGTATATATGTATGTATGTATGTATGTATGTATGTATGTATGTATGTATGTATGTATGTATGTATGTATGTATGTATGTATGTATGTATGTATGTATGTATGTATGTATGTATGTATGTATTTGGTGACAATTTGCAACATTTTTTTCTGTACCAAGTACTCTTTCTCCGTTTCCTAGGTACAAAAGAAGCCATTATGATATGTTGATACAGTTTCTTGGCATACACTTTGGCAACTAAGCTTCAAAAGTTTTTTTTTAGCGTGCCTTAGATTTGTTATATTGTATGAAAATAGTAGGAATTCAACGTCTCTTCTTTCCCACAGATCATAGTGAAACACAGTCCACTTTTATAATGTCAGTATCTCGAATTGTAAATTAGGAGGAAAACAGTTAAAAGCAGACCTTCCGTTTCTGAGCAAAGATATTTGTTTTAAATTTTGTCCTCGCTTGTTTAGCTTCTGTTTTGACTGATGTCTGTGTTGAGAATGACAGAGGCTAAGAATAAGGTATGCGCTGTAAACGTAGTATCCGTCCGTTACAAGTTCAATTTGCATCCTCTTCAGTAGCAAAGGGTTTGATCTTCAAGGTTCTCTCTTTGCTGCTTGCTTTATAAAGAGGCAGTTTTGATGGAGCGGGGGTAATGGTGAGAGGTACCCTGACAGTTGCACTGCTTTAACTAAAGATACACATGATTGAAATAAATTTATATAGCAGACAAAGACAACAGGTTAAAACCGAAAAGGATTTGGGGTGCAGGGAAAGAATAATTGGAAATTATCCAAGTCTGGTCAAGCATGTGTTTTCATCTTCAAATGGCAATTCTGATTAATCTTGGTACCTATCATTTGCTTAATTTCTAAATAAATCAGTCAGCCGTACACTTAAAGTCAGCCGATCAAGAAACTTTAGTGAGGTCATGGACAATCGGAATACATCTACGACATAAAGTCAAGTAGTCCCGAAGAACACATTAAATTCACTATCATTTACGTTTTAATGAGAAAAGTCTCTCTACAACAATTACATCACGAGTACTTGACATACAATTTTGAAACCCTCTAAACTATATGACACAGTGAAAATACATGTAAAAATAAAATGCTGTTTTGTTAAGTGCTGTAATTTGTGTTACCTAAGAAGAGAAAATAATTTATTAGAAAGTTTTACCAGTATTTTTAATTCTTTTTTGCGAGACGAAATTGTAAGAACAAAATATAAAAGATCATACCAAACAGCACAGGTCTTTCACATAATAGATATTCTGAAAGTTGAGAAGCATGTCACAACGTCCTAACTAATAGTATTTGCTGAGACATTGGTTACACTCTGAGGTCAATAACCTTTACATGTTAAGCTATCTGACGACTTTTAGGCCAGGGTCTATTAACATATTTACGCCATGCGGCCGGTCATTCTTAGAACAAGAAAATGACAGGTATCGTATTCGCGGGGATTGAATTTTGCTTTGGGGGATGTTTCATACGGTCTCTACACCACAACAAACGACGGTAATTTTGTACAGGAAGTTTAGGTTACCACAGTCTGAATTGTTTTGCCGTTAGCGAGTGTAGTAATCCTTATAAAGATCGTCAGATAACTGTATAAGGCTCTTAGACTGTGTAGAATGTGATGCCATTTGATTATGATTTTATCGTAGCTTTAACAATTTTCAGTCATATCGCTACGATGTCTGCACTGTGGCAATTTATAGTGATGTCTAGCACTGGGACATCATGCCGCAGACCCAGTCACATTATCATGACACCAGGCCGACCAGTCCTAATACTAACCTCTTAATGCTGAGCGTCAAGCGAGGCAGCTGTTAGTACCATTTGTTTTTGGTATGACTTTACCTAGGATCGAACCCACGACCTCCCGCATCCGAGGCGGACACTCTAACCACTAGGCCACCGGAGCGGTTCTATGTAGAAATGCATGACAGGTGTATTTACTCTCATTAAACTTAGTATTTACCTCTGCTGTATCTACAGGGAACGTCGATGATAAGTATAAACATTGCACGGGCCAAAAATCTCATGAGACAGTAAACGAGCTTAATTGACAATTTAGTTATGCATTCAGCTAAAGAACTAAGTTCCATTCATATTAGTCAAGTGAGTAGTTGGACCACTGACCACATCGAATATATTTTGGATAGGTTATTTCTGATTTGAAATGTAATTCAAAATACATGTACTTTTGCTAACGTTTAGATTCGTTTACTATCTGATTAACAGTAAGACACTATTTGGAGTATTTTGCAAAGAAGTACATTCATACACTTTGCTTATTGGAAACATGAACTGATTCTTCTCTTTGTATCATTGGCCATGCGTATTCCGTCTCCTTGATGGTAATTGGAAGAACTATTTCAAAACACCTATTTCCGACTTGATATTTTCAGTACATTCTGACTCCAAATTAATTCTCCCAGAAAATAAAATGAACAGGAAAGAATTAAAGAATTCTTATTTAAATCTCTCTCTCTCTCTCTCTCTCTCTCTCTCTCTCTCTCTCTCTCTCTCTCTCTCTCTCTCTCTCTCTCTCTCTCTCTCTCTCTCTCTCTGCTATACTGCGAATCAAAGTAGTTTAGGGCCAATAAATATTGTTCTGAGTACACTGTTCCAGGGGACCTATTATAAACAGAGGATTTAAATAGCTGTGGATGCATTTCAAGTCATAGCAAAGTTTAGTCATTCAGTGATAAATACAGACTGATGTATGTTGTAAAGGAATGTATAAGACACATGTATGGTTCATAAAGACCCCCCCCCTGTAGATTAAAGGGAGTTTACCTAAACTGTACACGAATGAAAAGTGGGTGGGAAAATGAATCATTATGTTTTCTCATCAACACAGACTGAAAACATAACAATAGTTTCGTTTATATCCCATATATGGCAAAACATCTGACCCATTGACAGTAGTTTGGCATGCAGTGTTAGCAACAGGTGTAGTTGTATTTCTTTATGCAATAAAATGGAATAATGTTTTAATTATATTAATTTCCTCCACAAATAATTATTTGTTTTTATATTCTTGTTTATGTTCAGTTACTTGTCATGGTCTGCATAAATGTATTACAGATGGTCTACAGAAGACACACATTAAGATCCGTACGTCCTGCTAGAAAGGACAAAATGAGCAGCGGAATAAGACAACATAAAAAGCTTAACTATTGAAAAACAGGTTTGAATAACTTACACAAGACAATGCTACACGAGAATAGCTATAATTCCTAAATGAACAATAAAGATAGTTTCAAAATTGATATACTGTGGCGGTATCGTTTTTCTCCTGCTGATATTTTTCAATATCTATTCAATATTTAATCATAATTTGTCGTAAGATTAAGACGAGAGTGTAACTGTGGTCGCTGACTGTTGAAATAGACACGAAGATTTGAGGTGAGGAATTAAGACTGATTAATATGTGGAGACTGTAGATTTTATTTCAGTCATAAACTTCCTGATTATTTTTCAGCTCTTTCGAAGATTATTTGTTGTCGTTAAATACATATTAGTGTTTACATTATCGTAAAATCTTTGTTTGGTCTATGTGCTTATTTTTTTAACCTGCTCTTGAGTTCTTTGTACTTTTTCAGTTTATACGGTTGTCTGTGTTAATTGCCATTTTAGTAGATCTTACGCAATGTATTCTTTTTTATGTACTTGCAACTACCAAGCATTTTTACATGGTAATAAGCAAAACTTTTATAACGCACATAAATACATGAGTCTGATAATTCAAATTAAAATAACGGAAAGGTTCAAAATGAAATCTTCTAATGTGCTTTTTTTAAATATACATGCAAGAAGACTATCCTCTACGTTGTTCTGTTCTATTTTACATTCATTCTTATTTATATTGTTTTAAAAGTAGGCTAACCACTCTATGACATACTATATTTTACATTTTGCTTTTGGGGAATGGGGTCTAAGATGCAAGAACTTGTTACCAGTCCCACTTATTTTGAGTTTTTAGGCCAACACGAATGGGTTTTAGTCATATCCCTGGATACGTGGAAGGGCGACTGAGTCATACGAATAATGCATGGTGGGATATTGAGTTATGGGGTCAATACTGGTTTAATGGATGGGAAACTGAGTCTCAACCTGGATTCAGTCTTCTTGTTCGTCTCTTAGGCATTCTGTTCGTCTTGATATTGTTGTCGATCGAGATAAAAGAAAACCCACCCACACACAGATAAGAAATAAAGGTTCATGATCACATCTATATTTCAATATTTCTTGAGTATGTCACAAATCTGGGTGAAATTTTGATGGCGTTATATTTCGATATTTACCTGGAAATTTGCTTAAATGTCTTTTTTTTTTTACCTCGCATGTGAACGAATATGCGAGGTAAAACAGTTTAACGCACACGTTTCTAAATTCTTACACACACGACTTGATTTTGTCTTTCACACATATTTGTCAGTGAAGGAATTTCATTTGCGATATAGCTTTTCTTAAAACACAACCCTACTTTTCAATGCTATTTTTTTCGAGATTTTCCTCCGTTTATTAACCATTTGTTTTTCAGTGATTCGTCATGAAATGTTTTCCGTTATATCGATCAAAATCAATCATTAGGAGCGCATGTGTAAAACTTCATTTTTTTTTCCTTCTATCTTTTCAGTTTTCTGGATGTTTTACCATGCAGGGCTATTAAGTAAGAAATACATGGAAATTCATTCGGAACACTCCTTTATGACTTTGCAAGACAAAATCGATAAGAATATTTGTCTAATCAACGAAGTTTTATTGTCTTAAGCAAAGTACATAGGCTGAATGATGGACGTGTAATGTCGTTTGAATTACCTCGTCACAAACGTTTTAATGCTTCTTTTTTTATTTATATTTCTTTAATGTTAAGAAAAACAAGACCTAGCATTTTATACTTGCCAGCAGATTTGTCTTTGCGGTATTCTTTCACTTTGTTCATAGTACTCCGATCGTGACCATTACGTTTATTTAACATCACATTTATCCGTCTTAGCATAATCTAACCATGGCACATTCAATAGAACAAAACCCTAAGCGCTATTCCCATCTGCACTTCAGGGATCTCAAAAGATACTTAATCTGTAATAGTGGAAAGTTTGCATTCATTTGGTGCTGACGTAATTTGTGTATATTTATAGTTCATTGGAATTCCCACTCTTAAAATGATTTTCACAAAAGAACCAGCTACATTATTTTGATGGAAGCTGTTGAATAAACCAGGTAAGGTACACTTTTCAGTTATCGTCTATGTCGTCACTGAATTTTCAATTGTAGGAAATACGAAAATAATTATATTTGATTAGTATTTCGACATCAAATACTAGAATTTGAAAACATATTTTACAGTTAAAATTTTCATGGTTGCTGTCATAATATACAGTTTCCAAATATCGACGAATTTTGATCAGATTTTATTTCCATCAATGCATCAATGCAAAAATGCTTATACATTTTCATTATATTCTGTCGATTGTTAGAATCCGATCCATTAAGTAGACTAAAATATGAGGGCGAACATAATGACGTAATTGCAATAAATTATGATAAGTCAATATGCTATGTAATAAGTCGATGTCTTGGCCATTCCATTTCTTCTTGTGTCCCCGGAGGGTATGGAAGTCAGAAGCATTTCGGACATGGATGTGCAACCCATTGTCCTCCAAAAGGTACCAATCACGCACTAATCATGTACCAATCATGTACCAATCACGCACTAATCATGTACCACAGTACCCATAAATTCATATGCCTAGTCACGCAATAGTTAGAAAACTGGATACAGATATATACCTAACTATGACTATGTTTTGTTAATTGTAGATAAACATCCCCATGTCGAAACGCACGATCACGTTCTTGTATCTCACCCAAAGGGTGTTAATCAGAATCAGACACTCTTTTCAAAGTAATTAATCTAAAATAAACTGAAACAAGTCCTTAACTTCTATGATTTTTCAATAATATGAATTGTTCGCTATTGCAAACACCCACACCATTTATCATATTTGTTTCTGTCACCACTGGATCCCTATCCAACCCTCAACACCCGCTAAAGCACAATAACCAAGAGTTCATATCCCAGAATCCTCTGGACATATTATGTGTCCTTCCGATACATCTGCAAATATAAAGTTTGGTTTTAAAAAAAATATTTGAAAATGTTACTATGCTAGCAGTGTTTTCCCATATCAGCTTTCATCCCGTCCCATGAATTTATAGACGATGGTCAATAAATAGATTTAAAAAAAAATAAATCCCATTGACGAGTTTATCATATGGACCGACTAACAGGCAGAAAAATGGTATCAATTTATCAGTGTCGCTGTACTGTGGGTGATAACTAATTATTGAGTAAAACACCAAGTATATGTCCCACTCCCCATGCACACCTTCTTTGCTAGAATCCTAATTCTGTTTTTAAAAGTTCAATCCACCGATCATAAAAGTTTGCTGTAAGCAAAAGGTTACAGTATATTACAGTTGAAGTTGCTTTTCATTTAAATAACTCACAAACTAAAGCTAGAAACAGCATTTTGGTTTTCTTTCTACTGAAGGTGACTTAAGTCCAAACGTTATATATCCCTCTGTTGACCTTGACCTTTTAAGTTAAGGATTTGACATATATGTATACAATATGCAGACTAATGATGACGCATGTATGGTCAACGTTTCATCAAAATTTTAATAAGACAATCGCATTGGCTTTGCATGGCAAATAGTCATTTCGTGATGAATATTTAAACGAAAGGTTTAGCCAAATTTCACGAGTAGTTAAAAAGTGAACAGGAAATACTGAATTAGATAAATAAAGTCCCACTGGAATACACAATACATAAACAAATCATAATCAATGCTTTATTTAAAACTGCTGTAAAATACAACCGATAATAAAGGAATGAACTAGCTCAATCCATTGCACACTCCAGAAAAAGAAGATAAAAAGTTGTATTGGATTACAATCAAATTACATCATATAAGATTAATTTTTGTTAGTACGCGTGCCAATTTCAAACTAATAACGAGAACAGACACACACACACACACACACACACGAGAATGTTTTAACATGCAAACATATCCCCTACACAGTCATGTGACTAATTTGTGATAATTGATCTTGAATAACAAGAAGAATTTTTTGTGTTTTAACATTCTTCTCTGTTCTTGACGTGTATACTGAAAAATGGACATTGTTTTCTTTGCAGTTTGAATTGCTTATAACGGTAGCATGCCACAGTGCATTAATCAGGCATATTAAATTAACATCACCATTATCGTGCTTGAGCAGATGAGAATTTCAAATAAATTCAGATTTGACTCATTCGGTGAACTAATGGAAAAGGATTTTCAAAAAGTCAAGGAAGTTTAGAAAACATTTTTGGATGTTTGAAGTGGTGGGGGAATGTATAGGGGTTTTACCCATGCGATGGAATGTGTTGTTCTATTTCTAATACATCCTGGACAGGATCATGTCATGATTTTAAAAAGACAACCATGCTTGGAATGTAATCCACAGCATTTACCCAATCAGTCTAGAGTTTGTAGCTTATCAACGTTTTACCTTGAGACAGAAATTTATTCTAAATCACGTGAGGTTACAAACATATTTCACACTTTGCTTATCGTTGGTGCACATTAACTTATATATATTTGTGTAAGAATGAGAGATATAGACAACACACACACACACGCACACACACTCAATACACTCAATATTAGACAGTGTGGGGAACAGATTTGGATAGAAGCCATCCTAACATAAACATTTATATCAGATACGTATTATATCATAATACATATTGCAAACACAGTACTGTAGGAAATCTTTGACAAAGAAAGTACCACGATAGTAGAAAAGGGAAAGGAAACCTGCCAAGGACAAAGGTGTTTTGTCGGGCCCGCCATATGCAGAGGTGCTTGGTCGGGCGAATGAAACAGTATCTCAGCACTAGGGAAACCCCGACTACAAAAACATATCTAAATTCTATTTTTGCTGCTACACTAAACTTCAGACCTTAGGGATAAACACTAACTCATATAAACCTCTTATTTTTCAGCAATTGTTTAACAATCTCGATAGACAAATTCATGTTTTTGTCTGTAATTAAATGAAACTAACACTTGGTAATTTATGAAACGAAAAACCTTTAATTTACAAAACATATTTATTATGTCATAGAGAACGTATCTCAGTTCTACTTGACTTTGTTCCTTTTCGACATACACACACGCAGACACAGATTTGATAATATTTTTGTTAGTTCTCTACAGATTCGAAATCAGGTCTGCCGTATTAAGGCACCCATTGCCTTATTTGCACTCACCCCCCCCATCATTTTGACCATACACACCTCACCAAAAACTGTTGTTACAGAGCCGCTGGTATAGGCATTCGTGACTAACAGACAGCACGCATATCGATCATATCGAGAAAATTAGTAACTCTCATCTATGTGCATTACCACTCCTGATTCCTACGACAGAAATCAAGGTATTAGGTGATTTCCACTATTTTCTTTATCATTTCAGCATAAAATTGTTAATACCCAATTTTAAGGGATAAACATGACGCTAAAATTCATTTAGAAGTAACCTCATTTGAATGTGATACGTTAAGGCACTTAAGAAAGAAATACGACAATAACTTGTTAGCTGTCGATTTAATGTTGTTTTAATTGTTTGCCGGCGGATATAATTCATATTTAACTCTGCATTCAACTTTGAAATGTAACCAGCAATAATTTACAAACCAGTTAAATTTAACACTAAGGTAACACAATGTCATTTATAGAAGTTGGTTGTATTACTGTAAACGTACTCCATATCGTTCTCTAAATATTATTTTATTCGTGAATTTATGTTTGTGAACCATTCTGCATTTAGATGCTACTCAGCAAGTCACGAACAATGACCCTCTTGAATCTCTCAGAAGAACTGTTTTGGAGACTAGATATTTAGTCTCTCTCTCTCTCTCTCTCTCTCTCTCTCTCTCTCTCTCTCTCTCTCTCTCTCTCTCTCTCTCTCTCTCTCTCTCTCATGTACACGTATACACGAACAAATACCAACAGCTATTTAACGTTGTCTTTTCGTCTGTGCAATAAACTATTCTTTTTAAATATCGGGAAATACATGTCTAGATACAAGGAACAGGACGTGTATGTCATACATAGGGTATTTTAACATCGATGCATATCTGAGATTACGTCACCCGTCATCCCATCTCCTTGAATCTTTTACATTTAATTAGCAAGAAATACTTTGTATCGTGATTTTGATCAAGTGAACGACTAATACAAGCTTGTTCTGACTGTGTTCTCCAGTATACCTGCGACTTCACACAGAGAATATACAATCTGAATGATCAAGTAAAATACAAATATCACTAAAAGAAATCACCTAATGGACATTGACTCATAAAATTTCAATACAGTGCAAGACAGTGCAAAGATTATTTACAGCCAAACGGAACTAGCAAACATTCATATATATATATATATATATATATATATATATATATATATATATATATATATATATATATATATATATATATATATATATATATAATTTGAGGAAAAAATATAGTCGATTCCACTTAAAAAGAGATGAAAGTACAGGTAGTTCTATGTCGTTATTGGCGGATGTTGTAAGAAATGAATTCGTTCATTCTTGAACCAAGCAGATAAAGTCTCAAAATTTTTTTTTATTGTAATTGATATTTCAAAACTCTTTCCAGGATTAAGTGCTCTCTTGGTACACCGTTTTTGATAAATACATAGTCTCTTAAAACACATCTTTATTGAATAAGTATTTCTTGGTAGGTCGCACTGGTGAAAAAACTTTTTTTTAATAAAAATTATATTTAATCAACTTCGTGTACATCATGCAAGCTCGTATTCTTGTACAATTCTATATAAAACGTTGTTTTTTTTATTGATGCCTACCTTTATTTCATTAATTTAGATACATTGTATATCTTCTTGGAGTGAAACAAATACTTGTAACAAAATCACCGATAAAAATATTACCTTTGGAGAAATATCATAGCCTCTCCATGTTTGTGATATAAGATTTAACAACTATGTGTTAAATGGTCAACCCGTGTCTTCCATCTTTAATAATGTATGTCTCGGATTGGAGGATAATAATAATAACAATAAGCCATGTAGCATTTTTATCTCATTTTTTTAACGGGCTTTCTATTGGGAGGCTTTAATAGATCATTCAGCTGGTCAGGAAAGAATTTCTTTAGTGAAAAGAAACTAGGCAACAAGTTTTGAACCACGGAATCTGAAAATCAGTGTAAGTTATTGATCGAAAATTACGATCAGTATTTGATGATCTTATTCTGTTACGTTAGAAATATGATGTGGAGAAAGGCCATTTAAAGACTTATATGTCATGATTCCTTAAAATAAAAAATAGTTTTGTATAAGAAACTATTGTAGACGTAAACCCAAAATATTTGAGGAGTCGTAAAAAGAAAAGAATTAGAATTTTCTGGTGTTTGTCCATTCTGGATGAACGAGTTTCCACATATTTTACAGCCGTATTCTATTAGTGCAAGTATATATCACGAACAATAAAGTTCGAGTGACAAGGAAGGTAGAAATTTCGACAGTGATTTGAATTATTCTTTTCACTTACATTCCACATAGGTGATCGATATGTATATTCCAGCCGAGATGTTGATCAATGTATCTAAAAAGAAAGTTTTGATTTGTAACATTAGACACGTCTAAGCGATTTTGAGTTAAAAGTAAATCTGAGTTAATAGACAGATGCTGCCTTTTTCGATTGTAGTTTATTTTGAGAGTCATTATTATGCATAATGTTTTGTTGACACCAAGCTAATACATTTTTGAGGCCTGTTTGAAGTTTTTTTTTTTCAAATGAGTCAAGATATTTATTAGATAAATGCAGTACAGAGTCGTCAGAGAAAAGATCCGTGTAAGAGTGTACTGGATAGAATACTAAGCCATTGATAAACAGTGCAAAAAGACATGGGCATAATATAGATCCTTGAGGAACAGCACTTAAAATATGGCTTGATTCGTACGTATATTTACCCATACAGACAACTTGGTTTCTGTTAGTGAGATACGACGCGAACAAAGAAAATGAGTTTAAAGAACACGTGTAGGCTGATAGCTTCTGGATGAACATCTAATGGTCAGTCAGATCAAATTTTAATTTTTGATCAATGAAAACTGGTAGAAAGTTCGCCTGCTTCGATCATTAGCAGCCGCTGGTCTATACTTTTCTTCAGAGTAGTTTGACATGAGTATTTATGTAGTAAACATGACTGTGATTTACGGAAGAGTTGATGCTTTTTAGGATATTCGAAAAGATATTTGCTGATATGTTTTTCAATATATTGTTTTCTCGGTAGGGTAGGGAGAACCCATATGGTTCAATTGTTTTATGGGTCATTCTTTTCATTTCCGACCTGAGCTATGAATAATTTTGGTAATTTCAATGACTGGAAATTTACAGTTAGTTATTCTACAGTTAACCACTTCTTTCAATGACACGGAGATTAATAAAGTTGACATTTTCAGAGTTTCTGAGTAAATTCCATCTAGACCGGCTGATTGTAAGCATCCATTTTATTGATAATATCAATATTATCAGTTATTGTATAAAACTGGTACTAGCAGTTGCCTCGCTTGGTGATAAGCATTAAGAGGTCAATGTTAGGATCGGTCGGCCTGGTGTCAGGATAATGTGACTGGGTGGGACGCGACGCTACATGTCTGCAGTATGATGCCCCAAAGCTAGACATCTTTATAAACTGTCACACTGCATATATCGTAGCGATATGACTGAAACTTTTTTTAAAGCTACGTAAAAATTCCAAGTCACACACAGCCATATACACACACACACACACACACACACACACACACACACACACACACACACAAACACACCACATAAGTTATTGTAATTACGGGATATTAAAACTAATATGATCAGGTACCATTTCTTTCCGCAAGTCAGTAACCTTGTCTGTGTTAGACCCTGTAAAAATATACCTTTAAAAGTTTTGGTGAATATTAGTAAATAAGGGGTTTTGTTAGTTTACCAATGTTCTACACAGCAGAATAACTAGTGCCATTAACTATAATTACACATGGAGTTGGAAATACCGGTTTCGTTGAAGATAGTTCTCGCAAGTGATTCCAGATGGATCTGTTAATTATCAGAGTTTGAGGCGAAATTAAAAAATATGAGCGTTTGCGTTTTACAATGAGTGATATGATCTTGTTCCGGTAGAAATGATACTTTGTAGTAGCAGGTAAATAGAGATTTCTACATCAAGGACCTCTCCCCACCAACCTATAAACAAATACAAATTACCAACTCGGAAACCCTTCAATCCCTATCCCAAAACGACTTACAATTTTTAGCTAGGAAATTTATACCTCAGGGACCTTTACCCACCTCAAAACAAATACAAATTACCTTCTCAGAGACCCAGCAATCCCTATTTCAGCAATCCATATTCCAACCACGACTAAAGTTTTAGTTAGGAGATTTCTAGCCCAGGACATCTGCACCCTTCAAACAAATACGAATTATGCGTAGGATTTATTAACTTGAGTTAGAAGGTAAGTGAAACACTAATTATAAAATTCAGTCAACATTTCATGCTCTGTAATTAAAATGCTCTTTTGATAATCTTTTTCATACCTGCTTCCTCTCATTGGTAGAATATCTGTTAACATACTGTCAATAATACTAAACTCGCGTATTAAATCGTCCAGATCATATTTTACACCTCGCTAGTAAGATCGTATCTGATGAAGTAATTTTTTGTTCGTTATACTTGCTGTTTTACAAGCACATTTTTAGTCGCGATTCGAGGTTCAATTTCTCTTTACACGCTGTTGGTTGCAAGAGAAACACCGCCGAATATTATCAACAAAAATGGATTTAATGATGCTCCACTGGAAATTATACCAAAGCTAGTCATTAGCAGCGATAAATATGATACAACTTGAAGAATTTTGCTATAGTATTTGTAACATATTTTCAGGTACCAAAGTTATTGGGGCGTCCACATCATGTTTTAGAATTTTATCTGAAATATGATCAAAATCAACTATACTTTCTTCATTATATAATATTTGTTTACATATTCTATACAGTATTAAAAATTCTAGTGCCAGCTCCTGGGCTTCATTCATTATAATTAATGACGATGTTATCTAATTAATTAATTGTTGTGTTTCAGCGATAAGTTTCAGACACCACCAGTAAGACGCTACGGTTAATTTTTTTTATTAAAGCTGCCAGTAGAAATGTTTCTTCGGTATCTTTTTCAACACTATAGACACAACTCCAGAAAAATTATCTGTTGAATGACGCCATAATATGTGGTAAATATACTAAATTTTGCACTGCTAAATACGGGCATCCTATATACACCAGTGACTTCCTAGATATATTTGATAGTATTATTTTGCGGTGTCTATGTTGCTAATTCTCATGCTTATACCACATTGATGATCTGCTTGTGAGGAATTTTAATCAAATTCATATTCTTAGCGATATTAGGAATTTCACTAACAATTTCGTTGGTTATTAATGTTAATGGCAGCCAGTTTAATATCTACAACAGCTGGACTTCCAAAAAGTCATTCATATATATGTTTATATTTGTACCAAATTGTAGAAACGTTTGTATTGATGAGAAAAATCAGTCTTAAATGAGGCCATGTCATCATTGATTCTTGTTAATGATGTCGTCATCAGGATATTGCGATCATTGACATATTTCTTCGTTGCAGCATCAAAATCCGATTCTGGTATTCTGGAATTAATAATACCATTATTATTCATGTTGAGAAATGCACACATTATTCCACTGTTGACTGATACGAATTTAGATTCTTGAATATCGACCTATTTATTTTGTTACGGTGTCCGTATCTGCGGTTGGGTTTTCAAGGTTTATAATTTTATTTTTTTCATGATTATGTTTCCAGTGAATGAATAACAAGCTTTTTTGATATACTCATTAGCTGACTTACCGGAATCTTGTATTTTACGTTGATCAAACAACCGCGGTATTAATTCGTACAAGTACATCTGGCAGTTGTATATTGCTTGTCTTGAATCATCCTTGTTGAAAAACAACGACTTCATTTTGATCCATACTTGTGATATTTAATAAATTGTTAATTTCATTCTGAGCTGATCAAGAGTTGAATATTTAGATAAGTCACCTTGCTGAGCTTTATCCGATGAGTATCCGAATAATGTTTAAATTTAATAAACTTTTGTATAATAGCTCATTATTTATTTATTGTTATATAATTTATGTTACATAAAATTATATAACAACGTTGGCAAAATCGTCGATATTAAACATTGAAACAGAGCGGTTGGTGAAACAATAACTTGAAATGAACTTCCAGATTGTCCTTATCTTATTGTTGGTCGATCTTGATCGGGAAAAACAAATTTGCTTATGAATTTATTGCAACAGCAGGGAAGGTGAACCCTACAAAATTTTGCTCGAGTCCTTAACGAAAAATAAGGGTTCCTACAGAGGCTGAAAAAAGGTCAATAACGCTAAACCAAAGTCTCTAACTGAGTATATTTCCATACGGTTAAGAACCAGAAATATAAATCGTTTAGGTTAGCTCAGTTTTGTTATCCAATTATTGACGTATTTTTTCCATGATTTTGTTTGCTTGTAAAGCGATTCAATTGTTGTCCTCCACCTTCCCTGCTGCTAGATTCCTATAAAGGGAGGTAATTCCACAGAGTGAATTAAATGATTTTTCCATATGCAATTAAACGTATTTGTCTGTCTGTGATTAACTGAATCTCTGTAAGTTTGTTAAATTCCACTGTAAACATAAGACATATATCGTAATATAAGGTTTTAGTTCTTTGCCATAGCATAACAGTCGTCGTTACCTTCATAAATAGCCCATTATTAAGCTAACTTCACAGTTATTCATTCATACATGTATATGTTTACCTGTGTTTATCGATTTCCATGACACAGCAGTTATTCTCTTCTTATTGTGTAATTTTCAATTTGATACATACAAATGGTTGATATATTTTAGTTGTAGACTGTAAAGTACTCCGAATTTAATGGTCAAAAAAAGCAAATATTACATTTAGCAATGCTAAAGATGGAATTACACTCTCCCATTAGGCATACATATCTAGGTCATAAAAGCAATCTGGATACATCTAGCAAATGTGTTATCGATTATTTAGGTATTTGTATGCAGTGGGTTATTTTCCTTTTTCATGCTTGTAATTTTAAATTAGTTTTGTTATATATTTACATGTTTAATATATCTTAGCTTGGTTCATACACATAAATGGGTAAATATCTTAATAAAATTATAAATATTTATTTATTTGTAAAATCAGAGATTTAATGTTATTGCATAATGATAGGCATATAATTATTTCTAAAGCATAGTATTTTCAGGTGAGACAGTGGTACAGTATTAGAGTGTTGGACGCTAATACTAAACTTCTGCGGTTCGCCTCCCAAATTCTGCTGAATGGGTTTGGTCCTGGGGTTGCCAAATTTTAATAAGGTTGAGGGGGGGGGCGCCTCAGGTGTCGATAAATACCTCAATGCGTCAACCACGTAGTGAGGGTACGTTTTGTACCTTTACCCGGAGTCGATTTGGGGGGTATTTATTGAAATCGCAATGCCTAGACTGTCCTCTGAATTTCTAATATTTCGATTGCGTAGATTAGAAATTCACCGGGGGATGTGTCTATGCGAGGATACCCCCCCCTAAAATAATCAGTAGCATGCCTTGAGTTCTCTGCTCCATGGAAGAGCCCTCAAAAGAACATCCAGAAAGGGTGTTTAGCCGAAAGAAACAGGACATGAGGTGCCGCAAAATAAGTCATAAGAGAGATGACAATGTAAGCACCTCATGAAAGGCACAATGGCTATTAAGGGGTTACATTGAAGAGTAACCACTAGGATGCTGCTGATTATTTTTGATATAAATTACATTACATAAATACATGAATACATACATACATACATACATACATACATACATACATACATACATACATACATACATACATACATACATACATACATACATACATACATACATACATACATACATACATACATACATACATACATACATACATACATACATACATACATACATACATACATACATACATGAATACATACATACATACATACATACATACATACATACATACATACATACATACATATATACATACATACATACATACATACATACATACATACATACATACATACATACATACATACATACATACATACATACATACATACATACATACATACATACATACATACATACATACATACATACATACATACATACATACATACATACATACATGAATACATACATGCATGCATGCATGCATGCATGCATGCATGCATGCATGCATACATACATACATACATACATACATACATACATACATACATACATACATACATACATACATACATACATACATACATACATACATACATACATACATACATACATACATACATTTACATATTAAACATCCAACATAAATATTATTAATAATGAATATTGGAGATCCTCACTCAGCTAGATTAGCTCGAGAACGACTAGAGGCAATGAAAAAATATTTACCTGTTCGTGATGCCGTTAAGCATCAGCGGCAGTTGCGTCAGGAATCTCAAGTTGAATTTGAGGAGGATACAAAACAATTATTTAAGTCTATCACTGAGACCACTAAGGAATTTCAACCTGTGTTAGAGAAAATGGCAGAAAGAACTAAAGAAAACAGAAAAGATTCTTAGAGAACTTTCTGCTAAAATAACTGCTATTCAACCAATACAAAAAGTGCTTGAAGGCGCTGAAGCACCAGTCAAAGGACCAGAAGTTTAATTGATAAAAAAATTTGATGAAGAAACTGTTAAAATAATTAAGATAATTAAAATCACGAAACACTTAACTGAATTTGCTCTGGACAGAGAAAAAATAATGAAACCTGAACACGTTAAATATTTTGAAATCCGTGACCAGTGGCAAAAAGCATTATATCGCATGCGCATGAATGTTGTACAAGCTAGAGCTGATGACTAAGTATTTCAGAATTATCTTTCTGAAATTGATGAATTAATTCAATCAAGAAAAGACGAAGCAAGAGAAAAAGAAAAAGCAAGAAAAAGAGAAATAAAAGAAGCAAAAGAAAAAGAAAAAGCAAGAAGAAAGAAAGAATAGAAGCAATAGAAAGAGAAGAAGCGAACAAAAACGGAAATATACAAAAAGAACACTGTTAACTTCTATAGCATTTAACTCGGAATCACAACTCCTATAGCATCGGAATCGAAATTAGCATCCGTTCCTATAGCAATTGACACATCACCACCACAAACACAACAACAACCAGCCCCAACAAAAATATTTGATGAAGAAAAATATTTGCCGTCAGATTCATCTACTGGAAGTGGTCTTACCACACAGGGAAGTGGTCTTATTACTCATTGTCCTAAGAACGTCCTTGCTGATGTTGAGCGACTGGAAATTCTGATTGGAGGAAAACGAGCTGGTAATAATTCCCTAGAAATCATTATTGAAGCAGCAGATATTTGTAAAAGATTATTTAAAGGCGGTATAATGGACATTAATGTGTATCAGTCTCTCATTAATGAAATCGCCGATGATAATGAAAAAATCACCGGACTAAGTATGTAATTAAATATAATGACTCTGTAATAAAATGATAATACATAGTACTCAACGTGGACCAACTATGGTCAGGATAACTAACTCTCGAATACCGATTTTCAGGGCAACCTACTGAGATGGGTTAGGTAATATTGTACAGGATCTATTTAGAAGAATAGTCCCAAAAGCAATACCAATTGCAAAGCAACTGGGTATGAAAGCTATTGATGTTTTTCGTGATAAAGGTATAGGCGTTGTTGATAATGTTGCTAGTAAAGCATTCTCGGCTATCAAAGATAGACTAGCACAATTAATACGCAGACCTCAAGCGGTCCGATCTCAACCGGTGAAATTACCTAGCACTGAATTAATGCCTGCAAATATTAGTAAAAAAAATCAATCAACTCGCTAATCAAAAACTGGCAGAGTTGGCTGATATACCTTTATCAGAGAAAGAGAAAAGTATAACCGCCAGTCTCATAGCAGGAAGTGGTCTCACTTCTGGAAGTGGTCTTCGTTTTAGACGATAATAATTATAATAAATATGTTCAAACGTCTAAGTGATAGTTGTTTCGGCTACATTGTGCCTCAGTGGTTCATTAATTTATCATTATGGTTGCTGGTTTAATTCTTATGATTTTTATGAGAGCGTGTTTATTTAGGATATCAAGAAAACAATGGTTCCAGACCAGAAAAGTCATAATATGGATATGTGTTATATAAAGTTAATAGTCTGAGTTATTTCAAAGAAATTTTCATTTTTAAGAACTTTTGTAAAGCATCGGCATTGCATATTGGAGTGTGAATTGTATTTCTTTTGAGGTCTACTGCTTACGAGTTGCACGTACAGGATAGTGATCTTTACTACAGAAACATGACAGAATAACTCAGAGGTTGTATTGGGTGGATAGTGGAGTTGTAGTCTATCAGGCTATAAATGCATTGATCACCCATGTAAGGGTGTGCAGTGTATAATCTGGATCCACTTAATGTTAATATTGGAGATGAAATCAACATTAAAAGCCTCGAATGAAAATTGCTTCATTGTTACAGGGTAAAGCATCCTCTAGCCCGGGTTCAATAGGTCTATCCATAATTAGAAGGAGTATGCAGGTCGGTAAGCTGAGTAGATTTAAAAAAGCTTAACACTATCCATATTGATTCTACACTAAATATTTTGAAATCAGCCCTTGTGTTGTTTGAAACGTACATGACTATCCCTCCTCCAATGTTTTAGCACCGTTCTCGTCTCCAAGGAAACAGTGCTAATGGAAATAGTACAATTATGTATCATTACAATTTAGAAACATTTCTCATGCCCAATTTCCGCAAGGTTGGATTTATTTTGTATTTTAAGTCATATTTCATCGACTTTTGTTCAGATGTGTCATTAATTGAGGTTAATCAGTTGCATCTTTTCTTTTTCAAGACAAAAGATGAACAGTTTACATTTTTTCAGTCGGTGTTGGATTGAGGGCAAATAAATTTTTTATTTCCGAACTTGTAAGAGACATTAAAACCTTGGCATGTACAATAAATTGAAGAATTTAATACTTAGGATAGTAAGACGCTTAGAATAGATAACACAATGAACATGATATTTATTTTTAACTCATGTACATGTATTATTATCAATGTACCCAGACAGACAACCCCATTCTTCGGTAAGAAGTAGAAATTGCAGGTAGGTCACTAAAGCAAAGAAAGTCAGCGGAATGGACAAAATATCATCAGAGCCCATTCAAGCAGGAGGAGAAGAGACAGTCACAGTCCTAACAACAATCTGCAACAAGATATAGCAAACAGGAGAATGGCCCACCACATGGACTCAATCCTTTGTCATCGTGCACCCCAAGATAGGTACCCTACAGCTATCCCAAAACTACAAAAACCATCAATTTGATCAGTCACCCGAGCAAAGTCATGCTGAAGATAATGCTCAACAGACTAAAGCCTCAAGTGGAGAAAATTATTGCTGAAGAGCAGGTAGGAATCCGATCAAGAAGGAGCAGCATAGAACAAATCTTCAATATGATGCTCCTTTGCTAGAAATATCTTCAGGGCACACGGTACTAATGGTATGAAAAAATGGGAACCAGCCTCTACACAGAAGCTGACATCTAGGTTTCATCTTTACTAATAAATATAGGTTTGATCATGGGCACTCATAAATTTTAAGTAATGTTGCATGGGTTTACTATGGAAACTGAATTGGTACACTGATTTCTTTATCATCAGCAGAAAATCTATACCACGTCTTTATAAATTTCAGAAAGGCTTTTGATAGGGTATGACATGTAACTTTATGGGCAACTATGAGGAAGTACAACATCAGCTCAAACCTGATGCAGGCTGTTGAGCACCTTTATGACAAAGCCACCAGTGATACACTCATCATTGGCGGCAGGAGGAGATTGGTTTCGAACAACAGTTGGAGTCAGACAGAAATGTATACTGTCACCCAAACTTTTCAACATTTTTCTAGAAAGGATCACGGACGATGCCTTGCGTGACCACAAGGGCATTGTCAGCATCGGAAGAAGAACAATCACCAACATTCGCTTCGCAGACGATAAAAAGAACTGGCTATCTTGGTTAAGCGCCTCGACACAACCTCCACAGCATACGGTGTATAAGATTAGCTCCTAAAACAAACTGATGACAAACAACACCAATGGCATCAGTGAAGAAATAAAGGTCAGTGGTCAGAAGCTAAAAAGAGACATAAGCTTCAAGTATTTGGGATTAATTATCACAGATGAAAGCTTTAAACCAGAACTACTTTGCAGGATTGCCCTGACAACAACAGCAATAACAATGTTGAGACCAGTATGGACAGATATCAATATCACTTTAGGTTCCTAGAATAAGGCTGATGCGCTCGATTGTCATATCCATCTTTCTGCATGCTTGTGAAACATGGAGTCTCACATCAGATCTACAAAGAAGGATTCAAACCTTCGAAATAAGATGCTACCACAACATCTTGAGGATCTCTTACATTGACCATGTAACCAATAAAGGAGACCACAACAGGATCCAATGAGCCATTGAATCCTACGAAGACCTCTTGACCACTGCAAAAAAGCGCAGGACATGTCTCAAGATTATCTGGACTGGCAAAAACAATCTTGCATGGCACAGTGTGAGGGTGCAGAAGAAGAGGCTGATAGAAAAAGAGGTGGGAAGACAACATTAAGGAGTGGACAGGCATGGGATTTGGAGATTACTGAAGGGTAGCAGAAAACAGATACAATGGAGAGAATTGGTTGTAAAGTCAACTGTGGTGCCCCAACGACATCTTGGGCTAAGGGATTGATAATGATAATGATGACCCAGCCTGATGTACCTAATGTTGATAATTCTGGGTAGATGTATCACGTCCGTCATGTACGTATTGTTGTTTTACCGATGTGTTCCTTTTCTTAGCCATGTATTGTGATTGGGTCTGCCTCTGTAGCCATATCATGTATTCTGTCGGTTTTGATTCGTTTCCCACCCATTACGAGCTTGCGCAGGACCTCTGAGACATTTATGTTTGTATTGCGTAGATGGATAGTGTTTACTCAACTTGGTAGATTTTGATTTGAGTATAAGAATAAGACTGCATGTTTTTCAATATATTTGCTGTACCCTTGTCTCCCCGGTGAATCAGATCAAATTAAGTTTTGTGTTTTGTTCAGTAATAGTGCTGTTTTCTTAGTTGGAATCTGATGTTTGTTGTTTGATTTCTTCAGGCTGCATTGAGGTTGAGTCCTCATACACAGTGTTGCGTTTTTGACTGGATATTTGATCGTTTATGTTTAAAAACTTTGATTCTGTATTGTTTGACAGAGTTTACCTTTGCCTTTAACTGACCTTTGTACAAGTATCTAATTAATTTATCAAAGCCTGAACCGTTCTGAAATCCTTATGCCTTTTTACTTCATTGAGTAGAACCAGAATCCTTCTGGGTCTTTTTTGCTGATACCAAATTAAGCATCATGGTATCAAGGCAAGCAAATGTTACACTTTGTCATATTTGTTTTTACAAAATTACGTGCCCATTGCTTGACAGTCAGAGCAACACGTGTTCATTATCAACTTTAGCTTCGGTACAATTTTCATAAAATTTCGCCGAGACAGTGCTTGAGTTTCTCTGTCGTTTTCATTTTTTAATTTGTTTTAACTAAATTACATGCCCATTGCTTGACAGTCAGAGCAACACGTGTTCATTATCAACTTCAGCTTCTGTACGATTTTCATAAAATTTCGCTGAGACAGTGCTTGAGTTTCTCTGTCGTTTTCACTTTTTTATACTGTCGTCGACAGTGCTTGATTTATTCTGTTGTTTATTCAGGTTATCAGTACATGCATCGATGGAATTGCACCGATTCGTCATCTTTCTGCCTTGTAATAATGAGCGGGATGTAGTTTTGACAAGAAATGATTCTTTCTCGTTTTGATGTGTAGGCTTCGTTAATTGTTGCCCCATGTTTAAAGTGCGATACCTTTTCAGCATATTGCTGATGTAACGCTCTTCGCTTTCAGGATACTATTTGGTAAATTAATATAAATGTCGTCAAGATCGAGGTCGAGAGAGATCGAGGTCGAGAGAGAGAACGAGGTCGAGAGAGATCGAGAGAGATCGAGAGAGAGATCGAGAGAGATCGAGAGAGAGATCGAGAGAGATCGAGAGAGATCGAGAGAGATCGAGAGAGAGAGAGAGAGAGAGAGAGAGAGAGAGAGAGAGAGAGAGAGAGAGAGAGAGAGAGAGAGAGAGTATGGATTTTCTCGTAACTCCGTGTCAATATTCTCGTGTTCTGGATCCACTTTGACTGGAACGGAATGAAGGCCACATATTTTATATTTGGAATTTGTGGTTCAATTGCACTGCAGTGCACTTCAAGGACATTCCTGCATAGAATATAATGGAGCAGGCTAGCATTATGAATATATACGGTAATTTTCTGCTGTTCTACCGTGGCTACTGTCTCCACATCGTAGTCATCATTCGCTTCTTTTTATTATTGGATTTAATAGCATCGTACCCCAAATTAGCAATGCTATTTAGTTTAAATCAAGCGCTTTTAAAAAAGGGATTTACGAATTATTACATTTGAGCATGTTTTGAAATTTTCATGAAAATTGTAGGCAAACAAGTGAAGTTATTATGTTTCTAAACTGTACATGTTAGGAATATGATAAAGTATCTAGGTTACCCACTTAGTGGGACAAATTTCTCCTGTCAAGCTATATCTATTCGTAGTTAGATGTACATTAACACCTACAGGTCTGACCAGAAAAGCCAGTAGTTGATTGGAATCTGTTAGAGATAGTTGATGTAAATATGTCACGTACATATGTCAAACTCAACAATGGATTCGTAATCCACCATATGTAGAAGAGAACAAATGCTATTAAATAAAACAATGGATGTCGTAATTTTAGTCTGCAATATTTCGTAGAATGCTAAATGAAATATATTAGCACTAACTTTGTCTTAGTGCACACATGACAGTGCGCTTATTGTTTTAAATGGTTAGTATTATACGATTTATATTACATAACGATTTGCATTACTAGTGTTGTGCAAGACAAAATATTATATCGGTGTTAACTCTTTAAATTGTAAGTTAGCCAGTTGTTTTCCTTTAATGTATGTATAGAAGATACTTTTGGATAGTCTAATCCTCGTTCGTTGCATTTCTTGATATTTTATCGTCTACTGATTCAAACGTACTTCCCTTAGGTCATGGTATATTGATGTATGAAACCTGTATATGGTATAAATAAATACAATATAACAGTATATGACTTTTTTTAAGCCACGAATTTGTGGCTAAAAATCTAATTATTTAGTCCAAGTGCGTGCAGTGTTATAGCATTCATTTTTAAGATCATTGTGGGATTTGTAAACTGTTTTTGTTTTCATTTGTTGTTTTTTCTTCTTAGGTCAGGTGGTGTCTTAAAAGAGTCTAAACCAATCATATCTTAATTCATTTAAGTAGCGCCTTTTATTACACTGGTCTACAATATTCTAGAATACGTATGCTTCAGATAACAAATGTGATATTTCTTGTAGATTTCCATGTACTGTATTAAAATATGACAATTAAAAAACTCATAGGATACTGTTTCCAAGATAAATTGTAAACCTAGGTATTTTCATTATTTATGGTTATTTTACATGATAATATTCACCTGTCCTGTTTATGTAGCACTTTAAAAAACAACAAAATGGTTTATGTAAATAATTTTTTTATGAAACAAAATCTCATATACTATGATATATATATATATATATATATATATATATATATATATATATATATATATATATATATATATATATATATATATATATATATATAGTTAAGTCCTGAGTGTCTACTCAACGCTTCTTGGCCTCTTTCTTGTATTTATTAAATGGAGCATCTCTTGTCACTGACCAGCAATAGTCTGCAAGCATTGATAGGATTAATTTACCCTGATGTCGTTTCTCCATTGTTGCAATGTGAATGTGAAATCGCTTGTCGTGCAAGACGCTCACTGCTCCGCATTTCGGTGGAACAAAATCTAGATGAGAGTGCCAAAAATATATCTTTAGTGACATATTGCAACCAAGTCTTTTAAATGCCTAGAGAGGGTTTTCCACCAACTCCCCGTATTTGTCTGCCTTTTTGTTCCAGAGGAAATGTGTTGCCACTAAGTGGAAGGCTTTCCATGTCACGGAGTGCATGGTCCAATGCATCATCTCGAAGAAGTTCAAGAATCTAAGAACCAACAAAGACGCCTTCCTCTATCTTAGCTTCACTGAACCTTGGAAACATTCCACGGAGGTAACTGAAAGCTACTTGTGTTTTGTTCATCGCCTTGAAAATAGTTTTCATCAGATCCAGCTTGATGTGTAAGGGTGGTAACACAATCTTCCTTAATTCAACGAGTGGTGGATGCTGAACACTTTTCCTCACAGGCTCTCCAATGGCTGTTGGAGAGGCCAATCTCTCTTGATGTATGAGAATCTCTCGCGTGTCTATTCCTTTCGCAAAAAAAAAACAGATGTACTTTGTGCGTCCAGCCTGCACACCAAGAAAGACAGCAAGAACCTTCAAATCTACACAAAGCTGCTACTGATGTTCGTCAAAGTTTATGCAGCTAAAAACTTTTTACATGTTTCCATAGGTTTCCTTCATTTGGAATGCATGACCAACAGGAATTGATGTAAAAACATTACCATTATGCAGAAAAAATATATTTAAGACTCGTCTTTGATGAATCAATAAATAGTCTGCAATCAACTGGATCATGAACGGTGTTGAGGGCTGCCATCACACTATCAGTGTTGTTGCAGGCTACAAGATCACATTCCATGACGAAATCTGGGACAAGATTCATTTGACTAGCACGGAACATGGAAACCCTATTACTTGCCAATATATTCCAATGCTGTAGTCTGGAGCCCAAAAGCTCTGCCTTACTCTTATATAGTTCCAAATCCTTGACAAGGTCATTCAGTTCACCTTTTATTATGAGGTGTTGTTTAGAAAGGAGAATGGGAGAAAATACGGGTCATGTGAAACTGATGGTTTAGGACTAGACGTTTCATCCTCTTCTTCTTCGTCCGACTCAAGTCAGAATAATTCTGGTGCATCAGGAACGGGGAGTCATTCTGCGTGGAGTACTGAGCATCTAGCTGATGAAAATTTTGGATTATACACAGTCCACTTTTTCTACTGTGACATATCTTTCCAAACTGAAGTTACCATGCAGACGCAAGAATTGCTGATATGATCTGTTTTCTCTCTCCAAATCATGGGCACTGCAAAAAGCATAGATTTCGTTTTCCTGCTCATCCACTGGCAAAGATTTGTTGCACAAGTTTACAGCATATGTGTGGAGAACACATCGTTTCCTGATAACCAATTTTGCAGGCAAATTAATGGTGATAGGATTTCTTAACCATAGTTTTTATACTGCTCTTCTCTGATGCAAAACTCACTTCACCACAAACATAGCAAACGTTATCGGCATTGTTTACACAAGTACGAGGCGTCTCTGCTCACTTTGGCTAAATAGATATGTGTCCCTTTGAAAATTCAAACACTGATAAATAACAGAGCACGACACTGTATAACTTCTAGAACAGATATAGGGCAATTTTTTCATCAGAGAAATGTAAGCTAAGTTATGATTGCATTATTCATGACTTCTAGAAATAATATATATATATATATATATATATATATATATATATATATATATATATATATATAGATATCTATATATATATATATATATATATTGCATCATTCCTCGTTTTGACTAATAAGCATGTTCTGTCCAAACCCAGTCTTGGATTTATTCATAGATCCAGTCAAAGATGTATGTTAGTCATTTCTGGTTTAAAGTCAGATCCCTTCGCTTTATAGCTCACTATCCTCCGCCATTTTCATGTCAAGGGTCGTATATACTAACCCAGTATAATATCATTAAAACTAGAGCCAATCAACAATTTTAAGCATCATTTTCGTTCTCAGTGACCCATAATTTGTAAAGTTTGACTACATTTATTTCGGAAGCATTTTGGCTGTAGACTAGTTATCTTTGATAACATAGTATCATAAACTGAAATAGCTATTTCCACACTCTTTTATACCAAGTTTGATACATTCATCCGTTGTGTTAACTTGCTAAAACAAACGTCTCTTTAATGACTAAAATACTAATTGTCTTATTCAGTTTTCCGATTTTAATCCTCGTTTCAATTTTAAGCTGTGTGACACACTCTTAAATGTATGCATCGTCATCACATCCAGCATGAAAAATGCATCCTTAAATAATATTAGACTTGAATTTGTCTTTATTGGAGATGACCCCAGTGGTAATGTTAATGAGTGGTCAAGAAGACAGTCCATTCCTATCGGTAAATATGGTAAGTTTAAAACAAAAGAGTACATGTTTTGGCTTTATTACGAATTCATAATCTAGCGCAGAATAAAGTAGTCCAGGTTGAGTATACTGTGATATCGCGTCAAGTGGACTGGCATTCATAGAGCCAACTTTGATAACATTTCCTGTATTCTTCATGCCTATATTTGATTGCTAAATCGAAAAGTTGACGGGCGGTATTTGCTCACGTAGGAGGTGTGTTGATGAGCTGACGTTCACGTAGGAGGGATGTTGACAAGCGGACTCAGTTCACGTAGGAGGTATATAGATAGGTAATGTTTGTTTCTTACAAGAGCTGACTTCAAGGTTATAGCGAGCGCAGCGAAGAGACATTCTTAAGGGAGCTTATTTCATTAATGGTCTAAATCAAACAATATCTTGCAGCCGTTAGTTTATTTAATGTGAAATTATTTACAGTATTAGTTCGATTTATACAACTCTTTTGTGACAACGTTTCTTGTCCTGGCGCCATTGGAAGCTTACAAACTAACAGAAAAAAATGACAAGAAGCCACACTTACTCAATGTGTTCACCAGTGTTAATACCACCCAAATACACACACTCACACACATACAAACACACACACACACATATATATATATATATATATATATATATATATATATATATATATATATATATATGTGTGTGTGTGTTTGTGTGTGTGTGTGTTTGTGAGTTAAAACTATGGTTGTAAACTCAGTAGCATCAAGTTATTTTCTTAGAATGCAAAGTGAAAATTCCAAAGCTATTTCTTCATGCATTGTGAATTAAATTTTCAATAATCCTACATGTTCTATCACAAATCTAAAACTAAAGAATATTCCGAATGAATTACAATACTCTTGAATGTGCTGATGTATACTAGTCTTGAATGTATTGATGTACCAATAGTACAAAAATCATACAATCCAGTATGTCTTTGAACTAGTCCTTATAAATTCCAAATTTATATTTTGGTCCAAAACGAAAATGAGCACTTTGTAAATTCAATTAATAATTTATATAAATGGTTTATCTCAAATTATATCCGAACACAATCAAAACTGATTAGTCAGACTAATCTTAATAGTTTTCAAGTTATGACAGTATGAATAGGGCATTGTAAGGACAGACCCAGAAACCTATACTGATTGAATGAATGAATTTCCAAATTTTATAACAAATAATTGTTATTTAATAGTGGGACTATGCATAGTGTCTAAGTTTTGACCCAATGGCATTAAATATTTTTATACCGCGACCCATTAAAAAAAACTTCGCACTGGTTCCTTCCATTCATGACAGTGACAGCGTATATACATACCCGTCTTTCATTGTCTAGCGTATCAAATTTATTTGCATATTTTATCGTGGGAGAAAACTGACTATTACACGTCTTCATTGAATGTGAATTCAGCTTGATACGCTGGCTCAACAGAACAGGGCCTGGATGATGTCAAGCCAGCGTATCACACTGCAAAATTTTTCTTCAGACTGAAATTGTATATTATCTTGATTACTTTTTTTTCAGACAACAATATGGTTGTTAATCAGGTATACATTATAGTAGCTGTAGAATTAGATAAGTGTACACCTGGAAATCATTATATTCCTGAAAAAGTTAGGTAATTCCTTAAACTGGAGACATCATCACTAGAACATAACACTTCCCACCTCCCAAACAAACAAAGTTCAGCAAAAGAAACAATTATAGAGAGCTATTCTGGCTTTTTGTTGTCCTTCTTTGCATCTGTCGCACTAAATTGCAAGAGTTCTCGTACCCCATTTTGCAAAAACAGATCAAATTTTATATTAAGATGCATAGAGTGGATCCACGTACTTGACTAGGTTTTGATGATTCTGACCTTATGCTTCACTTATTATTAAACTCTGAGTTTGGTGTTTTTCCCAAATAAAAACCTTGCCTATCTTTGTCTTGTAAACCAGATACCTTAAAAAGTTTTAAGCCGAAACTTAATAAACTAGACAAATATATACCATATGTAGGCCCCAAGACGTAGATTTCGGTAAATGTGACCTAATTTTTCAATTTGCTTACACATGTGTCAATATTTGGACTTATGTCTCGTTGATAAAAGTAAGCCTTGTAAGCACGATTAAGCAAAAATCACATTAGGTTGCCTAATTAAATTAGGTTGGCATATTTGTCATAATATGTAGGCAATCTGATTAGATATTTAGGCAATTTTAGTCATTTTAAGCCCCCATGCAGCCATTACGTCCAAAAGGTCAAATCACGAGAATAATACAACATCTTAAATAATATTGGTCCTAAACATTTTTGGTGCATTTAAAACTAATTAATATCGACGTTTCAACACATTATGAGCCATGTAATTTCTCTCTCGAGCCGAGAAAGCCGACCATTATTATATGCATACGAATTATTCCGATGTTGATCGGCGACATCCGTGGGTCAAATGAATTCAGCTGGAACATAAGACATGGTATCGACACAGCTGTAAGCAAAATAAGTTAATGCCATTCTATATTGGATACGGTAGGTGATTTTTATTGGAAACGCTATTCTTATTTTGCGTTTGATATTATTTACGAGCATTTTTTCTTTAAAGGCATAACTGACGTACATTATTTTTAGAGTCCGTGTTATCTGCTTACCAATTAATAAAGATATCTGCAACAGCTGGTTTTGTCGTCAGACCAAGTTCGCCCTTCAAAGTATTCTATTGCCCCAACTGATCAATAATCACCAGTTTCATCCTTTAAAAATGCACGCTTTCTCTTATTATTCAGAGGAATTTATCGAATATATAGCACCTCTTAATTTTAAACTGAACATTTGAACATCGTTTAAACCTAAAGATTATTTCCAAGAATCGTTTGTGTCAAGCAGATTTTCAAACAAATGATTTTCTTTCCTTTAAGGGTTGAGTTAAATTGAAATAATGGTAAAATTTATAGGGCTTTTAAAAGTTTTATTCATTTTTACACATTTTGGATTGAGACTTTTTAAATGCAAAAGCCATTGTCAGCAAGATATTTAAATGTACCATTGCGTCAAGGCAGAATTTTTTTTTTAGAAATTACATGCATTGAGTGGTTTCCAAGACTTGACAAAGATCTAAGGGCAGTGACTATTTTTTTTACTTTTTTGACAGAGATTTTCGATAAAGATATTTTAAGGAGGGCAAAACAAAATCACGTGAGTTAAAACTATCGATTTGGCAGACATACTTTTATATTAAAATGCAAAGGACCTTAGTAGATAATCCTAATTTTATTTAAAGTCATTTTTCAATTTATAGCCTTAATCTTTCAATGAAATGTCTCATAACTTTTCATACACCGTTAAATCTAGACATTTGAAACTTGGATAAATAATAATTCAATGGGTGCAAATTGTGCAGACAGTTTTGTAATGTCGATCTCGCCCCTGAAGATGGGGCCAGAAGGTAAGGGATGATTTACATAAAACTTAAGTAACTCCGCAGTTGTTCGTTTCATGTGTCTCAAAGCTGACTTGCGTTATCAATGACACAGGTGTCAGCACATACCATACTAGTATCTTAGGGTCATGCCCTGTGACCTTCACCTACATTCAGGGATTGAGGATCCATACCTGGAGATTGATGCTTGCCACAAATAACTTGCCAATTATTGTTCATGCTTGCCACAAATGCCTAGTCCTTTGGTCATAACTTGCCAATTATTGTTTATGCTTGCCACAAATGCCTAGTCCTTTGGTCATAACTTGCCAATTATTGAGAACTCCATATATACATTTACTGACATGAAAAGAGAGACCAATATGTCTGACATTGGCCCTACGATCTATCCCTACACCCTTCAACAACGCAACCACTCATGATACTAAATTGCTGGTTCAGTGTTTGAAGCTAATGAGATTCCCACCGTATAACATGCACATGTGTACTGGGCATGAAAGAACAAATGCCTACATTCAAGTGAAATTTGAACTTGTGGCAATCTTTATCCTGATGGTCACAACCATTTGGATCAAACTTTGAGGTAGATATAAAAAGGGAAATGTGCCGAGATACCTGTTTTACGAGCACATATTTCTAGTTTACACTCTTGTTTAATATCTTGTTGGGCTTGTATAAAAAGTTTGATAAAAACCTAGTTTTTCACTTACTTTGTAAACAAAATGTCAAGAAGAATAGTGAGACAAACCATACCCAATTTGATATTGCAATGCCTTCAGAGCAAAACCATACCAAAACTGATATTTTGATAATTTGAGAGCCAGACATTACAAGAATGGACATTTAGATAACGTGAGGGACATAGCATACCGAAATGGATATTTAGATCATTTGAGTGGATTTCATGACCCGCTTATGATATTGTGACTGTTTGATGACTTAACTTGCTGAAGAAAACAAAAACAAATGCCGGAAATTTCGTTGGCATATATATATATATATATATATATATATATATATATATATATATATATATATATATATATATATATATATATATATATAAATCCATCCAGCGAACCAATCCATCGATACATACAAACGTTTTCCTAAAATTATTCGTCAAATATTATGATGATCGTGTTCTTTGTAACTCATAATTGTATAAAATGGTGGTCTTACTGCCAAAATCAAAATAGATCGTGCAGTTCAAATTATTTAATTTTGGGGTGATCCCGGTGTTGTTGTTGGGCTTAACGCCATTTTTCAGCACACGATTGGCTATTCATGGCGGCCAGTATTAATGGTGGAGGAAGAAACCGGGAAATCACCGGAAAGAACCACTAACCCACGTGATGATACTGGCAAGCTTTCTCACATATCCACATTCGCCGAATCCTAGACTCGAACCCACGCCGACTGAGATGAGATAGCAGTGATCCGTAACGGACAGTACCCCGGTGTTGAGAAACATGTACTGTGCTTAGTTGATTGTTCTTGCCTTTTACCTGGTTTACTATTGCTTGCTGCGGTATAACAGGTTTTAGGTCAGACACAGTTTGATATCGACATTTTGGGACAAGCGCATTTGCTTGATGCTTTAATTTACATCCCTTAAGTTCATTACGGGTGGCCTGTGTTTAGTAACATATGCCACAATGCTATCTAAAATACTTGATAAAGCGTGAGTGTAGTGGAAATATACCGGAAACCATCAAAATTAATTACATTTTATTGAGTCCGCCTGAAAGTATGGGATTGTTTTCAGACCCCCCCCCCAAAGCTGGTTTGCTGTTTGGAAAGCTTTTTCGTTGTTTTTCATTGGATGAACTAGAAAATCATGTCATATTATGATCTTAAATTTTCTGGCATTTTGTTTTAGTGAATGCAGTTTTAAGATTATTATTCAGAGAATTAGTGTAAAATAAAAGTACATCCTGTTACTGGTGAAAATGTAGCTTGATTGTAGTGTTGTTTCCGTGGATTCGTAGGTGTTCCTGCTCTTCTTGCTATATTCCCATTATAGTTTTCTTCGAAACAAATCCTTAATGTGTTTCGTATAAATGTTCAGTAAACAATCTTGAATTCTGCCTTCTTTAAGTAATGTATATCTGGTTGACGTGGTCATAGTTTACATCCTGTAGTGATATTAGTAAAGTACAAAACTGAACTCGTGTGCTTCTGATGAAAGTCGCTTAGGATAATCAAGCTGTCACTAGAGGGAGCATAAGTGCTTGGATGGGGTTTGGGTCTTCGTCTACATCTGGCATTCAGTGAGGATCTATCCAACTGTAGTACGAGATTGGTATAGGAGTACCTTCTGCCAATCAAGGTACATGACTGTATTTTATGTTTGATTCTCGGTACATATATATCGTGAATCTCGAATTTTATTTATTAAGTGGGTATCGGACTCAAATTAAATCCTTGTGGCAAGGTTTTGCACGTTACTCTTTGGCATGGACATGTTTGCCTACAGCTAAAGATACCGTCAGTACTCGCGCATAGGTCAGATCTAACTGATGACTGCACAGACCCAGATCTGCCGTCGCATAATGCGCCTGTATACCTGGGTCTATGTAGTTTGCTCGTAATAATCAATAAAACAAACAGAGCCTGAACTACTAGCGGATACGGACGGTAGAGAACGTTTGTAAGATATATTGATATAGGACTTTACGGCAATGCATAATTGGGTACCTTTTCTTTGTTTAATTTATTTAAGCTTTGTTTGTGTTTAATATCTTCCATCACTTGGCAAACCTTTGTAACTGGATATGAAAAGCTGTTTTTCTGTGGCGTTAAAATCCGTTTCTGTATTTGAACTTTGTCAAATCAAGTAGATAGATAGATAGATAGATAGATAGATAGATAGATAGATAGATAGATAGATAGATAGATAGATAGTCAGACTGATTGATTGATTGATTGATTGATTGATTGATTGATTGATTGATTGATTGACACTGGTGTCACATAATTGTTTATAGAGAGTTGCAGGTCAGAAAGGTCTGGAATATGAATTATAAAATGACATACCGCCACTTCGCTTGTATTTGTACCCTTATGTTATGTTTAAATCTAGAATAGAAAAAGACAATTCAAAACACAACAAAGTACGTACGAAATTTTTGTTCCGAGCCGATGGAAAGGAAGAATGCGTAATTTAAGTTTCAAGTCGACCGAAAAAAAGAATTTTATATGACTTAAGGATGTTGTTTAAAAAAGCACATATTTCTAGGGCATATTTAACGATGCCCTTATCCCCTCAATGCCCGATTCGAAATAAAATGGGTATAATGTATTTCATTTACTAATAATCTCTTCTTAACACCGTTTATGTTTAACTGTAATACATTTCGAAGCGTATGAGATTATACAGCTTCAATCTCACTTATCTCAATCCAATCCCGGATGTCAATAAGTCCTTTCCGAAATCATAAATATCAACGGACCATACCTGGTCAGTAGTACAATGTTATTGCCCTCCTTCCAGCATTCCATGTGCATACAAGTACTAAACAAATTTGTCTCCGAATGATTGTAACGATGTTCGCTCTGAAATCATTTTCTGAATACCAGTAACGGTTTTTCGTTGAATCAGATTGTCTGGTTTTAATGCTACTATAACTAATGGAAGTCGTGCTATCCAGTCCTGAGACCGCTCTGACCTCATCAGCAATTCGTGTGTGTATTGATCACCTAATTACCGTTTCAAATAGTTCCACAATAGCTTAGTCACGTTGTAAACTGACATATCTGACACGTACTAGCACATGGGGTTTGGCCAACATCACAGTCACAGAGCCAATAAATTCTTTTCTAGGATCCGCTACAAAAACAACCGTGGCCCTGTGAGCATTCCGCGTACATAAATGCACTCGAGTTAATATGCAACACTTACAGAATCTTTTGATGTCCACAGCGCCGCTTCTTTTTTTATTTTGTATCTGCTGGCCACATCGATATGGTTAGAGCGTGCTTGTACATGCCTTATAGATCACGGACACGATCATGACAAAGAAACAACAAATCGACCTAATGAACTTCATTTAGCATTCGGACCATTGTCCAACCACGTGATATTTTTCTTGGTACTGTTAACTAAATTTTACAGTGTTTGTTGGGCCAACCAAGCTCGAGCATCCCCATGAGTGACTTAGACTGCACTGGCTAACTGTTCCACGACTGCTTCACCTCTCTAGTATCCCTGTTGAACCTGGCGATTTGATATCGATTACGCCTGCACCTGTGTATATTTCATACCATAATAATAGACTAATATATTTGTTGTTTTTTTTTTTGTTTCGTTGTTGATTTGCATGGTGAAGCGTTGACGATACAATTGTACATTAGAGATGGCTGCGACATTTAATCATAACAATGACATTAGTGCGTGGACGTGTTAAACCCATTCATGTGTACATGACATATTGGAACTGGTCATGGTGATGCTCGTAGATTATTTATGAGTGCATCAAAACACGTACTGAAAACACGTAAAATAAGTTGCAATTATATTTGTTGCAAATCTGGTAATTGGGCGTTGGTTTCGAAATTATTGGTACAGCCATTACGCAGTGGTATTAAATAGAATCAATAATGTATAGTTTTGGAATGACTCATTTCAAAGACATATTTGATTCAATATTGACATGGGAGAACCAGTGTTAGTGGATCAAGCAAGAGAGTTTTCAGTATTACTAATATCATTCAGGGATCCCAATCAATTTTTAAAAACAATTGCAAGAACAAGACACATCAAGGTATTTTCTTCTATGTGAGGCATGTTTGAAAGTTGAGGGAGAGCTGGTTCAGACCGATGATGCTGATTTTCCGTCGATGCCTAACCTGGATTTGTACAAAGGAATTATGGCATTGTGGAGCAGTGCTCGTTACTGCATCGATGGAAAGGAAATATAATCAATTTTGGTCAACGACGAAGTAGCAACAACACTATCAGAACCACCAGATACAGCAATGATTATACTAGAATAGATGGCTCAACAATTATGTTTGTGAAAGCTGTAGATAATAGCGCATGTTATGGAACACTTATAATGACAGGGTCTAATGGCCGTGCAGCTCCACCTGGGATACAAGATTTACAGTTTTCTAATCCAAATATAAACCTTGAATTTGCACTACGTCGATCACAGCTTATTAGTGGTTCACTGAGATTGTCATAATCCAATCCTTTCAGTGGCATCTGTGGGTTATATTTGGAGCTTGACTATGCAGTATCCACTCCTCATATTGCATGTGCATGTCACAATCTGTGGTCGTACATGGACCAGCATAAAAGCATCGACACCGGTCATTATATTTCCCAACAAAGATTTAGTATGTTGTACCCGATTTATTACTTCTCACTGGAACACTTTGAGTTATTCAGACAGTCCGTCGCTGACATGCATTTTCATGCACGTATGCTAATTACAGATATTATGCTGCGATACTTTCTGACAAGACACTGTTGTTGGAAAGTGATGGTGCTTGAATGACGGTCATTGATAGTCCATTGGAAAATTCATAATTAAGTCTGTACGTATTTGAATTATAATTTCCTATCATGAACGGAACGTAAGCCTTACTAAAAATCAACTTGAAAAAATCGCAGTAACAAAACAATTGTGGGTTCCCATTGAAATTTTTTCTCGCAAAATTAACTGGAAAACGTGCCTGTATGGTTGACCCAAACACAGATCGCTCATCTTAATGCGGTCAAACACAGTAATGCCTCAGAGATATTAAAAATATCCGTCAGATGTGACACAAATGCAAAGGAACATTGGACTATTTCCATTCCTTACAACGAGATCTGCATTATTGGTAGCAGTTGATCCAGTGGTACAAAAGCTACAGCATATGGGGCTTTCGGAACCTCATCAGTAATGGCATATACATAGGCGGTTAGTGGTCATATAAAAAAGTTATTGACCATTGTGTACTAGGCACGAGTCGTCTAATAAACTCAGGAAAAGTTCTTAAATCACCAGATCATGGAAGGCCATGCCGTTGACCTCTCCATTGAACAATCTTGAGTTACTCGAGAAGACAAAAAAATTAAACATTCTCGTGGTGTTTTTATTCGAGATGAACTTGTATTGATGGTGTGGCATCTTCAGTCTGGATTCATCAACAGGCCTTGTCACTGACTGGGTAGCATACGTGGTACCACCTTAGCATAGTTTCTATTTTGACTCGCATTTTCTTGCACCATCAGTTGAAGTTGTTAATTATTTATCCCGGGGCACTAGTGTCCTACACAGTGGACGAAGATCGTTTAATTCAAATTTACCAGTAAAACTCAGTTGGAATGGTCACTTAGGCGGTCATCTTCTCATTGATTTGTTGAGTTTACTATAGCGTTCGCCAACACAGCAAGTACTTATTGATTTCACTTCAATGTACGTTTAATATTATACAACATGTCTATTAATATTTGTGGAAGATACTCTGCACGACGACACGGTGCTGATGTAGATCTGTGCCCATTTACTACCATAGCGAATTTGTTTACTAGCAGTGTTTTTGTTGGTGTAAAAACTGGTGAGCTTGTGATGTTTGAATGGCAAACTTAGAAAGTCTAATATGGACATTCAGGATATTACTGTCATTATTGCCAAGCTCAAACGTGGTGAAGAATATGGTTGCGTTTGTCAAAACTGGTAATTGTGGGATAAAACAATACGTGAATCATCAGATCGTCACCACGTGTAGTAACTTTCTTGTTCGTGCAGTCGAATGGCAATGTTGATAAATGACAAGCGGCAAAATGTTTTAGATCTGTACCACTAATGTCACGTATCAAAAGACCTGCCAGTGATAATTTATATGTATTGCACAGCTGTATTATCGGCATCATTATTCACCAGAGATGAAATTGAGTTCGAATCATTGAAAGTGTATAAAGACGGATGGTTAGCACAACTTTTATTTAGACGGATAGTTAACAGTCTTTGGCCTTTGTTTTTAAAATTAGATTTCATAATTTTTTTTATAACTAATGAAATTTGCTGCGGTGATTAAGTTGCGGAATTAACCACAGAAACGGTGTTGGACAGCACTAGATGTTAGTGGAGGTCTAACTGTTGGTCTTGGTGCGACTGGAATCACGACCACATCAACCATCATAGTTATTGTTGGAGCTATATCGATACTAACCGATGTATCTGGGGGTGCTAGCAAATTAATTTTGTGCGACTACAGCTGCATAGGGCAGTCCCAATACAGTCAGTAATTGTACTCGGTAGCAATCAGTGATAAATAATCAGTACGGCTGATTTGGAGATTGTGCTAGCTAAAATGGAAAATCTAAGAAAGTTACAGCACAAATGAGGAACTGCAAAGAAATGGTTATTAATCGAAAATACATTAGCGCGCACTATTTGTATTGGTCGGTACCGTATATTTGTCTGAATAAGTACACTCCGCTGAATGTATTTCTACAATCAAACGGTAGTATCAAAGGCTAGTTTTTATCTTTTTCACTTTTAAGAAAACCCTTTGGTGCACTTCCATACCTAGGAGACACTACTCTTCCATCCCCACCCCCACCCCCCGATTGGCACACGTCGAGAATGTCCTGAAGGGCCACAAAGGTGACAAAAAGGCAGAACACCTATTCTGATACTACTATGATGAATAGAGTATATGACAAGCAGTATGAAAATGTGTAACTATGTCTATTGTACGTTGGGGTCAGAAAAAAGAAAGTATTTTTAAGTAGGTGTGGACTGATACGCGTGTTATCCCTATGGAGAATGAAATTGCTTTTACCTTATTCCAGGCTAATGACTCAAAGTCGGAAACAACGAATGGTCAAACATAATGCTTTATAAGAACAGAAGCTACACTATGTCCCAAAGTTATATCCATTAGTTAATAATAATAATAATAATAATAATAATAATAATAATAATAATAATAATAATAATAATAATAATAAAGTATACTATTTTGAGACGTGGCAAAACTAAACCTTGTACTTTTGCATCAAATGACCTATTCTGTGACGTTTTCTCACAATATAAAAGCATATCCTTGTTACATTGATGATTCTTGCTTTCTTTTCTTCACAAAGGAATAATTCGCAATTTGTTTCTAACTTCCCCATTTTAATGTCTGCACTAAGGTCTATAGTACTTCATTTCATCTCAGTACTCTACGTGGTAAATAAATTCTAGCAAGTAATAGTTTACAATGACATATTATTATTCTCGCCTCTATGAACGTATCCACCTCTTTGGGGGAACGGGAGGGGATCAGTCCTACAATACCTTTCTCTAGACTATAAAACAATTTCAAAATTTATTTTATGAGAAAAACTGAGAGGATTGGTTCTCTCCTGTCACAGCGTTTCCCTCAGCAGCCCCTAGAAGATGACTCCTCGCTTTGATCGGACATGGTTCCATGTGCTGTTAACCTTTTCATTCAGGCACGATGGTTCATAACCGAGACTTTTCCTCAGGTTTTCAACAACGTTCAGGAGCAAGTTCTCGCAACCGGTTTATGTCTACAAAATGCGAACCTCCCTATTCCAACTCATAAATCTTCCATGAAATTCCTGAAATTGGAATTCAAAGATACATCAGTCTCTGGGGCTTCACAAGAATTATGACAAGGTTCGTGTCTCACTTCAGAGCCACATCAACTCCACCTTTTGTTCCTTGTTAACAAAGACAAATATGATATCATCCCATATCAACATTTTACCCTCTTAGATAACGAGTTCGAAAGTCAAGTAAACAGAGGCTGTTTTCCTCATGAATATGCATTCGAATAATTTAGATTGTGTTTTTTTTCTGAAACAATCGTATCGCAACTCGCATATATATTAGACTCCTATAATGCGGCAGCTGATTTTATCATCTTGGGCCGCCTATTTATGAGACTATTACAAAGCAGGCTCTTGTTCCAGTGGAGATGGAAGCTTTCCTATTTGATGAAGCTATGCCAGTTCGGGATACATATCATCCAATTTCTGCAAATGGGAGAATTTCATAATGCTCACAGCAGTTTCCAAGGCAGATGTGGCCACCGGGACTTCCTTAGAAGACCGGAACATGGGTCATATCAGGGATAAGGGAACGGAATCCCCTCCACAGTTTACAGATTTTCCTGATGCATTATGATTGGTTGACGTATTTAAAGAAGAGGACAAATTCTGAGAGTAAATTTGTTTCAACAATAATTATCTAATCATATCTTCCTAGCCTTCCTGCATTTACATACAGTCTGGTAGAGTGCGCACATCAGTTTCAACAATAGCCAATATATGACTCAATAAAAGTGCCGATGGGACGCTGATTTTTTTTATCACCTGCATTAGTTATTATTTTCCCGGTGTGAAACGGAATAAACATTTTTCTTTCTTAATTGCATATTGTTTGAATTGTTGCTGTTCTGGGGCTTAACGTCATTTTTCAGCACACGATAGGCTATACATGGCGGCCAGTATTAATAGTGGAGGAAGAAACCGGGAAATCCGCGGAAAGAACCACCGACCCACGAGAAGCTAGTGGCAAGCTATTTAACATATCCACATTCGCCGAATCTTAGACTTAAACCCACGCAGACAGAGGTAAGATGGCAGTGATCCGTAACGGAGAGAGCTTTAGACCACTCGGCCACTCGCGGCCACTTGTTTGAGTTACATTTACGTTTTAATCTGTTTTATTTTAATAAGAAAATACAAGTAAAGAAATATTCAAATATTTATAACTATTATTTTCTCAGAACAAATGAAAAAAAAAATAAAACGATTTTCTGCTCAACTTGTCCCGAATTCATAAGATGCTCAGCAAGGAAATCTCCATTGCACCCCTAATCTCTATCGGTTATCTCTTGCAATCTAAACCTTTGAGAGAAAGAGGGAAGCGACTGAGAAAAGAGAAATGAAATGTCAGACAATACATGGGATAATACTTTTGGAGATGGAATGCGCCTATTCATTATTTCGACTCCGCTTTACATTTGAACAACGAAATATCGACAGTACTTCATAGAGTTTATATTTCGTGCATAAACACATGCTTTTGTTGATATATTCCTTTGAGCAGTGTAAATTATTTTTTAATACCACAGAATGATCTAATACACCTTCAGGATGCAAATTTTCTCTGGATTTTATATCTACGCCATTGGTATGACCGACTTTTGTTTACGTTTTAGGATGCAAAGGGCGCAGCTAGAATGAATGCAGTAACAAGTTCCAGTATGAAATGAAAAATGGTAATCTGTTTTAAAAGTAATACAACAATACACACGAAAGAAAAAAAGTTAATTTTATTGTTCATTTATAATGGTCATCACTATCAGCAATCATGTTATCCTCCTGTTAAAAAATGAAAGATAAAACGCGAGTTATCAGGGGTCAACATGACCCTCTTCTCTTTGTTGTCACGCACAGAATTATTGTTTTGTCGTTGTAAATTTTGTATGAGTAATTTTATATTGCTCTAACTGCTGTGGTAATTTGTTTGGAAAAAAAAACACTTTGCTTAAAATGTTTGCTGTTGAATTCCGTGAGAGCAATTTCATTTATTGACATTGTCCTTAATCCTTGTCTATGGCTGAAGACAGGATGATCACTTTCTCCTTAGAAAGATGGAGTCAGTTTAGATTATTTTTTTCTTTCTTGATTCTTTATATACCTTGTGGCTCAGTGGTTATTGTACCTTACTTAGGACTGAAAGGTTGCGGGTTCGAGTCTTACAATCGGACAAACCTCTGTCAGTTTCCATTGTATGTTTTTGAGCAAGGCACTTTACTCCAATTGCCATTGCACTAAATAGCATGCTTGTGTTGTCGTGCCGTAAAGCACCGAATACCTAGTCATACATGACTGATATTTCGTATAATATGACTTGTCAGTTGCCGGATAGGGTTCGAATCACGGACGAACCTAACCTCAAGGCGCATCACAATAATAGGAGCTGTACAAGCTGGTTCCACACACCCCAGTAGTTCATATAATGCAACAGTATCTTTAAAATGAATGATTTTATGAAAGTGGTAGCACTGTTATATTTCCTTTTATTTAGCGCTTTTGGACAGATGAAATGATATTAAGGAAGTAAATTGTATCAAGGGTAGTATATGATCAGGTATGAACGGATAAACGTCTCCAGGTCACACTTTTTGAATTACATATTTATTTAAATCATGAAAATGATATCACGAGTTTGTTTGATAAGCTTTGCATAAATGAAATTTTGTAAAGTCACAATCCATAACTAATTTCAATAATTTGCAAAAATGAAAAAAAATCTATTTGCAAAAGTTTTCTAAACTAATAACGAATCCTCCCTTTTACATTGCTGTCACCTACACAATGTAAAGAAACATTCGGACTCATCAAAGCAAAATATTCCATAAGGTAAGTACGTTAATTGACATAGTTTAATGTCCTCGTCGATATTTTTGTTTCAATGATTCATTCGAACCCATGCGTACAACGACATTTCTGCACTTTTACGCAGGTTACCTAGGTTGCTGACATATTTTCAGATGACTAAGCCCTCCAATATGTATCAAAGTGTGTGTGGTCGCTGTGGGGTAAAAAACCACAAGGAATGCAAGCGTGACCACAACCCTCCACTCAATTCGAATTCTCTCACGCGTCTTTTATCGCTTCAGAATCGCACGAAGACTGAAAAACTACACATATCCATTCATAAAACAGTAACGTGCCAACGCATCACTCTCTTACGACCATCTCGTGAATCCAATCCGGCGAATTAACCTTTGTTTTCATCATTCTTGTCACAAACCATAGAAAAATAAACCATACCAGGAAGTAGCAAATTTCTATTTGTTTCTACTTTATTGTAAATATGTGTTAGGATTTAATAATTGTTCCGAACACAGCGAAGAATCTGTTATCTTTTAATATTAGGCTCTAATATTTGAATGTGTTAACGTCATCAACCGTTATTTGTACTATCAGAACTTTAACTACATACTTCTGTTCTGGAAATTTATACAAAAATTTTTAAATGATGCAATCTCAAATAAAAAAAAAACAAGTTAAGCATTTTATCTTGTAAAATAAGTTTCATGACGTTATTTAGCCCGTGGTAGAAATGGGTTTTTTTCCTGGCAAAGTTCATTTTCCCAAAGTTTGTGACCGTAATGGTGAAAATAAAGGTTAATTCGCTGGACTGGATTCATGAGATGGTCTTCCGAGAGTGATGCGTTGGTACGTTACTCTTTTATGAATGGATATTTGTAACTTTTAATTCTTCGTCAGATTCTGAAGCGATAAAAGACGCGTGAGAGAATTCGAATCGAGCGGAGGGTTGTTTTCACGCTTGCATTTTTTGTGTTATTTAATAATACCATTAAGGTGATTTCATGTTGTCAGAAATTTTGTCGTGCTTTATTGGTAAAACTGCAGACTCCTGTGGTAGGAGTGACAATGAACTTGACCGTATCAACGATGCACAACTACATCTACATCCGTTTAGAGTTGTAAGATGAGTCAGAGAGAGAGAGAGAGAGAGAGAGAGAGAGAGAGAGAGAGAGAGAGAGAGAGAGAGAGAGAGAGAGAGAGAGAGAGAGAGAGAGAGAGAGAGAGAAAGAGAGAGAGAGAGAGAGTTGTTGTTTTGGGGCTTAACGCCATTTTTCAGCGCAAGATATGCTATTTTGGCGGCCAGTATTAATAGTGGAAGAAGAAACCGGAAAATCAGAAGAAAAGAACCACCGACCAACGAGAAGCTGCTGGCAAGCTTTCTCACATATCTACATTTCCAAAATTTCCCAAATCTTAGACTCGAACCCACGCAGACAGAGGCGAGATGTTAGTGATCCGTAACGCAAAGCGCTTTAAAGAGAGAGAGAGAGAGAGAGAGAGAGAGAGAGAGAGAGAGAGAGAGAGAGAGAGAGAGAGAGAGAGAGAGAGAGAGAGAGAGAGAGAATAATTTAGATTTTAATGTAATTTAATATTGCATAATTCAGGACCGTAGCCATTAAGAGAACAAAATGGTAAAAGTAATTCATCCTAGAAGCGTCAACAAAACCGGGTAGTAGTAAAAAGCCACCCCACCCTCGCCCTGCCCACCACCACCACCAAATAAATGAACGCGAAGTACCATAACGTTTCCTATAGTACGTTTTCTATACAATTAAATAATTAAAATATTATGCGCTGGAAAAAAGATGGATGAGCTTCCGCCAGGTTCCTCACGATGGGGTTGCATTATGTAGAACCTTTTGCATGCTTGTTTGTGCCCCTTCCCCTTATTGTATGTCACCTGAGATTATTCATGAAAATGGAGCAGAAGAATAACAGCAAATGATACCCTGAAAACAATATTACATCTAGATTATTTGTATATATTTGTTTAATCCTTTCATCGAACAATTAAATACTAAATCCACACAACACAATTTTAAACAGTCCAGTATAGAAGTCCACACATGCGCACTCGTGTGTGTGTGTGTGTGTGAGAGAGAGAGAGAGAGAGAGAGAGAGAGAGAGAGAGAGAGAGAGAGAGAGAGAGAGAGAGAGAGAGAGAGAGAGAGAGTCTGTAGGCAGGTATAAGAAAATAATTTCGCTTGTCCTTATCTTTCAGTGGAAAATGAAAACATTCCAACTGTTATACATTTCTCTGGATCGTAGCCCATATTTTTTCATTTTCTACAAATAGTTAGGTATAAGTTAAGCGGAAGTTATTATAGTGGTCTTTATTTATGCGGGAAATACACGGGGAATACCCTAACAAATTTCCAGGGACGATTCAGTATATAATTATTACACGTATACTGTAAAGCGGGGATGGATTTGAAGATTATTGTTTCACATGATATGCTTCAACTAATGACACTAAAGTTGAAATCATAGTGCAAACAATACAATATCAAATAACTGATTGAAATGGCACATCCTTATGATTATCAAAAGTTATTTTAAATAGATTCAAATTCTAAGTGTAATCAGATATATGCCTGATAAGTTATATTCACGAAAATGATGATGATGATGATTACGATGACGATAACAACAACTATATTCGTCATTATAGTGTTGTTAGTTCACCTGACAGAAAGGCCAAGTGAGTTTATGGTATGGCCCAACATCCGTCGTTCGTTGTGAATCTTGTATCTTGCATCCATCAGTCAGCAAATCCTTGTTTCCACTCTGGAGTCCATGTTTTTGATCCGATCTCAGTCAAGTTTGTTATACGGATTTAATATCATCAAAATCTTGGGGATGTTATAATACGCGAAAATCATGCATTTTAATATGGGGATTTAGAATCTGATTGATTAATATTGTAACCAGTCTGGCTCCGATGTTTTTAATCCAGGTTTGGTCAAACTCAGGAATCTATCCTTGTATGATCAAGATCTCAGATAATGAGCGAAACCCTAATTAGTTCGTCCTCCAAATTATAGCCTGAGATTGTTATTACTCTGGAAAGCGTATTTCTGATCCAACTTTGATTAAACTTGGAATGTACGCTGATATCATTAAGATTTTGGAGAACTTTGATAATGAGAAAGATCCACCAATACTAATTAGATTACCTTGTATCTGATTAGCTGAGTTTGTTACCATTTTGGAAGACACTTTCCTGATTTAATTTTGATCAAGCTTGAAATGTGGCCTTAAATTATCAAAAGATTGAATGGCTTCTATAATGATCGAGTTTCATACATAATAATGAGGTATTCTTACATCTGACTAAGTTTGTTACCACTCGTTAGATCGTATTTATATACCGATTTTGATCAAACTTGGAATTTATGATTGGCTGTTCTCAGTACGACAATTAAAAAACTATGATTCTGACCAGATTTTGATCAGAACTGGAATATGGGCTTATATCATCAGTGTTGTACAATGTCGAAAGTGATCAGAATCACATATATAATAATCCAATCTTGCATGTGATTGGCTGAGCTTACTGATTCTTTAGATCTTGTGGACTTTATATCTCATCCAATTTCTATAACACTTATTAAATAGGGTTTATAACTTCAGTATATTGGATCAATTTGATTATGAGCAAGAGACTATGCACAATGAATATACAATTACCTTTAGAACGAATTTTTTACAGGTTTTAGCAAGAATGGAAAAATCAAAATGAGATAAAGTCTGGGGAGGTTTAGTTGAGTTGTGCTCTGACAGTACTCTATAAGCCTGAAATGGTTATGTTAAGAGTGAGTAATATCGTGCCCACTTGAGCCATGTTTTTATAAAAATAAAAAAAGTCCCTGCATTGATACCTAATTCGGAATCCTGATCTTTTGATAACTTTCATTACGACAGATTTGCAATAATACTTACACCTCTGTCCGGCGAGAGACAACGCTAAAAATAGATATTCACATCACATGCAATTTTTAGAGTATACAATCACATGATTCCACTTCTTTAGTAACTATTTCATCGCTCGTAGAGATTTTCCCCAAATGTTTGCTTTTAAAAATTAGCTGGAGAATGACCCCATCAAGGTCTGCTTAGCAGAACTCCATCCTACTACCCACATTTACGTATTATCCATTATATATAGTTAGTTCCTATTTAAAGCCATTTATCAGTAAATTCTATATAAACCATTGATATTTATTTTTCTTAGAAAAAACTTTTACAGCTAGTAAAATCTTAAATTGCCAGATCTTTCAATCAAAACTGATAGGAAGGTATTTTCATGAGAGTTTCCTTAGTTTCATTTGAGTTTTCTTTTTCGAGGCATTATATTTTGACGAATTTTTGCTAAAAAAAAATAAAATACAGTTTTAAATATTTTGTATCTGAAAAAATCTGATAAGATTTAAATCAACATAATTATTCAGTATTTCTTTTAAGCTGGTGAAAATAAAGCAACATAAATTTTGAATATATTGGCAATAATGGAAATTAAACCGATTTCCCAAAATGCCGTTTTGTATATTGACTGAAACATACGGGATAATTGTTCTTTAGTCTATCAAAAAACGTAAACTAGTGATGAATGTAGTAGCAACAATACTTGTTTAACAAACGCATGCAATCACTAAAAGTATACATACTTTCTTACGTCGACATGCCATTCCCATTATAGTAAATACCTGTATGTAAAATATTGTCTCATAAAATCTGACACATAAGCTTCAGATTCAACTGAAACACACACACACAAACACACACAAATACACATACACACTACATGTTTTCTTAGCTTAACGATAAAGATGAACAGTGTAAAGAAAAAAAATGATGAATGAAAAATATTAACTTTTCAAATCAACATTATGCTTAACTAAACGTTCTTGCTTGTGTGTGTCTCTATATATACATATAAAAGGAATGTCCAACAAACGTGAGACACTAACCTGGAGCTACTGAATTCTAGAAATGGTTTTTCATGGGAGACAATACTTATTGCTCAGATTGGGTGAAAACACATAATTACCGGTATATAGGATATACATATTGATAGTCAAAATATAAGTCAAATCTGAATTAAAATCCCTCTAGAAAATGCCAAAGTGAATGTAGAATGTTGATGCGAAAACCTTTGCATAGTAGTTCAAAATCTATTGAGACAAAATTCAGATCGTCATGATTAAAGCTGATATAGTTGCAAGTTTACTGAAAAAAAAATACTGATCCAATTAACAAATGTGAATTAACAGAGAGGCTATATTCAAAGAATTGCATGCAATGCTTGCTTGTCCAGCCAAAGTCTGAAGTATTGATTATATCCTAAAACATCTCGTCTCTTCCTGAAAAAAATAAATGCGTTGACTTGAGGCATCCACAACTTTGGGCTTCTTAATCTGTTCCAGGCAGTTTTATCCTTAATTGTCTAACTTCTTCCAAGAAAAGTCTTTCAGGATGATGCTTGCTAGGGCAGTATAAGTTCTTCAGCAGACTTACGTAACCCCCGGGGTCAATGGTTTCACTGAGATGCCCAGAGTCTGGTCTTGAGTGGATTTTGAAGAGATTTCTCCTGAAGGTTTCATTTACATATATACCTTTCAACCACTTTTCGTGTGAGATCTCATACCATTTGAGAAATAAGGTCGTTACCACCCAAGCTGAGACTGAAAGACAGAATCACCGCTATTTTGTCTTCATTATATGTCATTTTAAAAACCATGACAATTCCTGTGATGTTGTAGATATCGAGCTTACCAGCAATTCCAGGCTTTTTGATAACGACTTAGATACGATTCTTGCAATTGCCACCATCCGTTCGAGACAAATATAATGCGACAGATAGAATATGGATAGGAATACTACCAGTGTCCCATGGCAGTACATAGTGGATAACATTTTCTTCTTTAAGTCCAGTTGCAATATAAATAAAGCCAATCTGCCGGAGCTAGCTCTGCCTCACCTGTCCAACCCCTCAGAACATACATATCCTTTGACGCAGAATGGGACCTACTGGGATAGCAAACTGTTTACATGGTATCTCTTTGTGATTCTCAGAGTATCACATTTGCATAGACTGAGATAATACTCTGTATCAAGATCGACATCTTTTAATATTAGAAGTTCTATCACACTCAAGGACGGGATTTATTAAGTTGTACCGACAATGTATATAAAAGTTCGATGATGTTGCTTAGCAAAACTAACATTTTATATAAAACAAAATGTGCTCCATTTCCTCGATCACATTAAAGTCTATTTTGCATTGAATATAAAAGAAAGTTCCTAAATAACTTTAAATTATATAAAAGTCATACAAGATTTACGAATCGCGTGCGATTAAAATATTATGTCGTTAGATACAGGCATAATACCTTTCAGCTGCATTTCACGCATGTACAACTAAATGTAAGTTAGTTTTTATTTATTTGGCAACGGCATCGTATTTTAATGATTATTACGCATTCATTTATTTTTCATAGGCTGACGAATAATCTAATGAAAACATATAAAAACATGAGTTTCCGACCAATTTGTTCCCACATCATTTTAATATTTCTTAATTACTTCAGTCAGTCAATTTCGGAAAATGCAAATAATAAGACAGAAGGTATATTTATGTTAATAAAAACACTAATTCCCCTCATATGAGCGTTACGAAGTATAATTTGTTTTTAAGAGATATTCGGGAGTGATGCATATGAAAGACAATGGCTGGTACATTCGAAAACACGTGAGCGTCACTAATTGATTGGTGACTAACTCAATAGCATTAGTCTATGTTAATATCAGTACTGTGTGCATGGCGATCTCTGAATATTTCGAGTCAACTAAAAATGTAGATTTGAGCTAGTTTTAAAATTATGAACAATAGACATTGCATCTTCACTTAATTTAGAAGTCTTTTATATTAAAATTCGTAACTGCAATAAAAACATTTACATATTTAGATTCATGGATACGAACATAAGTTCGCCCGTTAATGTCAAATAATTTAAGCTTAGTTTTTTAATTTGGTGACGTCATCCTTGGTCAGCATTTATTCGCATGGAAAACGAAAGTGGTTTTGTAAAATATATCTATTGCAAAATAGAAACTATTGATAAACTGCTTAGTATGTTAAGGGAGACAACCATCGTCAGATTTTTCTGTATGGTAAAAGAGAGTTGTAGTAGATTTATAAGTTTTATGGTACAAACAAAATTGTTTCTTTCAGGAGTTAAGGCTGCTAGTGTACCATGCCTGCATAAACACTTGCTCATAACAACGTATGTTTAAAACGAACACTTGATTATAACAGACACATGTTTAGAGCGAATACCTGCTCATAATGTACACAAAATATAAAATTGAATGCAGAAATTACACTGTAAATGCAAATGACATTTTCAATGCATTCATATTTGACATTGTATTCGTGTGCTTTTCATAGTAATACAAATATTATTACCCCTTTTATATTTGACGCTTTTTTTCTTTCTGCGCATTCAACACACACCTAAACAAGTGTTATTTATATATGCATTGCAGTGTTGTTCACCAAATAAATCAATGTTTCACAGGATTTTATATTTAACATTGGACGATTCTCTTTATCCTTTTCTTCTTTCATCTCCTTTAAGTTGAATTTTGCTTATTTTGCATTAAATTGACGAGTATGATGAAGTTTTCATTATTCATTTGTATAATTACACTGTTTCTGATCCATACCGAAGAAATTACATTTACTCTCCTTGCCACATTTCATATATCTTCTTGAGTTATTTGGGGAGGGTTGTTGCTAAGTTGTGCGAACATGTAGCCCAACCTCTTATGCTGTGTGGCAATAAAATATGTTTAAACTAATATTGCATAAAGATATCATGCCATATATTTGCATCATTGGGTTAGGAACAAGCAAGACCGTATTAACTTAAGAAATTCAAAAATACTATTCGTTTTCTTCTTTTATATGGAATCAACTTGAAAAATATGCCATCAACATGCATGTGGATAGTCATTGGTCCAATCAATGTTAGAAGAAAATCGACGCAATTCAGAACTTATGAATGATTCAATATCTAAAGAGTAGTATTGAGAGAATTATCATAATCCTGTCAGGTGAACTGAGACAGAAAAGTCAAACACGATGTGTTGATCATACTTGCTTCAAGCTATCCTAATAACTTGGACGGAGTGTAATATTGTGTTGGAATAAAAGATCTATCAAAATGTGTCATCAAAAGTAAGTAAAATTCATGGGGCAGGAATATATTTCTCCAAAATTCTTGAATCGTCTCAATACACAAAGAAAAATTGGAAGAGTTTTTTTTTAAAGATTAAAAACGTTTAAAAGATTTTGTTACAGCGTAGACAATTCGATAATGCCTGAAAGCTGTCAGCATCATTGTAAAGTTCTGTCTGATAGTTGTGACGATTCTGAATGTATAATCGTAGTTGAGGCAACGTATACAGCCTACACGTAAGGGAACATCCGTCAAGTACGTACGAAAAGATCAGCCAGTTTCACACCCCAACCCACACCCGGTTGCACAGCCTCACTTTAGTAACAGTGATTTGGTGATTGTGAGTCTGAAGAGAACAAAATCAAAGTAACCTGATATATAATGGATTTGCTGTGTTAGTTAACCAAATGATTGATTATGAATTCTGTTACAAGCTAATTAGACGATTATCAGACGAAACGGATTAGTTATGCGTTTATATAGAGATAGAAAACTTTATCATTAACAAAAACGAAGGGATCAACTTCTGTGACATTAGTGATTATCCAAAATATAATGTGTTTGGTTTATGAAATATTAAGAAAATATATCATAGGTATTCAAAGATGAGCTAACCGGTGCACCAATCATAGGTTTTCTGGGTTAATGTCAATGCATAATTCTTTCAGGACTGATAATAATGAAGAGAATAATTGTAAAGGCATGCACAATGAGTGATCAAAATAAAAAAAATTGTTCGAACTTAGAGAAATTTTCAAAGCATTTTCTGTTCTAATTTTTAATCACCAGGTACCGTGATGAGATCATGTTTATAATTATTAGATCATGCTGAGTAAATATTGCTTCCATTTTTTCCCATTGCTGTAGAAGACTAATCCGTATACTAGTCTCTTTGTTCGCAGAGTTGTATCTTTATAAACCACCCATAATTTCAACTTTATTTATGGACCAGTCCGGTGTGGTAGTGGTTAAAGCGTCTGTCTCAGATGCTGGAAGTCATGGATTCGAACCTCGGCATAGTCATGCCAAAGAATAATAAAATAAAATAAATAAAAATGTTACTAACAGCTGTCTCCCTAGGCGCTCAGCCTAAAGAAGTCAGTGTAAGAACTATTTGGCCTGGTGTAAGAATAATGTAACTGGATTTGACATCATGTCAAATGTCTGCGGAATGATGCCCCAGTACTAGACTTCACTTTAAACTGCCACACTGCAGACATGGTAGCAGACATGGTAGCGATAGGACTGAAAAATTGTTAAAACTACGTTATAAATTTTAATCACACAAACACACACACACACAAACACACACACCATGATTTATGTCATCATACTTGTCGTATAAAACGAGATCTTGTTTCTAATGCATGCTCTCAATATCCTCGGTAAATAAGTCACCAAGGTTTAAAACTACGGATCAACTAAAATTACTAAGCTTATCTTAGATATCTACTACATAAATTTATGAACCGCTCCGGTGGCCTAGTGGTTAGAGCGTCTCCGGTCGAGTCCTACCAAAGACTTACAAAAATGGTACTAACAGCTGCCTCGCTTGACGCTCAGCATTAAGAGGTTAGTGTTAGGACTGGTCGACCTGGTGTCAGAATAATATGACTGGATAGGACATCATGCTTTATGTCTGCGGCATGATGTCCCAGTGCTAGACATCACAATAAACTGCCACATTGCATACATCGTAGCGATATGACTGAAAAATTGTTAAAGCTACGTTAAAAATCATAAATACCACCACCACCACATAAAGTTATGAAGATACCTTTTTGAAAATATTTTTGTATTTCATAATTCTGACAGTTACCTATATTTTGAATACGAAGATGGAAACGTATCAGTTTTTACAGAAATGAATGTATTGGGTCATACGTATGATATGTTTTCTTCTCTGCAGTATTCAGCCTGCCTATTGATGTGTATTGATGCCTCCAATGAGGAGTATCGTTGTATCCGTACAATAGCTTTGGTAAGTCGACAGAACATGTTGTTTGGGTTTTATTCTACTCTTGAAATGAGTAGATTTTCTCAGCGAAATACTTTCACATTATAATCTTCAGAGCTCTGTTATTCGTTTCCACTACAATTGCTTTTTGCCTAAGTAAGTTACCAATTACCAAATGTTTACTTACCCAATAAATCCATACATTTGTTATAAAATTATTTTTCTTCCTGGAAATGCATCTTTTCAATGTTTCTTTATGTAAAGATTGCTCTGCAGGAATCGTCTTTGCAATTCCCGTTTTTGTTTAAAATAGAAGCAAAATGCTTGCAATAAATCGTGTACTCTGGAGACACATTCATAATACGTCAAATCAAATTATTTTATTACACAAAATATCTCCAGAAACAAAATAATTAAAGTAGAAAATGTTGGAGCAAAATGACAGGATATGACTTTGTATAATTTCTTGATGTAGGTTGATATATACATTCTTGTTTCAGATATCTCTCAATATCATGGTCAGGAAGGAATGGCTATAAATAGGTAATGAATATTCAAAATTCCCAGTTAAACTTTATTGTATGTTTTTGATTGTATGTCTGTTACTTCATCCATTAGTGTGTTCCTTGTTTTGTCTTGCACAAAACGTGTTCTAGTTAATATCCAACTTCATTCTTTTAGCTTGCTATCGAAGAAACCTATACTATACACAGTTTAATAGTCGATGGTTGCAACAGTGACGTCAGCAAACGTGTTCTGGTACATAGATGTATCTTCTGGAGAACTTTACTGTCTCTTCTCGTTTCCGCTTTTTTGAGCTCTATTCTATGCCGATTCTGATTATAGAAAAGTCATATTTATACAAAGCTGTTTTTTAGGTCCTCGACAGGGACTTTATATTGTAGGACCGGCATTTTGAAGAAGTCAACGACATTCATCTGGAACACAGCAGATTCCATCGGAAAGGGTTCATTTGCAGAGGTATTCTTTGGAAGACACAAGGTAAATTAATGTTCAAGATTAGAAATTTGTTTCTATTTTAGCTGTTTTACTTCTATCGGCGGAAGAAAATAGTATTTTTATGTGATAAATATATAATGTTAATCTCTTTGAGAGATTATTGCTCTTATCTTTTATCAACATCTACCTCAGCATTTAGCAAGAATTTTGCCAAATAAGATTAAAAAGAGTTTCATTTACAATGAACTTTCTGATTTATTTATCAATTAATTCTTGCATTTTAGTACGATTTGAAACGGCTCCAACATATCTTAAACTTGCATTTATGAATTTGTAATAAGGTATTTGATCGCTTGGTGATACGACAAAGACCGGGTAACGCGGATATATAGTCAATTTGATCTCTTGGTGATACGACAAAGACCGATAACATGGATAAATAGTCATATTACTCAGAGTAGGTTACCACCGTACTGTGGGATAATCCTACTGCCAAAATGTATTAGATTGTGATAATAACATCACATACTTTTAGTCTGCATTTTTTCGTCATTTCTTCGCTTCAATCGCTTTACTGAAAAATGGAAAACCTTGCATAGGTCACAATATACCTATCGAGGAGCAAGCGAGGAGCCATTCTACAGCAAAGTTAAGGCGACTCAAGGATCAAATCAGCCTTACGGCAGCGATATGTTCTGAAAAACACAAGCTGTTAAGAGCGTTCTATTTAATACACAAATGTTCCAATTTCTATATCTGTGACTTTAACAGTGTACAGATTAGCATTACACGTAATACATATTTACTGAAAACTTTTAGTAGTTTTTTAATGTTAGTGCTTTGTGTCTGATATTTTGCTAACCGAACATTTGTATGAACCAAAGCGATTTGTACCAATATCTCTTTTGTACAAGATATGTATGCATATAATTACGTTACATTGTCTTATACCATCTCTCTCACTCACACACACACACGTACGCACGCACACACACACACACATACATACATACATACATACATACATACATACATACATACATACATACATACATACATACATACATACATACATACATACATACATACATACATACATACATACATACATACATATGTGTGTTGTCATGTGCAGAGCAAAATTATATGTTAATCAATGTTAAGTGAGTACAGTTTTATATCACAAAGTAGCCTATATTCATGCATGCAGCTCAAATACTTATACTAGAAGTAGTACAACTCTATTCATGAACATACGCGAAAGAGGACCGAGCAATAATAATTTTATATAGTTCTAAAACAGTCACAAAGAACGACACACATTTGAAATCCATCTTATTTTGCGCTTGAGAGTGATTATATGTTTTACAGAGGAAAATATGCCTTCAACACTTCCCCTATCCGCCACCCACTCAAATAGACTAATTAATTTCCAACGCTTTTACTGGTTATCAAGGTGACCAAACTGCATTTATGAAATTCCTCAGTGTATCAGATAATGATAAAAGTATGTTCATATCTTTGCAGAGTCACCTTCATTCTGTTATATGCGAGATATAATTACAGCTTTATATATTTATTGGACTTTTCTCCCAGGTCACGGGTATGGTAGTAGCAATCAAGGAATTTCATACCAGTAATGTTCAGCACTGGATCTTAGCAAGTCAGAGAGAAATGGCAGCCTTAACAGAACTGAAGCACCGAAATATTGTACAACTTTTTGGTTTTGAGGCTGAGGTAAAAGCCCACTATAACATCCTTTATCTTTTCCTGTCTTCACTTGCACTAAAATACAGATCATAAAGTTATTGGAAGCATTGAGAGTTCTAGTGCATGGTACGTTTAAGTCTAGAAAAATGAATTAGTAAACAATGATAAAATAATAAAGTCTTTAAGTGCGCTTTCTTTGATAAAAAGAATGTCATAACCAGGGCTCGAATTTAACACAAATTTCTCTGTAGCCAGAAGGAATAGTATGCTGAGAAATTTACTAGTCCTGCCAAATCTTTACTAGTCCTGTCCAAAAACAATATAACACTTGTATTGAGATTAACAACAATATTATTCATAAATAGCATTATCACATGAAATGCAGAATTACAGAATTATAAATCAAATCCTGCTTCAAATCATCAGTCAGTCAAATCACATTTCTTGTTTCTCAAGAATATCTGGATCCAATTCCAGAAAAGGATCAAGGTGTCCTTTCTCATCCTCCACCTGCACTCTGGGTCCATATGGATTGTTCAGGTCTCCTTACCTATCTCCCTGAAACATTCCACAAATGTACTGCTGGTGATGGATCATTTGTTGGAATATTATTTGTATGGAACATTACAAAGAGTAGGTCTGACAGAACCCAAGATCGCAAACTTGATCTCCATTCACTCCTCACCATTTGTATCTCTGAGAAACCCTTCTCAGCATCAGCAGAGTAGGCTGGGATTGTTAGGATAAGGTCAATCAATGCCAGAATATTCTTTCAGTCAGCAGCACATCATTTTACAACTGTGTACCAAGTCAAAGCATAAATGTCTTTGCAAGATAACATAATACATTAAGAAAATTATAATTTGAATAAATGTACATTAAGAAAACTGTAATGTTAATACTTAAATAATAATGATATTTAATATTTTGAAAGCTTTTCTTACATGGTTATCATTTTAAAATCAAGATACTATGCTAAATAAAGAATTTTAACAAATCTGGAGTCAATGATGTTTCCTGTAATTTATTTTATAAATATTTGAATATACACCTACTTGCTGTAGACTAAACTCATTAATATGTCCCATTCCAATTCCACTCCATCAGCATCCACACTTGCACCGTCAAGAACTGACTGGAAATAATCCACCAAAAGAGGTTTCTGCCTTTCACTTCCAGTGATGTAGTGAGTAAATGTAACAACCTCTTTATCAATCATGTGTCTCCAACATCAACTCCTTTCATCTCATCCAGCTAACACATCCATGCAAAATCATTGAAGGGTCTTCGGTTCTTTACCATAGCCACTTTCACCGGTGTCACCTGAGAGCAACATTGTCTCGGCAGGCGAAATTCGCACGTTTTGGAACCTGTAACGTTAGTTTGTTACAACACAGAAAAGTCAATTATAGCTAGATGAATAGTAAAATAGCTCAGGAGTATAATATGCCATAGATTATGGCTATATGCCGTCAATGACCGAAATAGCAGAAGGAAATCGAGAGTCTTGGGTAAAACGAAGTATTTGGAAGTTACTGAGCTTGTCTCTTATATAGTATGAAAGACAGTGTGCTATGTCAGGATGGGTCACGGGATAATCTGATATATTTTTATCACTCTTTATAATTGCTTTCCTTCAGATTGGGTGTTTTTTTCTCAGCATCAAGCTTGCGTCGAACACCTATGTTGTAACACATTTCGTTAAATCTTCCCAAGATCTTACCGGTTCCTCTGGTGTTATCAGCATAGCTGCTTTTCTCTGTTTTTTTTGTGCTGCCCAAGCTTTCATGCGCGTTTACTGGTTCAGTTTTAAAGTTCGAACAACTTGCAACAAAACTGGATGTTTCTTCTGTGTTTACCTTTTGCTAATTTCGCACCAATTATACCGCATAACGTTTTTTTCTTCATCATAATTCAGCCATTACCTGTCTTTTGTCCATGTCGTCTGACACGTTCGATTACACGTTTCCCTGTCAGAAGAATTATTCCTCTCTTTAATGTCATTTTCATTCAACTTTTGCTTTTTTCTGGTAGCTGAATACGTTCTATAAAACGCCACATATTGTCTGTCTTATAAGGAGCGAATTGTGTCTTCTTTGGAAATGCGAGAAGGTTAGAGTATTAGCTGACGCGAATTATTTAAAGTAAGAAAATGAATATCAGTGTCCTTTATATAAGAAAGTCAGAGCAAGAAATACCATTTCTAAATACGTGCTTCCCCCCTCCCCATTTAATGGCTCTCTCTGATAAAGACTTCAATGCTTGTTCTGCACGATCAAAGCAGTGGCTATTGTGAACGCTGTTACAAAATATTACCATAACAAACGATGTTAGTTTCAGCTTAGAAAAAGTAAGTTCCCATCGAAATGAACCCATCTAATTCGGCGCGTTCTATACAGTATAACAGTTCCAGTTACGGTCTTACATATTTAGATGGACCACCACTGAAAACTTAATGGTGACATGGACAGGTTTATATTAAAATAATAGATTTTGAATAATTGATCAGATTACACCTTTTTCCTGTCGTCCATTCGAATGAAATTTGCTTGAGTTGGTCTCAGAGGACAGTGAGCATAGTATCTACATAATACCTAGTGTAGGCATTGACACTGTTTTGGGTTCTAGTGCATATGAAACTGCGACGCACCGTTTATGTCGGCAACATATCCGTTATACCTACAGTAAAAATAACAATGGAGCTCATTTGTTAGTTAATTTCTACCGTTGATATGATCCCGGTTGTTATCAAAGAAACATACAGCAACAGCTCTCACAGATCACCGTAGGAAACAAACAATGAATCATATATTTGGATGGAGGTTTGCTTATGAGAGATTCTTAATACGTCTTTTAACAAAATTATAGGTTGTAGGAATATGTATACGCCATTTAAATAGATTCATAAAGCAAATGCACGTAAATTCATTTAAAACGAACATAAATTAGTATAGATTTTACGACCACAACATCCAAGAGCTATGTTCATTGTACAGTTACGTTGAACCACATTCGAGGAGGATCATCACCGTTTTGAAAAATTATACAATAAAACTATGTTATAACTCAAATATTCCTAGCGACCAGGCTTAAGAAACAACCCACTGAATAAGGAGAGCAAACAGAGTATTGATTATGTTTATTACTGACAAAAAGTTTTAAGAGTATTTTATGTGGCGAAATGAAGAATACCATCGAAGGTTTTATCAATATTTAAGACACTAAGTTTGGGCGGGGAGTAATTGAAGTGTAAGACGGATGTTTGAAAGGAATTATGTTTTCCATCGCATATAGATAAATATCAATGGCTTAGAGAAAGCTCATACATGGATTTGCCAGAAGAGGGTAAGAATGTTATGGCTCTTATTCTATCAGAAAGTACAAACATAATTGTTTCCTTGACGCTGTGGAACCAGTTTTAAATACGAAATGTAAAGTTAGGATCGTTGCTTTGATATACATCTGGTAAAAGTAGAGGGAACAGGGAAATTTGAATCTAATTTTGAATTATCTGCAAATGTTCATGAAGCAGTTGAGGCATGTTATATCAAACCTGTTGAAGTAGAACCTGTTGAAATAGAAAGACCAAATTATTATGCACTGGGCAATTAATGAATATAAGGATACAATTCAGCACTGTGGAAGAATTAAACATTATCCAGTACTTCAGACATAAACAGAATAAATTGACAAAAATACTTGAATTATTTAAAGAGCACTATCGTTAATCTGTTATCACGTGTATACAGTCATTTTTCTGCAAATCACCGGAATAAATCGTTGAGAATCGAATAACTTTGGCAGACCTTGTATAATTTATTTTCTCCACTCTTTTTGCACAGTATCACAATTCACTTAAACTCATCAGTGTCAGATTTAAAAAAATTATATTGGCTACTATTTCCATAATTATCTATTTAATGATGTAGTAGTAAATAAGGTCATTTATGTTTTTATAAGTTACCAATTAAAAACAAATGATTCAGTGAATGTAGTATGTGTTACCACTCCTCATCGCAGTTTTCTTCAAATTGTCATTCGTAACAAATGTGTTTAATGCTATCTATTTTAACAAAGATGATAATCAAAACTTTTTGAGTATCGTCAAGCTTTTTTTTAGTCACACAGTTTGAAAAGATATTGGTTTCCGTAGATATGGTGATTTCTTTCGTAAGTATTTCTTTTCAAGTTATTTAACATCTGTTGGCATCTTTTTGAACCCTTGTATCAAATGTCGCGAGCTACTAGATGTTATAATTAATATATACAAATAGCGACCATATAATATAATTGATACTGACCACGAGCTCTTTCATGATATGATTAAAATATATCACGAGCTACTAAATGATATAATTAATATACACGTCTTAGCTTTGGAACTGCTACGAAAACGTCAGTTGCTTTCAAATAAAATGGTGGGTTATGAGCACACTAGATCTCGTATTTACATTGTCATCACAATATTCGCAGAAATCTTTAATTTGGTTTCTCATATTTTAAATTGATGTGTTACTGGAGATATCATCTTCCAAGGTGTACAAAGTCTGAATCACCAGAATTTGTTCTTTCAATCTTTTATTACAAGAAGTCCAGTGTATTAGTTCTGTTTTAATTGTACAATGCAGGTTTATCTGTGTATCTGCTATCATTTCATATCATAGTCTATCTCTGTCCTCTTCGACTTTAACAAAGAATATGAAATTATTGTAGAAATCATTATTTGTATAATGTTGATTTTTTAATGTTTTGATCTAATTTGATTGTTAAACCTACCATATACGACATCAATATTATTGATCCCTTTCCAAACGATAGATTCATTACCTTGCTATCATCATTTGTAGTAATGTATTTCCTTCTTTGATGCTGTCTGTTTACGTTTTATGGTTGTGAAAGCAAAAATAAAATTAAATAATCATTGTTTCATTTGATAATTTGTTACAAAATGATATTGCTTTAGTTCTTTGCAATTCTCGTAATAGCCAACAACAGCATCTATTTCTGCTACGCTAAATAATTTACCATTCCTGTGATCAACTGGATTGGTTAAATAGATTTATTTCTCTTGGAGTCCATAGGATATTCTGCTAATTAATATTGGTGTGTCTCACCATTGTGCGCTCCAATTGCTACACTGTGTTTCTAGCGATAAGGTTGCTCTCATAAGAAACATGTTTACAGAAGAAATTCAGGGAGTCAGAAGCGAAAGCTGTTTCCATTCAGACTGTATCCTCGTTCAGGGAACATTATTCCTTATGAACCCTTTATGTGTTTTTTCTTTCTGTTAAGGAAAATTTTCAAGTTCTTTCCTAAACTTAGATTCATCTGGTTTTTGTCATGTACACCTTCCATTTATCTGCATTGAAATTTGGAAAGTTCTATGAATATAACTTCAAATAGATCAAAGATTACTTTATGCTGATCAACAAGTTTAGTTTTTGCAGTAAAATAAAATTTGAACAGTAAATAGATAAACAAAATCTTGGATTCCAAGACATATAAAAAGGCAGTGAAAAGCATTAACTGGTTTTGAAAACACCCAAATGAATTTAACCCGTGTCGAAATAATTCAAGAAAGATAATAATAAAGCACATAATACTTCCCACAAATCTATTTTAAAAAATGGAAAGAAAAAACAAAGAGAAGTGGAATTGAAACAAGAAACAAAGGTATCATAAAAAATAAAATTTCAAATAACGAATCAACTAAGACTTCTTTCTTGCATTTATTCGAAATGACGGTAATGTTCGTTGTACCATCTGTGGCTTGTACAGACGATGACTAAACTTCCATATCCCTAAAGGTGTCTTTTTAGACGACCTTCATAATTTGTATTTTACTTTATCTACAATACTTTAATCTGTCCTATTCTGAGCAACAAAGAATATTTTTCTTACCAAACACGACAGTCAACTAGAAAAGATAAAGAAAGAAAAATCTACTTGAGAAACGAAAACAAAAAAGAGCACGAAAAGTGTAATAATTAAATATCCATATACTTTTTCACTGGCAATATGCTGTTATCAGATTTTGCATCTGGCATGATAATAAACAGTTTTGATGAGTTGATTTTCCAATCAATATTGTGTTGCATGGTAAGCAGCTATTCCTATACTGACAAATTTTGCAAAATGTTTGAAATATGGAAACCTAGCCAAAATGACAAAAGTCCAGTGAAATATCTGATACCGTTTTAAATGATGCAATTATTATTTCATTCTTTGAACTATGTTGTTTGTTGAAATAAATAAACTAATACTTTTGCTGTCACGGTATAAATCATATCATTCTGCAATGGTATAGACATTGGAACTGCTCTGTATTTGACAAAGATTCTATTCGTTTTCTTTATTTATTTCTCATATATTTTTCCAAATCTGTTACCGTTAATTTTTACTTATTATCTTATTGTATGTTTAATCTGCAGTTGGTATGTTTAATCCCTATATGTATTCTTTGTTTTACATAGAAGTGTGGTGATTGGGGTGATTGCTTTTTTTGGTCTCGTTTTTTTTACTATTGTCCATTTTTAGCTATTAGTAAAATGACTCTACAAAAATGATATACATTACCGCTAGATAAATGGGAGAAATAACGATGGTTTCGAAAGGAAAGAATTTGAAAATCCTTTATTTTAGATGATTCTTATTTGCTGACAACATAAGAACAAAACAACTTGAAAAGACTGTAAGTGTTGCGTAATGATTTTTGTGATACCACTATACGGGTGTTGCTAAAACCAAACAAGGTGATTCGACAAACGTTTCACTCGAACTATTTGAAGAATTCAAAGAACAGCCAAAGGGGGACACATGGATGAGATAAAAAGGTGAAATAACTTGAAAAATTAATTAAAATAAATAATTTGAGATGCAAAGACGAAATACAAGATTGTTGACAAGACCAAGGCACTTAAACTTTCGATGAGAGGCAGTATCCAATAAATGATAGCACCGAACAATTTGGCAGACCAACTAGCAAAGGATGTCCTCTCAATCCACTGATGTATAAAGCATATGCAAAAATTAAAGGAGGAAAGAGGTAGAGAATATAAGTAGGAGAATTTCCATCTCCAGTGAATTTCACTACACAAGAGTAAACATATTCAATGTTTATCTAATGCTGATTACATTATCAATTTAAAATTAGTGTATATGAAATCTTATGTTGAAACGTATTAAAAATCTATTGAAGAGTTAAATAATTACATTAATTTATAGGTAGATCCAAAGGTAACAACGCATTGCAAAAGCAGTTGAAACGTGTTGCAAATACAAATGTGCAATTAATTCAAAATTTAATAAAACCGCAAAGGGCTTCCATAGGAAAAAAAATAGATAATTTACAAGTAACGGAACATTTTCATTATGGCAAAGTTTCCATGCTCTTACCGTACATTATAGGTTCGTAAACTATTCATGAAATATCGCTAATCTCTGTATTAATTAATACCAATATAAATTGTTTTTCTTCCATAATCAGTATTGTCTTTTTATCATTTCTAAATTCTGTCCACACTATGTGGATTCGTACTACAGGCAACGTGTTTCGGAGTTGTAATCTGAACGTAGAAGTATCGAATAGCGCTGACGGACTTGAATATCTTATTGCAGTTTCTAAACAAATATCAATTTGAATTTTTTATGACAGTTTTCCACATTCATACTGTTAATATTCTTCTTTATAATCTATTCATTTTCTTAATTTTAATGTCGTTTTATTCCTTTGTTAAAATCATGCAATTTGGTATTGTATTTTCTTATCCCGTTCCATTTATCACTTTTCTCTGTTGCACACGTGACATATTACAACTGAGTGTACCATTAATTTTGTGTTTTTTAATATTAAATAATACTAGCTGTCAAATAAATGTTCTAAAAGTATTCATCACAATATGTATATTTACACTTTATTAAATATGTACCAGATTCTATTTCATCAATAGGGTGTACAAATCTTTATATGCTGTTGACTCGCTTTTTTAAAAATTAAATTTGAAGGAAGTTAAAATGCCATCATTATTGCATCAACGTTTATGTAATTTTTTATATTTTATGATGTTCATAATCTCGAGGACTAGTCAGCACTCTTTTTCACTCTATTTGTTTTTCACCTTGTTAAAATGTGGTTTCAATCAATTTGACATTTTTTATGATCTCCAGTAACGTTATGCATAGCCTGCTAAAAATGTACATTTGGTACACCGCCTTCGGCGAATTGATCTACGTTTGGTGGATAAATTATTCATTATCATCAAGTGTTTTGTTGCTTACCAACTGTTAGAACATTCGTAGTTTTCTGCCATTTAGAAACATCTAATTCCTGCCGTTCATCCATATTGTTTCTAAAATCCTTTTCAAAATTGTTTGTTTCATCTTGCTGCTCGTAAAATATTCCCTTTTTATCATCTACATTTAAGTCTTCCAGTTTGCAAATGACTTGATCACTTAAGATTACTTGCCTGTTTGTGAATATTTAATCAGTAAAGTTAGTGATAGTATGGTTGCCATTTCCAATGAATGTTTTGTGTTTTCAAATACTGATTGCTTGGACAATATTAATGTTAAGTGTGTTTCAATTGTATCAATTTTCAAGTAACCGAACACGCCAATCCACGTCTTTTGTCAGGTTTCTCCCTCTCTTGTTTCAGCAGGTTGATTCCTATTGATCTGAAAGGAGTTTGTACTCTATTAAACCTTTCCAGTAAAGATGCATTTCTGTCCAAGTCAGTTGAAAAATATTTAATGTTTTTTTTTCTTTTCCAGCAAGCATGAATGTTTCTGCCGCAAACCCATTTCGTCATCAAATTTTCTTTGTTTCTTTGGAATTTCACTATAATTCATATCCAGTTTTGTTTCATTTTCTTCCGAAACATTTTATTTTGTGAACATACACTTGCAGCTGTTATATTTTTATATGCTTCTATGTCAAACACTGTCTGCCTGGCACTGATCATCCATGTAAATAAAGTAATACCTTTTCAAGAATGTTTGAAATAATTGCAGTGAGACTGATCACTTAACTGTTTCTTCATATAGTTATTTTGTTTTATTTGTATTTTATTTCGTTTACTTTGTCGCGATATTTGAGATTTGTATAAGAAACATGTTTACTTGTAAGATATGTCAATGACATTTCATTGTTGTTCATTTAAAACAGATTAGAAATCCAGAAACTATTTAATACCTGAGAAACTTCTTCTGAGGTGTTATAAACAAACCAAAAGAAAGTCCGTCTAAAATATTTACTTTGACTTCCAGTAATATGCATCATTTGTTAATCGGTCAAAACGAATGAATGATTTAAAATAAAAATATATGTAAATTTCAATTATGTCGTTTCAGTGTTTGACTAAGCAAACAGGACTAATAAAGCAACTTCATATATTGATTTACCATGCGCTGTTTTGAATCGAATTTTGTCCTCTCTAAATCATCGGCTTTGTTGAATTATTGTAAATTAAAGTTTAAACGTATTCATAGCTTTCTCTTACTATGAATTGGCAGGGTTGTTACTGCCGATTTCCTTCATCAGTAAACTGTGATGCCGCTGAATCATTTCAGCTACATGGATGAATTTGCCACCATTGCACTACAAAATTTGTCTTCATAAGTTTAAATGAAAAGTTACGGGCTCAGGAAGTAATTTAGCTTTCAGACATTATAAAAACGTTTCCAAATATTGAAAGTGCACCACATTGTCGCATGTACTATAAAGTAATATTAACCCATGCCATTGGCTATTGATTTATACCATTCTCTCTTAATATTTCTTTGGGTCTGCCGCGCTTGAACTACAGTTGTATTTGTTACTTCCATTGCTTGTATGATTAGTATTAACTTGAGAGTGGAGACAATAATTAATGATAATATCAACAAATATTGTTGATGAAAATATTATACATGTTTCAAACATTCCTGAATGTTGAAAGATACATAAGTATTGATACTTTAATCTATTAAAGGAAAATATTTGCTCGGTTTAGATGTTACTTTCACACATTTAGAAGATAGACCGGCAGATATGAACAAATGAAATATATGTGTTCGTATTGTTTAAATCACTAAGGTATATCCATGTAAGAAGACGAACGTAAATCCATATATTAAAAGACAAATATTCCACGTATTCTGACATGCCACAATATAGTGACCTCACAAATACAAAATTCTACAGACGCTTGAAAGGAGTCTCACTTGCTCAGGGTAAATGACTAGACTATTGCCAATTAAAAGTAAATATGTTTATTTATAACCATTTAATAGATGATATGAAAGTATAGTTAATAACTGTTCTTTACAAATAATTTTTTATAGATCTAAATATTAGCCAACCTTCACATTATATCAAGTATTCAGAAGGATCATATTATAGATTTCTATCGAATTCATACAATTTTATTTGAAATTTAAAATATATTTTTGTTGAGTGCGACAGTTCTTATTGTGCACATCACATCTTTGTGCATTCATGATGTATAATCTGGACCAGTGGCTTTAATTGCCCCAAAAGTAATCAAAATCTTGACTCTTGAAAAAATTAAATTTCTTATATATTATTTTTGTTAAATAAAGAAGTGTATTTGAACTAAGTGATTTAGGTCTTTGTACTCACATCAGAATTATATATGAATTGATCTTCTAAAAATGAATACTAATACAGTTTGACCGAAAGGCTATTCAATCCTGATTGTTTAATGTTCTATACCTTAAATGTGATTAAATAATCTTCCAGACGAAAATTATTTATTTCTATGAACTTTTACGAAACTAGATCCAGGAAAGAGGATGTAGGATCTGCCATATTAAATAACAGGATAAAAATCAAAATTGTACTTTAGATGTTTCTGGTATGTATTTTACGTGACATGTAAATAATGGCCTTCCAAACAAATATCTAACATATATCAGAGGATCCAAATGAAGTGCAGAATGTTCATTTCAAGGTGGGTGTAATCAAATGCTAAAAAAAGTACAACCATTGCTTAAATAGTCAAAATTGAATGTCTACATGACCTATATGACATGTACTGTATATTGTTTCAAAGATATCTGGTGAGTTGCTTGAAATATGTTTTATGTTAAAAGCATGCACTATTTGAGATTCTTTAAAACTAAGGAAATACAATTAAGTACTTCAGATATCATTCATTTTTTATTTTTCTATTTTTAATAGTTTGTTTTCATATTTTGATAAAAAAGACAGTCGAAAAAAAAACATTGGATCTGCTGCATTATACTATATAATAAAGTTCTACTTTTGGACTACCCAATGTATCAATAGAGTTCAAACAGTAATTCAAGTTTTAGAAACAAAACGCATGGCGATTATTGCAAATAACATATTAAGGAAACCTATTTTTTTGTTGAAACACTTTTGCTTCCAAAAGAATAAATAACGCTATACGCTGAATATTGTTTATAAAAAAACCATAATGAATGTACATCCAAATGGTTGCTTTTATGTGAGAGAGTCTTAGTGTTCTTATTTTGCTTTCACTTTTTTAGGAAATAACAGGAAGTAGAGTTCTGATCATGGAATACTGTGCCGGAGGAAGCGTTCAAACAATGCTAGAGAAACCAGAATACGCATTTGGATTTCCTGAATCAGAATTTATGATTTTCATTGGAGACATAGGTATTTACTCTATTTATGGCTGGAATTCACCAGAAGATCAAAGTGAACTTGAAATGTATGTTATGTGGAAGCAAGAGAAGCTGTCAAGTAGTAAAGATCTCAGAAATATTTGCCTTTAACCTCTTTCATAAAACTGACTTTTGCTTAAATATTGGTTATTGTTTGACCTATCTCTTTGCATAACAAAAGTGCAAGTCAGTTCAATCATACTGTCGAATGGTTTGCCTAAACCCATGTTTAAGTTCTTTTGCAAGTATATGTTATTAAAATGTATGACATAATGTGATGTATCAGAATTATTATAATATAACAATGAATTGCACAATTCAAGATCAGGTTTTATTGTAAGCCCTTTAAGTCTAACTGTTGTAACGTTGACATCGCGATAAGCTTTACAAGCTGCATTTAACAATAGTAGAAATATTTTATGTTAAAGAAAATATATGATGCTTGTATGCATATACATAAATTTCATATAATTTGCGCATGCACTAGAATGACAGATACTTAGATCGTAATAGTAACATTCTTCCGTCTGTTCGTCCGATGTGAAATTTAAAAATATATCTCACTTTTGCCAAATAGTTAACTCTTACGTTTACAAATTGAATTTTGCAAAGCAATATTACGATAGCCCTTTTTACCTGCAGATTGTGTGTGTGTCAAGGTCACAAAAACAAAAAAAAAATACGGATTTAAAAGATATCTTCATAATTATACACATGAATCCATATCATAATATGTTTCACAGTCAAAGATTCCATATATTTATCTCCACTCTTTGCGGTTAGTATAATTATGGACAACATGGTTCATCTAAACTAACAATCACCGGCACAGCGAGAAAGATGTGTGATGTGACTATGACTTTTTACGTAGATGCATCGGTGCAAATGCAAGTTCCTAGATTAAAAGTATCAATAAAACATATTTTACAAATGATCTGTTTTATAGAAATTACTGAAGCGTGTATGTATAGTAAAATACCGAGTGAAGTAATCAATCAAATTGGACTGTTTTCGACTTCTATTCATGCCTATGTATAAGAAGTTCAACCGTTTGGAATGACAATTTGTTTTTACACAATGACTGACTTAGTGTAAGGAGAAGAAAGAAATAAAAAGAAATCAAGAGATACTTCTTACACCGCAGCAAGTATCCACTACACAGGATAAAACATGCACATTTCGCAGTGCAGGAACTCACCTTAATGTAATGCACGCCATCATTTGGATTTGACATGACGCCACGAGGAGTTCTCTGCGCGTTCACACTACGCTTTTCCTCTTTTGCATTCAAATATCAAAGACCTAACCTTATCTTAGCAGAAGACCGTGCGAATTCTTGGTGAATGGAAAATCTTAAATAATAATAGCACTCACAAAAGAGGAGATATTGTGATATTGTAAACTCATTTCTTCTTGAGGGCATCAGCTTTTGGGGTTATGCAAATTATTTTGTTGTCAACCTCAATGTCAACTAAATTTGGTAGTGAACGAATAAAAGAGAATTAATAGTGCTTCAAATTGTTCCAAACTGATATTTACACAGAAATCAAACCTTCAGAGATGAATACATGCTGATGCATCATTTCCATACAGCAATATTTTATCTCCGTTTATGTAGTACTATTCTTTTAAGATTTCACATCGAACAGTTATTAATGGAAAATAATAATCTCAAATAGGGCACCATGTTAAGTCGGAAAACATCAACCAGATACTCTCCGCCATAATTTAGTGTACTCTTTATCGCTCTAAAGACATACGAGGTGTATGTAAACGTCGTGAATATTTTGTTATAACATTTTTAAATTAATGCCAATTAATTTATAAAAATAACTTTTTTAATTGCTGCAGCTGTGCGTGCAACATGCCGGACACGTGCAGATATATGCGTGTGACGTAACATAGGTAAATACAGCAAGATAGAAATATCGTAGAGGCAGGACTATTCTGCTGCTGAGCAAAGAGCATACTGTAAATCCGGGTGTTGTTCGGATACTCTTTGATGGATACCAGAGCTAACATGGATCAACTGAGGAATAAATTTCGTCGTAGCCTATAATTTTGAGGAGGTTTCATCATGTTTAAGATGGTTTCTAATGCATGAAAATTGACCCATGTCCAGTAAGCGAGTTATCTGCAGTGAAAATGGATACTGTGAAGAGGAGATTAATGACGACCCTATGCTCGATACACAAAAATTTTCTGTTATCACAGGCATTATTTCGTTAGTTGTTTTTAATATATTGAAGAATTATTTGAAACTCAAAAATGCTTGTGCAAGAAGGGTCGTACATTCTTAACGATTTATCAAAAATAAACCCAGACTGAAATCGCTAAACAGTTAGACCTGCTAGCCATGCATGCAAAGAGTGACAAGTTGACGTTTCATTGATTTTCACAGGTGATAAAACATGCATTTATATTTTCGAACCTGATTCAAGAGAAAATAATAAAGTTCTTCAGGTCGGAAAAATAATGAGCAGAAACCTAATGTTGTTCCAAGTAGTCGGTCTCTCAAGAGAGTTTCGTATGTCTTATTTTAGATGCATAGGAGTTGTTTATCCAGATACCTGCGTCTAGCTCTGTAAGCATCACTGTACCGAAGTCATGGAACGCTGCCGAACCACCCATTCTCGCATCAGTAACCGAGGTGTGCATCTGCTCCATAACAACGCACCGGTGCATCAGTTCGCAACGTGACAGACCTTTTGAAGTAGCACCGTATACAAACTTTTTCCGCATCCTCCATACGGTCGCGATTTAGCTCCATGTGAATTTTGATTAAATAAGCTTATGACAGATTTGCTGAGGCACAGACAATCTGAAATCCTCCATGCGGTTGGAAGTGCAGTTTCGCAGTGAATAAAAAGGATACAAAAAAGTGAATGAAAAATTTATTTAATAAGTGGATAATCGAACTGATAAAGTGTTCAGGGGGTTCATCGTAGTCCTTTCAGAGGATGCATTGACGCACTGTTCACTAAAAAAGAGTAATATAACTTTTTAAATACCCCTCGTAAAATGTTCAAGAATAAATCATTTTAAACGTTTTTCTTTTTTCCCTAATCTTGGTCAGTTTGAATGCCTTTGCTCATAAAGATAATATAACGTCATGAAAATGATGCCATGGTTGGTTTTTCTTTTAGTATTTTATATTTTGACGTTAACAAAAAATATCATATTGGAATGCCTTTGTTAGTTAAATCCAATGATATTTTGTTCACTTATCATTTCATTAATTACATTTTTAGCCGATGGGATGGAACACTTACATATAAAGGGTTACATTCATAGAGATATTAAGCCAGGAAATGTATTGAGAGCAATACAAGATGATGGAAGGTATATGCAATTTGTAACATTTTCATTTTGTTTGTCCAAGAAACTACTTTCGTTGAAAAGAAAAGATTTTAAATGGAAACTAGAAAGTCTTGGTTTAACTTTATTGACTATGGATTATTTAAGTTAAACTCGTACCAATTCAGAACCCTTATTAACGAAGCAATGCTAATCGCGTTTCAAATATCTCAAATTGTAGTTAAAAATGAAGCTTTGCTATCCAATTTATTACATTTTATCATTATTAAAAATGGATCTAAAATTACGCAAAACTGACACTTTCCACTAGATATATAATCAACGTTTTTTTTTCTAGTAAATATTTTTGATAGTTTTCTGTGATTCTTCTTTCCTGTGTCCTTTATCTCAAACAATTAATATTTTGTTAAAAGTAATGCTATTTCTTACAGATCTGTTTATAAATTGACTGATTTTGGATCTGCAAGAAAGCTTGGCCAGGATGAAACATTCCAATCTATTTATGGCACACTGGAATATTTAGTAAGATTAAAATCCAAATGTCTCAAACAAATTTCTGGTTGAAATTACAAACAGTTAGTTAGCATGTAGAAATTAGGAAATATTTGGTAAGCGTTTTGCAGACCAAAGGAACAACTTGTCAATGTTAATGTCATCATCGCTTTTTTTGTCATAATTAGTATTATGAAAACAATATTTTATTAAAACTGCATTTGTAAGTTTAGTCTTTAAACCTTTAACGTTTGTTTACGATCGTCTTAAGAATATAAATCTTGCTTACGATACATGTACAACAATTGTTCAATTACATATCTTATTCTGTTATCGCTTTTTGTTTGTTTTTGTGTTGTTTCTTTACAGATTATTAATTATACATAGGTACGATCCAATATTGAGACTAGCATGAAAAATACGGTATTGTTTTAGAAAGTAATATATTACTGATGTTTAAACTAAAATAATGTGATAATTGATATATAAGTTGTATTTTTTATCAGTTCCCTGATATGTATAGAAAAGTCGTAATGAAGCAAGTTTCAGAGGGACAATATGATGCCAGGATAGACCTCTGGAGTATAGGAGTTACTTTCTATCATGTTGCAACTGGACAGTTACCGTTCCAACCTTATGGAGGGAGATCTGATCAAGAAATATGGTATGAATTCAGATATGTATGCCCTTACCACAGTATCAGAATGGGGTGTATCTTTGAAGTAATGTCGTTTCTTTTCCTGCATCATTCTCAAGTCTTTAGTAATGTCTTGTACTTTCTTTCCATTTTAGCACAGATACTAAGAAACGGCATTACATACATAAATTAAATTTTGTTAGTCATATTTAAATATTATGAAGATAACTCGAGTAAATATATGTCATATAAATGAATTTTGCTGGCATGTATGTACATCAATGAATTTTATTGGTTAGCCTGTCGTGCACGAGAAACGCACAACGAGTTTTCAAGTTCCAATGAAATGCGTATTAATGCATTCAATAATATATAGAGAAGGCTTGAGAATTTGTAAAATTTTATATGTTTTTGTCAAATTATAGGATAATCATTTAAAAGTATTAGCCTTGTCTGAAGGAGTTATCCACCAGTTTTGTTTTCGATATTTAAGTGTTTCCATGATATTAAAAACGACCACAAACTGTATTCTAAAAAACAAGATATTATTTGTACCAGAATTTTACAGGCGCATTTTTCTTTTCCCAAGAAAACTTTAGTACATCATAGCAATGCATTAAACTCAAAAGCTAGCAATCGATTGAAAGCGTAAAGTGTGGAAGATGAATCAAAACCTCCTGTAAAAACAACTATATAATGTTTAGTGTGTTAAATGATGTTCATTTTCTGAGTTTGTATCCAATAGTTTTTCAGCTTTTTGCATTTGGGGTATTTCTCAGCTAATAATTATTACGACGAATGCAGCTATATGACGCATCATTAGTTTGGTGTTCATGCTTGACAAGTCTTATGCTCAAGAAGTTTATACGAGTTATATCCCAATGTATGTCAATGTGATACGAGTTATTCCAATGTATGTCAAGGTGATACGAGTTATATTCCAATGTATGTCAATGTGATACGAGTCATATTCGAATGTATGTCAATGTTATACGAGTTATATTTCATTGTATGTCAATGTTATGCAAGTTATATTCCAATGGATGTTTATGTGATACGAGTTATATTCCAATGTATGTCAAAATCCTCGGAAAACTGTTCGCCTAATTTATGACAAATAAAAAGCGATTTTCGACCTGAAATCTTCAAATACAAAATATTTGTCTTCCAAATGAATCTTTTAAACATTTTATAGGCATCGGATGACGTCAACGAAACCAAAAGGAATGATCTCTGGCAAACAGCAACAGCAGGATGCTCAAATAATCTGGAGTAACCAGCTTACCAAGACATGCCGCCTATCAATGTACGTTTAAAAGGTACTTGGGTGTAATTTCAGAATATCTTTAATTTGTATGTTCTGTGCGTGTAGTATCAATAGGTAAATTATATATCTGTATCAACGTTATTACACACACACACACACAAACACACACACACACACAATATTACCTTGTCTTAATCGTTCCTATATATCACATTTACATAGGTATCACGCAAATGGTAAAGAACACGTAAGTTTACTGTTCACCTAATTCGGGCATAAGGCGTAGACTAATCTGAATAGCATAAGATACAAGCGAATATTTGCTATTGTTTTCATTTTCATTTAAAATTTACCGTTAAATAAAGCGATTTTATCCATATGCATGTATCGTACTATGGTACCAACACTTTACTGTACCCTACTGTCGACACAAGTGAACACAGAGAATATCTTTTACTTAAAGGACACTACAGAGACAATTGGTTCCTGTCCTAGCCAGACTAATGGAAGTCGACCCAGAAAGCATGCTGAAGTTTAAAGAATTCTTCTTCAAAATTCGTGAAATAGTGAAGAAGATTTTAATATTAATATTTTGTTTTTCTACCGGAAAAAAGATATTCATCTATCTTAAAACCACCGATACGTAAGTAGAGAAATGATTCGTCATATATAATCATTGTTCACACATAATTCACTATCACTCATTTTTGTGGTATTTTTAAATTTGTTTTAAGTCATTCGATTAGGAACAAAATACTGCAATAAGCCAGGATTACTTATTTGGGGACTGTGTCTTAAACATATTTTGCTTATGAAATACATTTCATTACATCCATCTTTTTATTTAAGTCTTCTCTGAAAATGTAGAAACAGCACGAACAAAAAGAGATACTTTTTTGCAGTCAAAAATGACAAGATCTTTTGTATGAAAGTATCGATATCCAGATGATTTCATAAAATTAATGAACTGATGTGTTATAGGTCATATTAGATATAACGATTTCTAAAATATATTTTGCTTTCATTCAACAAAAAAGATACCTAGCACCTTATGGACATGTATGCATGTGTGTAGACTTGACACGTGCATTAGAATATTGTAATTCCATCAATATTGAGTGGGTATAAATTTATAATAAACTCAATTAAAAGTTTTCTTTGGAACATCTGTGAGCGATCTGGGATATTAAAACAAAACATTGCGGGTGAGTAATGAGCATACCTAAAGGAAAATATACAGAAACGATTGAGTCTTACTTAACGCATAATTTTGAGAAGAATATACTATATGTATTGCCATATACATAAATACGTGTTTTGTACTCCATACAGATTTTCTGCAGGATACGGCAAAAAAGTATACACAAACTATTACGTAATGTTTCCATTGCGTCTTGTATAGAACAAACATCTATGTCGCAAATATTAGAGTATCATATAGCGGATACATTGTGAAAACCATATACAAGAAAAAATAATCATGACTGCCTGCTATTTGTCTAAATCAAGATTGAGCATTTTATTTACATGTGTGCTACAATGGACTTGTAGTAATAAGTGTAAATGGGCTTACTTATATGAGAACTGAGTAACTTTACTTCAGGTATGCACAGCTTCAAGAACACATAGCCTCTGCAACCGAAATTCCGCCAGTTGAACAGCTGATTCTGTTTGGAGATTTCGAAGTTTCAGAAGTCGTGGAATCATCGGCAAAAATTGAAGATTATCCCAAAATTTTACTGCAAAGTCTTCTTTACGTTTTCCATCGTCAGCCACTAGATTTTGTGAGACTGGAACGAGGAGAATTGCGTAAGTATCACAAATGGAATAACTTTGATGACTTAGATGTTTTTATAATTCACATTTTCTTTTCCTTTAAATCATTTATTAAGACAGGGCACATTCATTATCTGTAAAGCACGGAAGCTGTGATCTAAAACATGGTAGTTTTAGCCTTAAAATCCAATATATATATATATATATATATATATATATATATATATATATATATATATATATATATATATATATATATATATATATATATATATATATATATATATATATATATATTGTGTGTGTGAAAGAGAAAAAAGTAAAAGAATGGCAATTAATTGTCAGCAGCCACGTCTATTCCACTTTGATAAATTATGGTTAATCTATATAAATAATTGCATCAAGTTATTATATAGCTTAATTATTTGGCTGGGCTGCATATAAATCATATTATAATTTATATTACATGAATTTATGTTGTTTTGCTTTAGGGCGAGCTGCCTGTCTGAGCTTCCCTTGCGGAATTTCATTCAGACTGTACTATGGTAGGCTTAGGTCAATCTGTATTAGTAAATCTTTTTATAGACACTTTTGATGCAATGTTTTGAACCCGACGTTTTTAAATTTTTATCTTTGCAAAAAATGTTTGTTTTTTTTTTTATTTTACAGCAAAATTTCCAGACTTCACAAGCAATGTAGATCTAGATGATGACGTCAAACTTGGAAAGAAATGTTCAGACGTTTCATTTTACATTTATACTGAAACCGTACAAATCGTAGAACGTCAAGAAATTCTTGTAGATGGTGAATCTAAATTAAGGTAGATTGTCTTTGAAAATTAACTATTTTGTGTATTATATAAGAATTGTTGCTTTGTTTTCCTTTTTGGAATAGAGAGAAAAAAGTTTTTTGTCAGTTTGGCTTACGGTTTGTAACTGAATCGATAATTTATTATCCTTAATATGGTCATATGTATTTGTAAGAAGGTCAATGAAACCATTGGAAATGATTATGTTATAATTAGGCCATAAAATGATATAATCATCTGCATTCTAAACGATTATGAAAATTCTATTTAGAGAGAATTATTGGCAATTGTAACAGTCACAATGTGCCCCACCTTGATGCAAAGCTTAACACAAATTGAAGTTCCAAAAAGAGCTTGGACTTTGTCAATAATGAAAACACGCTAATGAAATCCGAATACAACAAATACACAAGCAAGCAATGCAAGTAACAATTAGTGAACTAGAAATCCGATGTTTGCGGAGTTCTGCTTGTTCTCCGAAATACGCAGTAAAAGTAGGAAAGCTGAAGATGCTATGTTCTGCAATACGAAGGACAACAGGAACCTTGAAATGAGGCACTGTAAAGTCCATAAAAATGTAATAAGCTAAATATTCTCATATAATGAAAAATATATGCCTAAACCGACAGACTACCTGAGAAGAAGTCGATGCAGGGACAGAAAAATTGCATACTGGTATGTAATGGGATACTTGTAAATTTTGGATAAATTTGACAAAAACAGGTTCCTGGCTATTCCGTCCAAATTTAATTATTATATCGTTTTTAACGGTACTTTTAACATTTTGTGTTGATAGAGCGTTATCATCTTCAAAACAATTATATTCCATTTAGATCTACATGTGAATTAGTTTCTTCAAAACGTAAAGAATAAAATTAATAATATCATCTCAAAAACTTACATCATCTGCAAATCGTCCTTTTTTTGCTAAAATATACAGCACGTTCCTCGTTAAAAATTTCTTGCATTTTTAAAAATTATATATAAGAAAAAAATACCTTGATAGTGTTATTTTTTATAGAAGATTGAAATATGTATTCTGGTGGAGAAAAATATCACAAACTATTTACGTATCCAGGCATTCAGGCATTTATGCATTCATCCTTTCAGGCGCCATGTTCACAGAAGAGTGAAAGAATGTCAGCAGCTCTTACCGTTATTGATAAAGGTCATTCACGAGACCCATAAAAGACTGGACACTATCTGCATGGTTGCTACAAATGTTACTGAGATGATAGAAGTAATGCTTCAAACACAAGCAGAAAATAACGCCTTTTGGGAATTAAGGGAAGAAACACTTGATATCTCTTTGAAGCTAAGGGGAACAGAAATAAAAAGCTTTAGAGAAAAGGTAAGGAAATTTATTTCTGAATATTACCCTTTCATATGTGCCTATCAGGTTAGGTGAAGAAGAAGACCCGAAACATGCAATGCACCAAACTTCATTGGAATAAAAAGTGAAATAGTGCAAATAAATTGATTCTAAATGAATACTTATTAAACTGCAGTGGTATAAATAAAACGATGTGTTGTAAGCAAATAGACAATGGATTGTTAATGTGCTTATGTAGCTAGAACCCAAATGTAATGTCCTTTTTTTCCAGTGTGGAGTACCATGTCGTGAACTTTAGTTTTGTAATTTTTCTCCTGTTATTTATGTCGATTTCTTACCACTTTAACCATGTTTTATCTTGTTGAAGCGAAACAGTCATTTTGGGATTTGAAATCTTGTATCTGTGAAGAAGAGCAATCCGGGGCCGCCACTCCTATTTGTTTTAGATCCAAGATTCATGCATGAAGGACAACCGGGTTGATGTCCCTGAACGAATTGTACATTAGTCCTGTCTTTTACAAGTAAATATGAAACCTCCATATCACTTTAATGAAATGTTAAGGAGAGATTTATGCTAAAATAGGCAATATACCTCCTTGACCAGCAACGATTTCCACTGATTCCCTCACAGCAAAAAGGAATGAAAAAATAACAAGGAGACAAACTGATGTAGGGGCTGAATGTGCCATCATCAGTAAAAAGGGATATATAATAAACTGTCGATTTGATTATAATATAAATGTATACTGAAAATACAATTTACCTAATCTTCACATCTCACAAAAGTGGTGTGTGTGTGTTTGTGTAAGAGAGAGATAGAGAGAGAGTTACATAAGAAAGATAATGTGTGTGTATATGTGTGTGTAAGAGAGAGAGAGAGATAGAGAGAGAGAGAGTTACATAAGAAAGATAATGTATCTTGAAATTTACAACAAGCATCAATCATCAAATTTATATTTATCGATCATCAAACGTCCACCAAACATTTGCCTCGTTCTCAATTAATTACATAACATAAGAGAAATATTTCCAAATTAAACGAAAGCATGTGCCAGTAGTATTCAACTATACTTGTTGGAAATATGCACATGGTTTATTGACACTATGATTGAATATTGTGCCGATTTCCTCCATTGACGTCATAAGCTTGTTCGTGCATATGAGGCTATGTTCAAAGTATTAGTCAAGTGTGTCAGTTTATGTAGCATTTGGATGCTTATTAAATAGCCATAGCTCCTAATCCAGTAAATGAATGTACATGAGATCTTAGTAGTGCACTTAAAATGTCTTAAAAATGAAGATTATCGATTATAGTATACACCATTTAGGTCTGCCATCATAACTCCTACACCATGTTGGGAAAATCTCTCGACCACTGATGTTTATTTAGAAACAATAATACCCCTCTTTATCCTGGACATCAAAATATTCTTTTGTGCTGTAATTGACGTTAACATGCAGAACAATCCATTCTTTAGCTCTGCCGGTCATACACCAGAAAAGCTTAATGGATGGTTTGTTGTCCGATGTGCGTCCGTCCGTTTACACAAGTTACGCTGGCATCTTTAAAACCTCGTTCTCGCTACTCCTCCTGCATGGATGATGATATAATGTCTAAATAAAAATGGTGTCGATCGGATGTCCAATCTGGCCGTCATGGCAGCTATTTTTAAACTATATCACTATTATTCCTGAACAGATGGTCAAAACAACATCTAGTTTTCCTTAAAAGATTTCTTATAATGTCTAGTTGGTCATGAATAAAGATTGTAATGATCTGAAATCCAAAATGTCCTCTACGACGGCCAGATATTCATACGAGATATTCACCAATAGGTTACGTTGGTTGAAGATACAAAACACAAGATCAAGAAAAGTTATTTAACGTCTGTGGTCCGGGCGAAAATACACAAAACCCTAACTCTATACAAGCTATTTTATACACTTGACATTAACAAAAAAGTATTTGTAGTTCCTACGTACACATATTTACAGTGAAACAAAAGATTATAAACAATACAGTGCAAAAAGTGACCTTATATTTTAAGTTAATATAACAAATGGCATAACAAAGCATAATTTAACATAGGATTACTTAACATATATGTGATACAGTACATTATCACAATACGCATATACATATTAGTGCCAATATTACAAAATGACAAATAATGCAACAGCAGGTAACCAGCATATGTACAAAGATTTTTTTGTTGCTATTTTTCATACGTACATATATCATAAATTACCGAAAGGGGTACATTTACTAATTTCAGTATTGTGACAATTTTATTCTTAAAGGTATAATATTAGGTTAAAAGACAAGACATCATTATGCAGTTAAAGGCATACAATGGTATATATTATAAAATGAGCATGCCATTGGTGATAAAAAATAAATTTGAAAACTAAAAATGAAATCAAACCGATAAAATTAGACTAAAATATTTCAAGATGCGATGGGTAAATTTCAGAAACAGATTACTTACACGGAGTCAAACAAGTGCTATTCAATTATTGTTTGCATTGCAAGATTTAAATAATTTAAACTCAGTTACCAACTGTAAAATAAGCGATAAAGAATGTTTAAAATACGACTACAAGGACAGTTAGGTCTGTCGACAGCCTTACATTCATGGAACAATCAAAACTTAAGGACGAAAAATGCACAAAGACACTAAAACGTGCTCTGGAAATGAAACCTTAATATTCAAAGAAAAAGCGACAAACCGTATCAGTACATGGATAATTTAAAATTGTATTCAAATAGCAATCATATCCTTGAAATCAACATGTGTTCCTTGCAAATTGAGAGTATAATTCGATGTGGAATTAGCATGATACAACACACACAGAACACAACATACATTTATGGATTTATAGTAAGGTAAATTATCAGTATGTACTCAACTCCAACATTCGTTAAAATCATTCCAGATGGACCATAAGTCAATAGACAGCAGTACAAAGGTATGATGGGCAAGTGATAAAGAAATTATTGTCAGTTGAGGTACTTCTGTTAGAAATACCCTATTAGGGATGAGTGTTGACTATTAGAAATATACTTAGAGTTTTCATTTATTTGCATGACTGTATAAAGGACAACCCTGTTCCTCTAAAGAAATTAATTTCGGTTGGAAATAATTTACCATAGCTGTACAAAAAGTTGGTAATGATTAGAAAGCTGCAAAGACAACAGTACGAAAACTTTTATTTACACTGAAAACCACTACGGAAATCAAAAAGATTTACATGTAATTGTGTCTTAACGTTTCAATGATACAGGGTCGTGTTGTGTGATGAAAAGCCGTGGAAACACTAAGAATAAATCTGGCCGACTTTCAGTAGTTACTCCAATTTTCTATTGCAGAGTTGTTACACTTTCTGGACTACATTATCCAATACTTCTTCACAATGTTAAAATATCTATTAAAGCTAAAATATATTTTTGTTAAATTTGATTTGGCTGGTATGTCAAATATTTTAAGTCTAGTGATTTAGATATAAATAAAGAAATGTAATGTTTGTACCTGTCGTTAAATGTTTAAGAAATGGATTCAGAAGTAGTCGTATAATAGTGGGAGCATATGAGTCCATGTGTGAATGTGTGATTTGGATTTTTAATGTAGTTTCAACAATTTTCCAGAAATTGTTCTACGATGTATGCAGTGTGGAAGTTTATAGCTATGTGTAGTACTGGGGCATCACGCTGCAGATATGTAGCAACATGTCCCACCCAATCACAGTATCTTGACACCAGGCCGACCATTCCTAACACAAACCGCTAATTGCTCAGCGACACGCTACGCTGCTGCTAGTACTAATTTTATAAGTCTTTGGTATGACTCAGCCGGGGTTTTAACCAGCAACTTCCTTCATCCGATGCTGACTCTCTAACCACTTTGGCCGCCGCATTAGTCAATAGTGGGAGTAAGTGATTTCCTGTTCGTAGTCTTGATTACTCCTTTGCATAAGTTCAGTGCCTCTGGCGACTGATACATTACAAACAGCAATGCAAGAAAGAGCGTAAGGACTCTGTAGACATCTATTTCTTTTATATAACCTTGTCTACACCGGTATTTTGCATATTACTTGACAATAATCGTTACTTTTGCAATTTATAATTCACAATGCCTTATTGAGTTTTATTTAGACTAACCGGACAGTTAACCACAAATTGTTATAAGTCATGAAAATGTTACAGCCTGTAAGATCATCGTCTCCGTAGGATATATTTTGTCTTTTTCAATATTTCGAAATAATTTGCAAAGTTTCTCTAAGCATTAGGACTGCCATCTGTACAATGTTTTCATACTGAATGCTGTACGGGATGAAAGTGTTGCAGTGATATGTTGAGTCTAGGTTTTGAACTCCTAGTGGTATCATTTCCTGCTTATGATGAGTTATGTATTTACGGTAAGTTGTCGTGTATTATGCTTAAAAGGAACTATTGCCTAACTTGTAAGGAGGAATGACTAACACACACCACAAGTACAATTAATATCGTTTCCTATTTTTCTAGATTATTATAAGGATGTTAAAAATCATTAAATTTTGGATCTCTCAGATTCTGGCGTTTTACATCATGTGAGTTGAAGCCTGGGAATGAAAATATACACGAAGTTGTTTAGATGATGAGCTACAAAAACTTTGTTCACCCAGTTGCTCCGTAAAGAAATCCATTATCTTTAGTACATTTCATTTTACTTTTTAGTACTTATTGCCTGACATAATGTCAAATACCTTTGCAACTCCATTAGGAGCGAACGATTTGAACATAGAGTAACCTCCTGTAAACGCTAGGTCGTTAGCAATTTCTCCTTCACTACTAACTGCTACTTTGACCCTCCTATTATTTATATAGTGATAAATAGAGAAGCATTTGTTGTCGATAAACAGCTCTTTCAATTTTATAGATCAACGCATAATTAGTTGTATAGATTTCTACCTTCGATTCAGTTTCAATTGCATCAGTGTTGTTATTTATTTCAGTTTTAATTGGATCAGTAATGTTATTTAATGCAAGGGCCTATGTATCTACTTTAATTCCGAAAGCATCTGATTCTTATGTAAACTTTTTTCTACATCAGTTTAACTTGGTTTGCAACCTTTCGTCCTTGTGCATATTTCTTCATTTCTATCTCGCACCACACCGATATTATTAGCAATCAATAAAATACAATATTTATTCATTTTATTTTGTATCTCTTTTAGATCGTTCGACCTCTGCATGTTCCTCACTTTAAGCCAAATATAGCACTCTTTACAGTTTTATTGTTTATAGTTTTGATCTGATAAATCAAATCTAAAACACATATATAAACTATACGCCTTTTTCATATTGGTAATTACGCTTCAATAATATTTAGTCCACAATTATTTGGTTTATCTCGGTTAAACAAATACTCTGATACAGTATTAGTGTCTTCGGTTTAATTGTTATTCTCGTGAACGATATATTGTACAACAACTATTTATTACCTTTTAAAATTTATTGGCTGTTTTGGTGCATTTTATTATTCCAGTGTCGTTGTTATTGTTCCATTTGTGAGCGTAGTATAAATTATTTTTCAATAAAATTTCTTTTTTCACAGATTTAAGTACCACAGCATCTCTCTCAGCGTTTATCCATTTATAGATCGGTGTCATGAAATGGTTAGCATTAAGTAAATTATGAGCTCTAAATATTACTTTAGTAAGGCTCGCGTTCGAAATTCAGTTAAATACTTCTATTAGTATATCTTGTGCATGTAAATTATCTTTTCTGTTCTCGGAAATGTTTTCGGAGATATATTTAGCTGCATTATTCAGTACCAGTCCAGTCAATAAAGGTTATTGTTTAATCACATCGTTCGCTACACATCTTAATATCCTTCAGGTTAGTATCCAATCAATCCTTGTGTATGTAACTTTCAACTCGTTTTTGTGCAATATGTATCTACTAGATTAATAACACATAATAAAACGTGTATTCGGATGCACACGATCAAACGCAAGCTAATGTTACAATAAGAATAGCTGCTGATGTTTGAAACGTTGCTCCTCGTGAAAATGCTGGTATATCTCACAAAGCTCTCGACTTGTTCAAAGAGGACTCTGAGAAATCTCGTTCAGGTAATGAATTTCAAAACCTGTTGCAAAACAAATAAAGTTAGAATGAAAAGCGACACTTTATAGTATGCAAAACAACAAGGTAATGCATTTCAAACATCAAAGAAAGTCATTGATGACGTGAATAAACAATCAGTAAAGAAAGTGATGCAACCTATATAGTAAAATTGCTGTTGGATTTTTAATTAAAAACCAAGTGATTTGTTAGACACACGCTTCGAGAAAAATGTTAAAGAAGATAGTGAACAAACATCCATTCAAGTTTAGAGTGAACATTATAGTTGGTTGAATGATGAAAACAAATGTTTAAAGAACATGTTTTAACAAATGTTACTATAGCTACAAAAAATGACTGTTTAGTATTACATGTTTTGGCATCATAGGTTACTGCATTTGTATGGGAAAATATGAACGAGTTTTTTTTCGGATGGATATACTGCACGACCTTCGGAGTGCAGTATATCTTTCCGACAAAACGAGTTCATATGTTCCCATACAAATAAAATAACCTTTTTATTATATGCTTGTTCTTATTCTTCCCAAGGCTTCAATATATACACAAAAATACACTGCAAGAAACAAAGTTACTAAATATATGCCATATTCCAAACTAAATACATAAGAGTTGATGGATCATTACACAACATTATTAATGAGCGCATAACTCCGCCAGGATAACTATGAATTAGGTCGCGCTAGACGTAAATTGAAATTTGGAGTAATATTGTTAATGAGTACGCATTGCAACAACTTTTCCATTTTATCTGGATTGAATAGGTTTTGGTATTTTTGTCGATCCAACGCAGTCGTTTGATTATGTTCTGGATTTATCTACATGAAGTGACTTGCATCGGATTCCATCAGTGTCTGCCAATTTAATCGTTTTGAATTGTATTGAAATTGGCATGCGTGTTTCTTTCCTGTCATTGAATGATTCAGATCATAATGTGGAAAAATTATGAAGCCTTTCCATTTCCAATTATTGAAAAGATGCTGTGGAATTTAATGTTTATTTCATTTTGAGTGCAGTAAAGAGGATGTAACTGCAATTGGAATATACTCGAAATTACAGTACGATTTAAAAATGTGTAATCAAGCTTGCGAACCCATCACATGGCTGATCTAATTCAGATTTACAGACCTATGAAAGTATTTTTTGAGGAAATTCATGATGTAAAATTTTAAGTATATCTTTGCCATTTTTAACAGCTAAAGAAGACAGTTTATATGCATAACTTGCGTTTTCTTGTGAGGACCTTGTATAGCGTCTATATCTCAACCTGAAACATTCTATCAATAAAAGTAAACGCTGAATATGTCAAAGCAGTTTGTATGTGTCAGTCTATAAAACATTTGCTGGTATGTGGCCATCCATGAAATATCTGATTTATTTCATTCATTTTAAAAAATTGTTTACGTTAGAAAATAGTTCCTTTTGCGCGCGGGGTGTAATATGAAGGTGTTCAATATCATGGAATATTGCAAGATTCTTACAATATAAAGTTAACGGAGACAAAAAGATGAGCATATAATAATATAATAATTGATGGTAATGCTATTCGTATTGTTGACCAATGTTTTGTGAACAATATAAAACATGACAAACAAATTTGGTGAGTTTAGTGGGTGTCTATCGTCGAAAGAACTTCACTGAATTGTAATTACTGCTCTTTGAATATATTTTTAAAAGTAAATTAAAGTAGCTCCTGCAACCATTCATACCAATATAAATTATTAGTTATTGAATAATAATGCTTTATCTTCTCTTCGCGATCAATATTGCTTTTGTAACTTGTAAGTGGACTTTGTCCACATGAGTGCGTCCTGTCTTCGTGATTTGCATGTGTCTTTTGAATTTCCTTTTTTATAATTATTATACTTGGTAATAAAATTTTTCTGAAAACCATATTCTAACTTCACTTTTGAATTATATGCATTTACAAACTACACTATATTTTCACCTGCGATGTAACCTTTCTCCCCTAAATGATCTCCGTAAGAATGCTATAATGGATGATCCGTACTATACGCGTTTATCTATTAATTTAATAACAGTACTATCACATTAATAAACTTCACTTGAGGTATGTCATTTTGCAGTCTTATATAATGCATTATTGTCTAGTCACTTGAGTCAATATATAAGCATATAAGCAATAATTTAACAGTACTATAGCAGAAAAAAACCCTCAGGTTTGTATAAACAATATTACAGCTACGTTACTTTTACGGGAACAGTATATCCAATACTAAGAATATATATATATATATATATATATATATATATATATATATATATATATATATATATATATATATATATATATATATATATATTGTGCCTTTATTTTATATCTTTATTGGATAATATCTAGCGAGAAATAATTTATTTGTTGCACGATAGTATTATCCCCATAGCAAACATGCCGCAGTTTTATTTGGTCTTCAGCCTTAGGTGTACATAATGCCGACCAAAATTTGGACCAGCATTGACAATTGTAGATAAACTCGTACGACGTAAGTACCAATAGCAACCATCTACATCTAATGTATATTAGTGGTAAAAATTCAAAAACGTGCTATTACAATACTGGTACAGCTTTTGTTACACCTAACGACCATACAAATCCTATATATCTCCATGCATGTATTAAAATTTGTCCCATCTTGTTTAGCATTAATATCGACATCAGAAACACTCGAAGCTAGTATTGAATTATACTTATATGAATAGTTTTTTAACATTGAGCCATACACCATATATATATATATATATATATATATATATATATATATATATATATATATATATATATATATATAGATAGATGCAATACACTGACGACGAACAGTACGAAACTAGTAACTAACTAGCCTAAGCGCTTTCGACTCTTAAGGAGTCTTTTTCAAAGGCAAATACAAAACATAGTTACGACAAACAAATAAACACAAAAACGTTGCGTTTGTAAACCTCTACATTTCTATCTTCACATGTGCTAAAACTATAAATACAACCAGCTTGTATAGACTAGTTGCGGAAACTGAAAACGTTGTATAATTCCCTAAAAGTCTACAAGCCAAAGCGACATCTATTTTTACTTTGTGTACATATGTAACGCAGATTATATCCCGGATATTTGGTTCTAGACCGGTTATTCTTATAGTAAAAATTGAAGGATAAGAAGATTTAGAAAATGTTAAATTCTACTAGTGCATAGTTTTCATTTTCTAGTCTTCTTGGTTTAGACCGCTTGGTTTCAATGTTCTAAGGCGGCGTATCCAGTATGATTCCTTTTCCTTCCTGGTTTCGGAACTCCAGCTGTGGTTGTTGGCAATAGCGATAAGTATTATATCACTGAAAGTGTGGCCAGGGGAGGAGAAGTGTTCTGCGACCGGGCTTCTGTACAGCTCTTTTGTCATCCAATCAGATCTATGAAGGTTTATCTTATGTGTAGCTTTTCAGTTTCTCCCACGTACTGAAGGCCACAGCTCTTACATGTGATGAGATAAATCACATTCTCTGTTTTGCACGTTTTGTTTGGACCATGTATGTTTAGTTTTTCTTTAGTCACTGTGCTAGTGAATGTCTTGGTCTCTATCATATGTTGACAGGTTTTGCATCTTTTATCGCCACAGGGTCCAGATTGACTAGGTTGGTTTTGACTAGCGATTGTTGTTAGCTTGGCCCTGACTAGGATGTCCTTTAGGTTTTTTGGTCTCCGGTAAGCTACTACAGATCTGTGGCCTTCAGTACGTCGGAGAAACTGAAAAGCTACACATAATGATAAACCTTCATAGATCTGATTGGATGACAAAAAAGCTGTACAGAAGCCCGGTCGCAGAACACTTCTCCTCCCCTGGCCACACTTTCAGTGATATAATACTTATCGCTATTGCCAACAACCACAGCTGGAGTTCCGAAAACAGGAAGGAAAAGGAATCATACTGGATACGCCGCCTTAGAACATTGAAACCAAGCGGTCTAAACCAAGAAGACTAGAAAATGAAAACTATGCACTAGTAGAATTTAACATTTTCTAAATCTTCTTATCCTTCAATTTTTACTATAAGAATAACCGGTATAGAACCAAATATCCGGGATATAATCTGTGTTACATATGTACACAAAGTAAAAATAGATGTCGCTTTGGCTTGTAGACTTTTAGGGAATTATACAACGTTTTCAGTTTCCGCAACTAGTCTATACAAGCTGGTTGTATTTATAGTTTTAGCACATGTGAAGATAGAAATGTAGAGGTTTACAAACGCAACGTTTTTGTGTTTATTTGTTTGTCGTAACTATGTTTTGTATTTGCCTTTGAAAAAGACTCGTTAAGAGTCGAAAGCGCTTAGGCTAGTTAGTTACTAGTTTCGTACTGTTCGTCGTCAGTTTATTGCATCTATTTTAATTAATCCCTGACAAACGTGATCCCTTGGTGGATCCAGTACGCTTGAGAGGGTTGTTATTCGCCATATGATTTGTATTCTTTATATATATATATATATATATATATATATATATATATATATATATATATATATGTATATGTATATATGTATATATATATATATATATATATATATATATATATATATATATATATATATATATATATATATATATATATATATATATACGTTACAGGTGCAATAAAATTTTATTGCATTCTCTCTTCCAATATTGCCTGCTTTTGTTTAATTTAGTTTGTAATTTCTTGCAACAAAATGTTTTTACATATGTGGTCAAATTATGAGTATTAGACATTTTGTCCAGAACAAATGCATAATTAGTTGTGTAGTCTACATGATTGCTGTACCGTCTTTGAATGAAATTCGAAAGTGGATTTAATGCCAACATGACTGGACCAAAATTTATTCGATTTAATTATTATATTTCCATTGGAAAATAATAATAATAATAATAATAATAATAATAATAATAATAATAATAATAATAATAATAATTATTATTATTATTATTATTATTATTATTATTATTATTATTATTATTATTTAGCTATTTATTTATTTATTGACGGTAACCTATTTAGAAAAATACTACAGTTTCTTGACTCATTCTACGGCATTCGAGTAATTTTTATCGAGCTATGTCCAGAAGAATAGTAAAGTCCAAATATGAGCACTTTTTATTTCCACTGAACAATATTGTTCTTCTCGATTAATATTAAAGTAGAAAGATGTCACAAAATGACCACGAGAAGAAAGAAAGACCTGAAGATAGGGATGAATCTGATTGCTCAATATTGTCTTATACACACTTTCAGGATTCTATTACGACTATATGTCGCAATATACCCTACATGACATATGTTACCTCTCGATCTAAAATTTGAAAATACTTATTCATTTGACCCGAATCATCCAATGGAATATAACTTATTTCCTCGAGGAACCCACCTGACCACAACGTTTCAATACAAAAGAAACCCGTCTAGCAAACAATTACTATTACTAGTATTATTATTATTGCTTGTATTAATGATCATAAATACCTTAGTCAACAACTATCTATAGATCCAATGGAAGTTTACGTTTTTAATATATGCACGTCCACCAAAACCCAGCTATTGATAATCACTACGATTTACAATCATGAATAGACATTACAGAAGTTAAAGATAAAATCAGGTACCAGTATTTAGAAAGATCTAGGTTTACATAACAGTAGGCGTTAAAATTGTATTTACTATCATCCTTGCATGTGAACAATGTTAGCCTGAAGTTTTACAAGTCTAATATAAACTCTTTTGACATGAATTCTATCTCTCGTTCCATGTGTAATATATAGGTAAATTGTTTAGTTAATCGTTCTTTCAATTTAGTAAATTTTATATTTGTTTTGCCCATTTCACTTTGTTCCCACAACTGAATAATATTTGTGTATGCAACTAGGCGAGTGTAATCATATTATAGGTAGCTTTAGCACTGTGTTTTGTAATCATTTATAAACGCATTCAGAAAATAATATCTGCTTGATAAATACTATTTGGCTTTTAGCAGCAAGCCAGCTGGACTAGCGTCAATTACAGGTACTTTTTCCTGAATTAGCTACGTTTATCCAATCCTCTCAGAAACAAGAATGCTTCAGATTATGTCAAATTTTATCATTCCTATGCTTCTAGTTAATTGTTAATTGATATTAAGTCACTATTTGTTATTTAAAATCTAATTTTTTTTCTCCATAAATTTTGTATGTTTTTGTCGAATTGTTATTGATTGAAGTGTAAAATAGTAAGGTCTTTAACTTGTGCTGTGAATTTGTAAATATATAAATATGTTCATTTACCCACATCAGATACATGCTGTATTCTTTCCTAATATCGTTCTGTTTCAAACATCTCGCTACCTGATTTTTTTATTTTTATCCCCATGGTATCACCTTTGAATCTAATATGTAGATTTGCATATTTTGATGGTTTAATAAAGAGATAAAGAATTTTGTTTTCTTTTATTTTATTATGTAATACAACTTGCCTTAATCACATTGTTATGCTATCAAAATTTATAACATATAAAGATTTAACTCTTGCGTTCATGTTAAACTCATGAAATATTAATATCACCTCTCTAAGAATTATGAAAAAGAATTCAGTTCTAGTTATGAGTTCCATTTTGGTAACCAACAGCACAAAATGTATACGTATTATGGTTCAGAAAGTTGGGATATATGTTTTAATTAGTTGTTGTTCTGCATGTTATTGGCAGAAGACCAAAAAAAGTTATTATGTTATCCATGAACATGTGCTTTTGTCTTGAAGTAATATGAGTAATACCTAATTGTATCCGTATAGTATTTTGTCTTAAAGTAATATGAGTAATACCTAATTGTATCCGTATAGTATTTTGTCTTGAAGTAATATGAATAATACCTAATTGTATCCGTATAGTATTTTGTCCTAAAGTAATATATGTAATACCTAATTGTATCCGTATAGTAATTTGTCTTGAAGTAACATGAGTTATACCTAATTGAATCAGTATAATATTACGATATTTAAAATTGCAAAGGCTAATGAGACAGCATCAAAATATTTTTTCTAAACATATAAGTTGTATTAAAATGTTTCTCTATAGTGATACGAGATTTAACATTGCAGAAATCACTTTCTGAATGCAACTGTATGAAACCAATTTAAACCTTCTGATTGGTGAAAGATGAACACACCTTTACTGCCATAAATAAATAGCTAAGTCAATAAATGAAAGACATCAGAATAGGATAAAATATTTGTCCTAAATGTATGTGAACTTGCATTTTTACAAAGACTTGCTTTATTTGCAAACTGTTTTGTTTCTTTTTTATAGATTGAAGGACGTGTAACAGAAATCGAAACGTACTCTAGTTTGCTAATGCAAAGAATCGTTGAAAGAGAACAAACAGTTACAGCACAGTGTGTCGTATGTTCCGAAGTAGAACATTGGTGACTATCGTTTTCATTTATCTGTAGTTTGAAGGACTAATAATTATAAACTTAAATATTTATAAATGCACAAATTTCGCTTACCCCTTCCCTTCTGCGTCCCTGTGTAACTATCGTAAACCAACTCATCGCTGTGTGTGGTATTAATGCCCAAATTAGGATTTTATATTTTGACTTTTTTAATATTCCTTTGCAAAGGAATAGATATGTACAGAACGTCGTTCAATGCTTTTATGTAGCTTAATATTTTCAATGTATGCATGTAAACGAATGCAGTTGTTTGCATGCCAAGAGTATATGTATTTATTATGAAGAAAAAAGTCTGTCTTGTTGTTGTTTAGATGTTTTCTATCATAACCTTCTTCTCATTTCTGGCTATGAGAAGGAATTTATCGCTACTTTAAGAGAAGCCTTGAATCTTGATCAGAGAGGAAGAGAGAGAAGAAGTTCGGCTCTCTTAAAGATAAGGTGTCACATATGATGGTGTAGATACGGTTACATCTTTTTGTGGGGAAAATGCTTTGGCTACGAAAAGGTACCAAGAATCTGTAAAATACAAACAGACTATCTCTCTTGCTTTTGGACTTTACAATTCTTTTATTGATATATATATATATATATATATATATATATATATATATATATATATATATATATATATATATATATATATATATAAACTACATTCTAAAGATACAACTTATAAAAACCTTTATATTGACAAATACATAAAATACATATTACAATACATATTAAAAAATTTTCATATGAGCTACAACTTCATGCGCTTGTAAAGTTTTCTGCCTTATTGAATACCATGCAAGTGATTAAATATTGCTTGTATTCAGAGAGCCTAAAATTCAATAGTTGCGATTGATGCCATAAAGAAATGTATTTTCTTTCATTTAATTTAGAATAACGACCTGGAAAAGATCATTGAACATTATAGTTTATTAACTAAAGAATACTTTTATTCGTAAGTAAAGTTTAGCATGAAGCTAGTAGTGAATTCATATAAATACAAATGAACATCAAATCTTAAAAATGATACCATATACCGTTACATTATAATAGTAAATTAAAAAGAGAACTCAAAACGAAATTACGATGACTGGTTACTACTGAAAGCTTTAACTTTTAGGGGTGAGTAACAAAACAGAAATTTCTTACCTGTAAAATACAGACTATCTCTCTTGCTTTTGGACTTTACAATTAAAAGACACAAGGGGGTTCTGCCTTTTTTTAGGAATCACGCACGACCTTGGTTAAAGTCACCAATGTCCATGTGTAAAATTCAAGGATGCCCTTGTTTCTAGTCCAAAAAGCAGAGATTTAAAAGTTTTGTCTCTTACGCGAATGACCTTTGAAATTGTATGTTGCTTACATTTGTTACAAGTGAGGCCATTTATCTACCATGAACTTTTAAACCAGACAGTTATAAATTTGCCGAATCAATTTGTGACAGATATAAAGAACGGGAACTTACAGGTAAATCGTTTTATTGTTCCATTCGCGCTATGAACTTTTGATCTGGGCCCATCTTTTGATCCTATCTACCAAACCTATTGCTGAAGGCAATAATGACAATATACAATAGTGTGACCGACAGGTTAATTCAGTACATATGAGCAGACTGTTTTTTTTTTCTCTAATAGTTTCACATAGTCTAACACAACTTAGATGTTATTATTTCTTTTAAAAATTGATATCTTAATATATTTATTTATTAAAGTAGACATAAGTTGATTGGTAAATGATGTCATGTTCTGCTAGAGTGTCATCACCATGAAGCACAGAACTTGCATTCATTTAACATCTTAATATTAGCCATAAGTTCAAGAATTAAGCTTGTACAATATGACGGACATAAAAGGTATAATAATGTTTCCGGATTTAAATTACAAAAAGAACAAAGACGTGTTTTCGAAAATTTCAACTTAGATAATTCATTATTGATGTAAGTTATCTGTCGGGTAATTTTGTACTGAGGCTCTGAAGTCCTGTGTCATCAGTCGACTTGAACGATGACAAATTCATAAGTTTCCAGTCATTGCAGTTCCAGTATATCATTCCATTTTGTATGCTTTAATGATAATTCTTTGTGTCTTTCCAAGAATAGTTTATAAAATGGGTTCGAGACTTTTTCATCTTTTCTCAGCTTATCAAAGTATTTATTTTCTATGGGTATCAAACGTTATCTATGTTTCTATAGCGTTTCACCAGGCACTGGGTGTAGAATCCAAAATTCTAAACCATTAAATAAAAGATACGTCAATAATATACAGCTTAATTAAAGATACCATTTGTTAAGAAAATAGATGTCATTGACTAAAGCATTAATGTACAAATAGTCTTTGCTCACCCTATATTCAAAATAAGATACAATTTCACATTTATTCTTAATGAAATTGTTACGCCACAGAGGAGTAGATAAGACATCTTCAGGAGTTATGATGGAGAATTCATCCAGTCCTGACCATATACGAAAATGTTTTGCCAGAATCTTGTGAATTAGGATGATATTTCCCTAAGGCCTTGGTTTTTTAAGAAAGATTATTTTTATTACCAACAAATTCTTCTATTATAATAAGAATGAGAGGTTTCCTAAAAGAATGAATAAAAAACAATTTTGACTTTAGATCTTTTCCGATGCAATTAATAACTCCTTGATTTTGTGTAACAGGTACAAAATTGTTTATATATGCGTTATTAGTAACTGCTACAAAATGTCCAATGACTATCTAAATAATTTTTTAGAATTCTGTAGGAACACCGTCCAGGCTAGGTTATTTTCCAGCTTTCATGTTTTTAATGCAGAGAGACAGTGTAATAGAAATGGACCTTCCAATGAGGATAACATATTTATAAATTGGTTTGATCAGTCATAAATATACTTCTATGATTATTGTAAATTGCTAAATAACAAAATGATTGTTATTTAATCAGTATTTCTAAACTATCTTCTGAAATTGTGTCTGATGTTAATTTCTTGTTAACTGTTTGTTTAACAAAATTAAAAAGACGTCTTGTATTTCCCACCTTATACTTTCTAAATATAATTCCTTTTGCTTTTTCCTCTCTGATGTTCTTGTTTCTAAAATATCCATTTCATGTTATCTATCAACAAGATAGTTACTGGTATAAAGGCCTTGAAATTGTTTGTCATCTCTTTTTTTCTTGCTTATTCCTCTGCTTTTTTCTTCAATAATTAATCAGATATTTTTATTCTCTCCACTTTTTTTTTAAATTTTCCCCCACAAGCTAATCATTTTGGTAAACTTTCACCCATGTCTCCCATTTGTCTGGTCTGTATATCTCTATATCTTCAGATATACAAAATGTTACCAAATTTACGTAACTAGGATAGTACAAGAATATTGTTGACATTACATGTCCACAACATTCTAGTGTTTTATTAAATTTGTAGGACAAAGATACTGGACAATAGCCTTAGCTGTATTGATAGTTTGCATTAGATATTTGCAGACCTGTTGAAATAATCCGCACACACTACAACAGATAGCTAATCGAGCGTTTCTGAAAGAATGACCTTTCCATGTGTATTTTTCTTAGCGTTAGATCTTTTCTCCCAATGCATTGATTACATCAAATTTTTCCATTACGAATATATTTGATAACGTTTATGTCTATTATTTTCTTGTCAAAAACGTGTCAATTAATTAAAACATTCTGATCACCGCCTAAAAATATATATAAAGTTTCAATCTTAGATAAATGTAAAAAGAATGTTTTACAAATATTGGATTATCTAGACTGCGGTGAAATTTATATTAATTTAAATTTAAGTAATAAATTGCAAGATTAATCTCATTGTTTTGTCGAAATTGTGGAATACTTCGTTTCGGATTAAGATGTTGTCTTTATAATCAATTAATCAGAATTCACTCATATATCCAATCAAAGAAACAGGGTTTTATTTAATTGAGTGATTACTTAAAAATCCACATCGTTCTCCGAAGTTCAGAACAAAAAAAAGACTATTAATTGACATAATTTATAATTTGCTAGTATCTTTTTTGAACAAGTTGATATGCTATTACGACATATTAAGATTACAAGTTATAAATGATAAAACGTTATTAATATTTTAATACTACACACCTAGAAGATGGCCATTATCCATTCAATCTGCTCTTCATTATCTGTAAGAAAGAACTGGACCAATATGGAACACGGAATGTTAATAAAACACTTACCGTTAGCTTTACGACCGTTTTTGTAATGGAGAGAAATGCTTCATAAAAACCTTGCTACATTGGGAATATTTAGAACAAACATAAGAACTTCTTAGAAGAGAAACTTTTTGTAACAATGTACTCTTATTGTGTCTTCTCTATACTCGCAAAAAAAGTTGTCGTCTTCCTTTTTATTTCAGTTCATCGAAAGCAAACAATATCAAACAAAAAATAGTAGCAGTCATGGACACTTTCCGCAGGCACAAGCAGTACGGTTCGCTACATCCTCACGAAGAATTCATTCATCGGTGTGAAAGGTAAGTTTTCGACTCCTGTCGATATTGTACAGGCAACAGCAGAAAAAATATCCTTTGCCATCATGAATACGATGCTCTATAGTACACTATCTTTAATGTCCCATTGTATCAGATAACAACAAACATCCTACATTTTAAAACTCGTGCGAGTTTTCTTATATAGTGTGAAATAACTCTTTTGGATAGATCTTATTCTCTGCTGCTGCTGTTGATTAATATTGGAACAAGTCTTAAATGATATTACATTTTATGTGGGTTTGCAGCATATATATATATATATATATATATATATATATATAGATATATATATATATATATATATATATATATATAGATGCAATAAACTGACGACGAACAGTACGAAACTAGTAACTAACTAGCCTAAGCGCTTTCGACTCTTAATGAGTCTTTTTCAAAGGCAAATACAAAACATATATACGACAAACAAATAAACACAAAAACGTTGTTTGTAAACCTCAACGTTTTTGTGTTTAATTGTTTGTCGTATATATGTTTTGTATTTGCCTTTGAAAAAGATTCATTAAGAGTCGAAAGCGCTTAGGCTAGTTAGTTACTAGTTTCGTACTGTTCGTCGTCAGTTTATTGCATCTATTTTAATTAATCCTTGACACACGTGATCCCTTGGTGGATCCATTACGCTTGACTTGAAAGGGTTGTTATTCGCCATATGATTTATATTCTTTATATATATATATATATATATATATATATATATATATATATATATATATATATATATATATATATATATATATATATGACAAGTTTATGTACCTGTTGATAAATTGTCCTTTGTATGGCCTTAACTTGTCCCTGTATTAGAAAAGGTAAATCTTTAATGAATTCCAAAGAAATTTGCAAAGTAAGCAATTATAAGTTTAGTTTACTTGAACATTCTATGATAATTGTGATAATACGAAAATTTCTCCTGCGGATGAGAAGGAATATTTGAAAGATTGCTAATAATTTGTCGCCAAACCTTCAACGAGACTATGACATTATACATATTTACAGTGCAGATCAAGCTAAATTTTTTTTAATTTCCTCCAGGAAGAAACTTCAAGATCTCTGCAGTCAACTTTTGTCTATGACAAAGCATCACTGCTTGGGTAATCTACAGACCATTTTCGACGTAGCTGTAAAAGAGACAGGGTACGTTATACATTGTGATTGCAAGGACAATATTTACATTTACATTGATTTCTATTTCAATGCCTCCATCCGATGGTATGAATTAAGTGTAATGATGTCGCTCACTGCCGATATCAACTAACATAGTAAGCGACTGTCTTGCCTGCACAACCCATGCTGCATGGTTTAGCCAATCAGCCAAAAAAAGAATCTGAACTGAAAGAGAATTATATGACAGTGGTCACAAAGATGGGGGAAAAAATCGCTTGATAACACATGCCTTGCTTGAAGACTACTGTTATATATATATATATATATATATATATATATATATATATATATATATATATATATATATATATATATATATATATATATATATATATATGTGTGTGTGTGTGTGTGTGTGATTTTCATTCATGTTATACATTTGTTAAGAGTATTTTAGTTATAATTTGCCCGAAGCAGGACGTTTTGGCGCTGCCGTTTTGGCGCAGGGCGTTTTTTCACAGAGCCGATTTGGCTCCGACCATTTTGGCACTTATTAACATTAACGTATTTCTCAATATAAATAGTACATTGCTGGCATGAAAAAGATGTTTATTTTTAAAGCATTCATAAAAAACGTAGTTTGTCAAAGTATTCAAGAAATGTTCAAAGCATTTCTCAATAAAAGTAGTACATAACAGTTGCCAAGAATAACTTTGTTATTTTAATGCATTTAAGCCTATAAATAAACATAGTTTTCCAAAGTAGTCAATATTCGATTCAAAGAATAGGCCTACTCTTTAATGTCATAAATGTGCTACCTTTTGCTTGTATGTTATTACGATGTGACACAATTATTCCCACTTACCCAGTAATGAAACCATGTAGGTAATTGGCACTCCACTATGACCGACGCTGAAGCGGCTCTTTGCAAAAACGGTCTCGTCAAAACGGCGGCTCTAAAAAGTCACGTACCGTATTTTACCTACGTTACATGCGGTCTATTAAGAGCGTAAAAATACATAGGATCTATAAAAAGTGCTTAGGCACTTGCTGTCAATTATTAATAATAATCGTAATAATAAGACTCAATGACGTCTTTGGATGACGGTTTCATTGGCTGATAGATATTAAAAGTTTCTAGAAGACTGTTTGAGATTTTTGCATATACGATGATGAGGAAGAAACAAAATCATAAATAGATGTTGTATTCATATTCTGATGGTACTCAGTGTTCAGTAAGCTAACGGACACTCACGCAGGCTGTTGCGTTCCCCTTTCGTTATATACAAGTTTGTGTAAATCATTCAGACCTCAGCACATCCGGATGATTTTCTATAGAAATGTATACTGCTGCAACAAATATAAATATACTGTTACAGAAAGGTAACACTAACATGGTAAACTTAACTTTACACCTACAGTTTAAATACTTAATAAAGCGACTCGTTTTCCCACTGCGACCGGCTTCATTGTCGTACCTTGGATAGCAGTATCGTATCTACAATATCAATGGCAGTACGAGAATAGTAGCCAATCAGAAGTATACTATAGTCTTTGCAAATGAGCAGGGAACAAAATATCTCGGGGTTGAATTGTCCAGAGACCTCTCTTGGAAAATGTACGTAGACACGATAGTGAAAAAAGGGAACTGTAACCTTGGTTCATGCTTGCAACCTCCAAATCTACACTGAAGAAGCAAACAGCGCAACATATTTCACTTTGGTTCAACCAGGTCTTAAGTGTTGCTCCACTCTGTGGAACCTACATGAAAAGATCTAATAAATAAGATAGAGATGGTTCAGAAGAGAGCTGCTACATTCACCACAAATAAATATCGTAACACTAGCAGTGTCAGTGCAATGTTGAACCATCTCCAGTGGAAATCACTCAAACCGTGGCTAACCAAGGCCCAGCCGACCATGTTAAGCAAGATTGCGAACAACCTAGTGGACATAGCAGCGGACAATTACCTGACCCTGGCATATAGTCAAACTAGGGCAAACTTCAGGAATAAGTTCCAATTAAAGTCAGCATAGACAAATTTTTAAAGTTTAGCTTCTTCCCATTTATAAGAAGGACTTCGAACAAATTATCAGCAATAATTGCAGAAGCTCCTGACTGTTTAACACAAGCAGGATCTTTCTAAACCCAACCTCTAATGAACTAGCCACTTGCATGTACGACTTTGTGATTCTCCGGGCTTTGCCGGTTGAGGTTTCATATTTCATCGCGGCTACGGTAGCAGGATTGGCCTAAGTATGAAGGAAGGAAAACGTACATTGACACTCTTTTACTTATTTCTGCCTTTCCTGTTATTACTCTTCTGACTACTATCACTTCCGTCTTTTCTTTATCTTTGACCACACGAGACCCTTTGCTTAATAGACAAATGTGACTGTTTCAACGTATTTATAGGCATAGACATAGACATATAAATAGACATTTACCTATATCACCTATAGGTTGCATGATTAATTGAAATCTTGAGTCACTAACTGTTGTTAGATACCACAGAGGGTCTATCCCTTTCTATTATTACAAATCTTTAAGGTAGCTCCGAGTGGCCGAGTGGTCTAAAGCGCTCACCGTTAAGGATCACTGCGATCTCAACTCTGCGTGAGTTCGAGTCTCGGGATCGACCAATGTGGGTATGTAAGAAAGCTTGCCAGTAGCTTCTCGTGGGTCGGTGGTTCTTTCCGGGGTTTTCTCTGGTTCATCCTTCACCATTTATACTGGCAGTCATGTAAAGTGTATATTGCACTGAAAATATGGCGTTAAACCCTATAACAACAAGAAATCTTTAAATTCGAGTAAATTTGGGGTTCTTTGCCATTACACATTTTTGCTGCATTTATAACTACCAAGGAACAACGTGGAATAGCGTTAATCAGGTTATGTGAAGCGATGGATTTTGATATGGTGATTAAAGTCGACACTACGGTCTTAAGCATATCACAATGGGTTGACCTAAGTCAGCATCCGAACAAAATCAGTTAATATGTCGATTAATCTACTGAGTTTAGTTTGTGTTGTAGTAACTGAAATGTTAACTTTAAAAGGGACAAAATGCAGACAGCGGTTAAATTGTCAAGGCGCATTATAAGAAATAAAAAAAGATAATGAGATAATGAATAAAACCACATGGTTAGGAGATTAATACGAATAATGAATATATTTTCAGTTTTGAGACTACAAACTATGAAGAGTTATGGGTTTTGCAGGAGTCAGCAAACATACTGGAATGCATGCATGCATGTATGTTGTCTGATCTATGTATGTGTATATGAATGTATGTATGTATGTGTATATGAATGTATGTATGTATGTATGTATGTATGTATGTATGTATGTATGTATGTATGTATGTATGTATGTATGTATGTATGTATGTATGTATGTATGTATGTATGTATGTATGTATGTATGTATGTATGTATGTATGCGTGCGTGCATGTTTATGTAGAATGGCATGCATGTATGCTGAATGCATGTTGTATGTGTGTTCGACTAAGTTGTTCTTAATTTTGCATGTGGATTCCATGTAATGACATAGTTTATAAGTTATATATTATGATTATGCCGAAATTCTACAATAAATCATTCTTTCACAGATTATTAACAAAGCATCTGTTGCGGGCCAAAAAGGTGGAACAAAATATCAGGGCAGTTATTGAATCACAAGAGCTGTTGAGTAACAATCTGGAAAAGGTACATTTGTATGTTTTGATTACGTAAAATAACTTCTTATAGCATACACTTATTCTTAAAACAATATTTT